>CM076575.1:2015757879-2016072639 GCA_034641835.2 Pinus albicaulis | reverse complement strand
TCCACTGAAAAGTTTGTGAGATCCTTGGTCTCTTCTATGGTGGTGACAATCACATCAAATCTTGAGGGTAGACTCCTCAAGATTTTTTCCACAATCCTCCTTTCTTCAAGAGTCTCTCCATGAGACCTTATCTGTGTGATCCAATCACACGAGTGAAGAATGAGTCAATATTATCTGACTCCTTCATGCAGAGAGTCTCAAAGTCTCTCCTCAGCAACTAAAGTTTTGTTGTCTTCACTTTCTACATGCCTTAATAGGTTGTCTTAAGAGTTTTCCATGCTTCTTTGGATCTCTTGGCTACTGATATCCTTGGAAACACACTCTCATGCACTGCTTGATACAAAAAGTAGAGGGCTCTAGAATCCTTCTTCTTATTGCTCTTCAGCAGTTCCTTCTCTGCCTAAGTTAAATCATTAAACTCATTTTCATCTGCTGGCTCTTCAAAGCCATCCTCAACAAGTTCCCATAAGTCTTTGGAAGCAAACAGGTCTCTCATGGTTATTTCCCAGTAGTCATAGTTTTTCCCATTAAATTGTGGGAGCTGGGTATTTCCAATACTCATGCTAGTGCTGGCTCCAACCATTCTTGCACTCTTAACTATGCTTCAAAATACTTGACTATGTTTTTAAAACAACTGACTGTCTTCAACAGTAACACAAAAAAATGACTTGAGAAATACCTTGGATTCTTCTTGATTGAGTCTTCACTCTGCTGGAGAAGCTGCTGTAACAAAGAACTCCTTCCTTCAGCTTCTTTGACCTTCAAAGAGCCTAGACTAGCTCTGATACCATGTTGGAATTTATAAAAAATCTAGAACAAACCAGAGAGAATAATACTCTCCTCTTTAACACAGAGAAATAAAAATAATTTCTTCACTGGAGAACAGAGTTTTTCACTTTGAAAATCTATTTCATTAACTGTAAAATAAACTATTACAAAATTTGGACTACTTCAAGACGCAGTGCTCAAAGACAGACTTCACTGTCTCAATGTCTGTGCAAAACAACACTCTGTTCTAAAACAAAACATGCACTGCTGTGTAAAAAAACCTCTCTACCCATTACAAAGAAAAACACACTGTTGTGCTTTTTAAAATTAAAACATAACATAGGCTCTCGTGCCTTTTCAACTTTTTATATGCCGCGCATATAACATAATATTAAAACTAAACTATATGATGTTTGAAAGACCTTCAGGCCCACTTACATTTCACACATATGTTATATATGATAATACAACATACCAAAGGTTTAACAACTTATCGCGCGATAACAAATTACAACATAAAACAATATATCAAAACTATGATATAACATAACAAAAAATAACTTTGTCGCACGATACAAAAGCATTATAACAAAACCATAATATGACATAAAAGCCAAACTATGTGCCTAGACTTCAACCTGCAATTAAACCAAAATGAATCGAGCCTTTTTGCATTAAAAATCTGGGTTGCTAATGTAGGTGATTTGTGTGCGCGATGGATTATACAATCCAACGCATAAACTCATATCGCGTCCATCGGAGACCTGCTGACGTGAGCGGAGAATGTGATGTGAAACTTCTCAAGGGAGTTACAGAGATTGCTAGAGGAGAGGCAAAGCTTTCCATTGAAGCAGTATGGCAAAGAGAAGTTCTCAAACCCCACCAGCCTCTTACAGTGCATTTTTAGCATGACGAGTTCGTCGAAAGTGGATTCCTCGTCAACCCTAATTTTGCCATGGATCTGGCTACTTTGAAATCTGACGACCTAGTGAACTCCTCATTTTTCTTCAGCTCCAATGCTTTACAAAGGATAAAACAACCAATAGCAGAAGAGCTAAAGGAAAATTGAAGCACGTTTGAACTTGTAACCGCATTGGCGTGGCGAGCGAAAATAATAGCTCTGGGAATTCCTGGTAATGGCGATGTCAGACTTATTTTCGGGGTTGACGTGAGAAGTGTGTTGAAGCCCCTCCTTGCAGAGGGATACTATGGCAATGCTTTTGGTTTGGGATGCGTACACAACATTACAACACAAGAGGTTGTCACTGGATCCATTGGGCATATTGTAAAGATGATAAAGAAGGAAAAACTATGTGTAAATGATGAGTATGTGAGATCGAGTATATCGTTCATTGAGATGAAACGTTCATGGCCAGAGATCACAGATGTGTGAGTATGTGCTGAAGACTCAGTTTTTACTAATTGGATATGGTTGGGATTTAATGAAGTTGACTTTGGGTGGGGGAGCCAATTCTTGCTTGGCCTGGTAAATTTTTGGCCTGCCCCATTTTAATCCTGCCTCCACCACAGAGCAAGAAAGGAGTATTAATGATGGTCTTCTGCGTGCCACCAATTGCACTAAAAGCGCTGGAAACTGAAATGGATCGTCTAGTGTGAAGTCGTGGTGGTTACGATCAATGATTTTGTCAAAGGGAGATAGTTCTAGCAGTATATGATAAAATCGATGAAGAATCTAGATTGTGTGTTATGGGTGTATAGATATCAGCGTAAGTTGATTTCAAGTTCAAGCTTACCAAGTTTTTTTTTTGGGTAATATGTAAATTTTATTTTGAATTTGAACACCTGAAGGAAGATTTACATTTCAAAAATATTTTCAGAATCTTAATATATTTAATAAATATATATTGATTTTTAATAATATGATTGATATGGTTCATTCTATTTTGGATAGATGATTATGGTGGTTATGTTAAAGCACTCTTTGATGTAAAGTTATTGGTTCAATTTTTTGTTTGAATCAGACTGATATATATTGGATATGACCATGAAAATGTAGTCCTACTCAAAATATTAAAAAAATAATACCATTGATATGACATGAATTTCAAATTTCATATCATTAAATAAAAAATATATTTAAATTTATAAGTATCAGAATATTTAAATTTATAATTCTATTAACATTTGTTAATAGTTTTTTAAACCTGTTTTATAATTTTTTTCTAATTTATATATATATATATATATATGTGTGTGTGTGTGTGTGTGTGTGTGTGAGAAAATAGAAGTTTTAGTGGCAATTTAATTAGCTATCAAAGTAATGTGAGTTCTCTGAAAAATGAGAAGTCCAAAGTTTAAACTTTTTTATTATATATATATATATATATATATATATATATATGAAAAAATAGAAATTTTAGGAGCAATTAAATTGGTGATCAAAGTAATGTGAGTTCTAAGAAAAATGAGAAGTTCCAAGTTTAAATCCCTAAATTTTGAAAGAAAAAATATGTATTAAATACATAAAGATCTTATTATATTATCAATTGAATAAATAAAACTGCAGCTCTCATTATCATAACATCAAAAATTTTGATGTTGACATATTTCACATAGTACAATTTTGTATCTAGATTTTAAAAACACGAAGTTAAAATATTTCACCAAATCCTTAATAGAGTTTTTCCAAACATAATCTTTATTTTACCTTAACTGAAACCAAAAATGCATCATCTCTATTATGAGATTAACAAAACTTGTGCACAATATATGAATTCTTGAAATATTTACATAAAATTTGTATTCATGTTGACTATTATGTTGGTGTAATACAATGAATTTACATACTAAGTAGTTAAGATGTCCACCAATGTGGTAAAACAATAATCACATTAAATATTAAAACTATAATCATATCAAAGAAGTTTTAACAATATATCATTATGAATGTAATAAAACAACTTTAAATCAACACGTTCTATTGTATTAATCAAATGAGATATATAAAGATGAAAAAAGAGATGACTTAATTTCTATATATTACTCAATATTTATTATTATCTTTTTAAATTTGATATTTGGAAATTCATTTGTAATTAATTTTACTAATAAGATGACAATTTCATTACACTTTGTTGAGTGCGTAGCTTGATTATATTCTTTTCATAGATGTATCATCGTGTTGGACCCTTGTTCCGGCGCGGCAATGCCGCCCATCATTTGAACGTTGTCTGGGGTCTAGGGGGGCGGCTGTAAATTTTTGGAGCCCCTCTGGCAGGGGGTTTTGAGGGCAGCGCCCCTGAAGCTAAAAATAGATGTAAAACTGCCTTGTTAAATATTGTAATTTGTAGTCAATCTGGGTCATTCATTAAGAGGATGATCTGACGGTAGAAGTTATGTTTAATTTAGGGTTTTTTGCACTAGAAAGAAACCCCTCTATTTTATGAGGGTATTTTATTGTGGTTGTGTATTGTATAAGTATTATGAGCGAGAAACAAAAAGCGGGATTGTGAGAGAGAGCAGAGGATATTACAGCGGATCTGCTGTAGGTTGTTGTGTCTCTTCATTTTTCTGAATAATATAAAGAAAGGACTAGCTATTCGACGTGAACGTAGCCCAAATTAAGTGAACCATATATATATGTGTCTCTTTTGTTTTATACTTTTTCTATATTTGTGTTTCCGCATATTTTATGTGTTCCATTGTTATATCATATATAATTTTTTAACACAATTTACATCATTAATCTATTAATAATGTATATAATTTTTTACACCTTTAAACAAAGATAACAAGAGAAATGAAATTATAATGACTCTTGGAGATAAAAATAATAAATAAAATGATATTTGTTTAGTGTGAAATTGGAAAACGTGATTTATATAATATAAAATAGATTTTAATTCTCGTATTGAAAACAATTGACAGTACACATAACATATGAAAAGTTGGAGTTATAGGTACAAGGTGTTTAAGCTTCTTTGAAAATCTTTCTTTAAGTGATATACAAATAACATATATATTAATACAATGATTTGATTTTTATCTAGATGTGAGTTATGCAATAAATTCAACATAACGAAAAAGTACATCATCAAAGAGTATGAAAGAGTATAACATATAAGAAGTAAATAAGAACTCACCATTTAATTTTTTAAATGTTAAAAATAAATAATATATAATAAACTAATACTCATTAAACAACAAAATTATTAAAATAAAAATATTAATAATTTATTAATAAATTTTGATTTTTAAGATTTTATATTATTAATAATTATTAATAAAACTTATAATAATAATAATAATAATAATAAAAAAAATCATTTTAAAATTTTAAATTTTGAAATAAAGGTCAAAGAAATAATCATTGAACTCTTAGAAGCCCTAACTATACTTCAATTTCATTCATGGGCTACAATACCCATGTGAAAGAGCTCGTTACATATTCTATTAATCAACGTTGTTCAAAGAATGTAGGTTAAGTTTATTGATCCATCGAATAAGTTTCCCATCAAAGTAGCCACATTTTACTGAAAGTTGGTGCAATAGATAGATAATATAAAGCAGGCCACCATCTTACATTTATAACTTTATGATTTAATTATTCGAATACGTTTGTAATCTGTATGCTTAATCATGCTCTATGGTTTTGAAAAATGTGTATTATTAATTATAATTTTAATCTTTATGATTAATTATGATTCATGGTTTTCAAATATGAGTATTATTAATTATATTCTTATTGACAACTTTGAGATGAATGTGGTCAAATTGTGTTTCAAAGTTTTGGAATACCAAAAAGATATATAATGTGAAATTGTTGATGGGTCATTGGATTTGGATTGGATTTTAATAAATTAATTGTGGTAAATTCAGTATTAGGATATGTATTAGGATATGTGTTTTAAAATATAAAGAATAATGTATATGTTTATAATATGGATGAAGAAAATGAAATAGAATAGAAAATTTTAAAATAAAAGAAAAAGTTAAAGATTATTGAGGGGTTTTCAGAGTGCATTATATTAGATATCATTTTTTGGATTCAATTTCATTAAGTAACTCATTTATATGACCATTTTCATGAGAGGCAGTCGTAACTAACTAATTTTTCATGATTTTTGAATAGTCTATTTAGCACTCATTGCATCAGGTGATGCTTCGAGGGGTGAAGAAGTGGGATTGAAATTAGTGAAATGAATCAAATAGCGTTAATCATCACTTCCGGGGCTTGGCCATCACATTATCAAGAAGTCTATATTGATAGGGCTGCCCAAAAAATAATGGGTTAACAGGAACATTCATCATCCTCATTTAATTGAACTATAAATATTGTAAGCTACCATACTATTTTATTCAAATTTTCTAACACTTTTGTAGTAATTAGCATTAAAGTTCCATTTGTAATGAAATCCATTATTGAAACTCTACATGCATCCTTAGCATTGATTTCCTTTTTTTCTTTTCCAAGTGAGGAAAGGGTTGAGTATTTTTTAATAAAATTTATGATTTACCTTATCCTCGTACCCTTTCTAATGTGTAGTACTTGGAGTACATCTTCTAGAGGCTTTTTCTTTCAAAATATATGCAATATTGGAAATTGTGCTAACATAGATTTACCTTAAAAATGACGTTTGATGATAATTGCAATATAATTGTACAATCATGCATTTATAGTCTTATATTTTAAGTTTAATTACATCCATATTTTCCATAACTTTTTCTGTCAAAGTCGATGTTGTTATAATTGTCAAATAGTTTTCATGAATTACTTTCTCGTATAAGACCTTACTATTGGTTAGTCGTTTCCCCTGCTTAAACATACACACACACACAGAGATATATATATATATATATATATATATATATAATCTAGTCATGATGCATCAATCTTTGCTACTGTGTTTTCCAAATTGTCTTTATCAGTAACAGTCATTGTATATTCATGGAATTTCACTAATGCAACCCTTGTACAAGAAATCAAATTATAATGATGTGATTGTCAGGTTCAAATATCTACAACCTAGCAACTTTATCAAGCCTCCTAGAACGTTCACGGGCCCTCATCTAATGGGAAAGCACATTTATATGGCTAGATTGTGTGGATGAGTGATATATGAAAATAGTGAGAATGTGGGTCTCCCAAGAATATTTTGTGGTCCTCATTAGTGAGTGATAGCCTTTGAAAGTTACAATCATGGTAGGGGAAAAAATAAAGACCCATATCTATTGTGGGGCCTCCCAAGACTACCATGTATTAACATACAAGGGTAGGGGGATGCATAGTGAAAAGCACCTTAAACACCATCAAAGTACTTGGATAACCCATATTTATTAAATTCTCGCTTTCTCTTTCCATAAATGCACTAAGGAACACCCTAGAGAAACCACTCTATTTTTTCCAATGCCTCAAAGAAAAGCTTCACATCTAGGTAAATCACTTCGTGTTTTGAAGAACTTGGTTGTACCATGGTGCTTTCTGATGCAGGAGTATCATCCCTAGTGAACATAATTGTTCTAGACCAAGGGTCCTAAATTTTTACCAATTGTAAACTTCTGTAAATTAGAAATCAGTATGATTAAGTTTAGAGAAAAGTTTCCAAATTCTAGAGTAATTTGGAAACTAGTAGTTTGTTAATTAGTTTGATGAGTTGTTATTTATGGCTAATTAGGCCTTTACATTTGTAAATAACATGTGATGAGGTGTTATATATTTTTCGAGTGGGGCAAGTTTCCCATTTGTACACAGACTTGTTGATATATTATTCCTTGATGTAAATATCATAAGAATTCTGTAATACCCTCCTAGCATGTCAACCCAAGTAACTGGCCAACTAGGATAAACATGTGATGAGAGGATACTATAATGATATTCAACATCCTAGGTGACCTTAAGGAAGTGGAACTTATGGAATCACATCACACAAACATTGTACATCAACAATAACACCCCCAAGAGCTAACCCAACCATTCAGGCATCCTGCCCTTGGGCACCACTGAGCTTTTGACCTCTTAGACCCCTAGACACATGCACAAGCTGAAATTACTATGTCTGGGAAGCTATAGATGCATGTGCAAGCCTGCATGCCTGCATCTAGGGACTATTTCAATAGTGTTGTGCCAGAGTCCGCGAAAATTAGGGCACTTTTCAATCCCAGAATTACGGCCACTTCCCAAAACTTGTTGTAACTTCCGGAATCCATTAAACAAAAGATGAAAAAGTTAATAAATCAAAAAATAAATCAGGAATAATCCTAACAATCCCCAACTTCAACTGAGATTATGTCAAACACTTGGCATGAAATGCAATCTACAGGTCTAAATGGCAGATCGAAGCATAGGGGTCTCATACTTATCTGAGAATCACTAAGAACCATTGTTCCCTTATATCCTTAGCTTCAATATCATCTATTAGGTTGTAGATACATCATTGATTCATTTACAAATCAAAACATTTGGAGATCCATACACCATTATTTCCATAACACATGCTTATAACTAGCATAATAAAAAGAGAACTATCGAGGATACATCAGCCATAGGATCCACATATAAAATAGTACATTTACACATCAAATTCCAAGGAAATGAAATTATCATTAATGAATCCAAAAACCAACCAAATATGGCACTACCACATTCCACCTGACCATATATCGGTTGAACCAAATATTTCTTTAGCCACTCACCACGGTGCCATATTCCAAGCATGAATGTGGAACTCAAACCAAAAGAACCAACTAGGGCATCTCAAGGCTAAACCACCTCACCCTCATAAATAGAAATAAGGCTTTACTGTAATCCACACTGTATCACTAGGCCAACACAATAAACATGTCATACAAGATTTTCCATGATCTCCACCCAATCACTAGGCCAAAACAGGCATGGACGGCACCATATTTCTCCGCCTACAGCGTGAGGAGTTTTCATGTCTCCTAGTATCTCAGGCTTTATCGCAATCCACACCAGATCACTAGGCCCTAAATATAGACCCACTCTACATTCTTTACCATATATCCTAACCTGGGATTCCTAGGCCTCATGGAGAGTACCCACCTCTCAGGATTTACCGAGATCCACATCGGATTGGCCCTAAACTAAGGTAACACACTAACCAAATCTCTGTTATATAATTTGGACATGCACCTCACTTAGCTTTGAATCCATTTGAGAATCCAGCTCAACTAAAACATGAGACCTCCATCACACCTGGCTATCCAAAAATGGTAAGGCTAGGCTGAAAACACTTTCACACCTGGAAAAACCCATGCCAAGACATAAAATAACCACATTCAATATGATGCATGCATATCTAGCAAGGAAATCAGACATGCAAATAAATACCTACAAACAATCTTACTACAACTACTTGATCCTACTCTTCCTCGCTTTCTCCTTCCTTCTTCTTGCTTTCTTTGCCTTTATTTCTCCAATGCCAAGTGATCTAAGAAAAATTAATTGTCCAAGAGTGAGAGAGAGAGAGAGAATAATGAGAGAGATCCCAAACTGAACTGAAAAAATTCCGTCAACTGATCTTCAGAAGCCTTTTTATCAATGAGACCTCTATTTTCTTCATTTTCCATTATTTTCCTTCATTTTCCTCCTCACATTCAACTTGTAATCCTTCATCTCCCTTTTCTCCTATTTTCCATTATTTTCCTTCATTTTCCTCCTCACATTCAACTTGTGATCTTTCACCTCCCTTTTCTCCTATTGTCTATTATTTTCATAAATAAATGTCAATAAGTTCCTCTTTCCTTTCCAAAGCCTTTTCCATTTCCTTTTCCAATTTCCTTTAGCCATAATAACCGAAATGAACACCCATTGTGATATTTTTCCCAACATTCAGCTTGGAATATGTGTGTCATTAACCTTGTTTATTATTTTTTCCTTTATTACCTTTATTTACATGGAATTTTCACCAAGGCTATTACAGAACCCTACCCCTTGGGGAACATAGTCCCCAGTGTTCAATGACACCAAAAAACCATAAAACCATTGAAAATAAAACATACTTCCTATGGAGATTTATAACCCAACTTGTTGCATTATTTAAAATGAAATCCATATATACAACCATACTGCCTATGGAGCTTTATAAATCCATTTCAATACAGTATTTATAATAATATACACATATGCACATTCTCTCAACCAAAAAATAAAATTATACGATGCTTGTATCGACAACAAGGGAATCCAGAGGCTCACAGTTCCATCCTTAAAGTAATACCAATATTCACCTCCTTCCAAGGACGTCCTGAATCCACTGTTGAATCAAAGTTGCATCCAATGTCCAGTGCCACTTGTTCTCTCAATGAACAATTACCGGCTCATTGTTCCAGGGCACACTTCCAATCTGCATCTGATTCCATCTGGAAATTATAATGACCAAAACAAATCAATCCCCAACCTTCCCTTCTCTCTACATATTCCCTTGGGAAATCCGGTAAACCCCTTTCATGTAGTTACTCGCCTTTCATGTTCCTTGGCATCCCCTATCCTAGGTGATTCATCCCTTGGCAAGGCTTACTCGCATAAGAATTTAAAAAACCCAAGGCATATACCTACATCAAAACCATCATACCAGTAATAGCATGTTCATGGAAATCAATGGACACTATTTTGGTACCAGTGTCCCATAATGACCCTTCTCTCGAAGTGCTTTACCAACATATTGTTGCATGTTCCAATCCATTTTGTTGACGTTACTAGTCCTTGTAGTCAGTTTCAACCATCACAAACAGGGCATTGCATGATTTCCTGTACCAAACACATGATTTCCATTAGACTCAAAATAAATTGAAATAACTTCAAATTATACCTCATTGGTAGCCTCATCAATAAGGTACACTTGCACTTATGTTTACTTCTTGTAACAAAATTCAAACTATTTCTTTGATCAAATCATCATTTATAAACATACCACATATGGTTAGATCAAAACAAAAACTTCATAGGTTAAAATCATGAATCACATGAAATCATCATAAACCATAAACATAAATCACATGTAACCATCATAAGTTAGAATCGTAGATCACATTAATAATAGAAATGAAATAAAATATTGATACTTATCCTTCTTCGGTCCTTACTTCTGCCTTTGTTATTTTTGTACACAGACCGGATTGATTGCCAAACTCGGCAAGCACCCTGTTCCTTTGCTTCTCTTCACTCATGTACACATACACACAATGTACATCACACATACATCCAAACAAGGTGTACAACACCACACAATTTATACACCCACATCTCGCACACAACATAACACATACACCGACACTCGGTGTACAACACAACACATACACCTATGTCTAGTGTTTAACACAACACAATATTAGAATAAAGAAGAATAGAAGAAGGAGACAGATAGATGGAGTGTCTCAGTTTTCTTGGAAGTTGTTGATAACTTTCCCCCTTTTGATGGAAGTTATTGCTGACTGGACCCTCAAAAATCTGATGTGTTGGCATGCTGTAAAATTCATCCTTTCACTCGATGGTTTCACAAAAGTTATCCCATTGATATTGCCTTGGGATTTCTACACTCATCATTTTCCTAAATATTTCATCTACTTCAGTATATCTGCCAAGTCGGTCTTTGAATGAATAAATGTCTGATTTGATGTTGAATGATCAAATCAAACTACAGATCTTCAAGAAAATCTTTCCTTGTAATCTGGCCTTTGATACCTGCACATTTTGACTTGTCTATTGCAATTGTGTATAACTTTGTGCAGTAATCTTCTAACTTAATCAAATGATGATCTAACCCTACCAATCCTGGTAGTCATTTATGATTTAAAACATTAAATTTAGTATGAAACCTGTGAACAAAAATATTTAAAGCTTCACATTTGGTCAGCAATTAGTTGATTAAGTTTCTTTTCTACAAAATATTCTTTATCTCCAAAATGGTTGCAGTTATGTCCCAGATGTTGATTACCTCCATGTCCTATCTATTCTTTGAATTAAGAACCATGATCATGTCAGTGGCTTCACTTGGCTTCTTGTTGAGTTGTTCTTTCTGCTCTTGAATTTTTGTTCTGCATTTGGTGATGAGTTCCTGCTATTTGAAGATGATCTGTATGGATGGCCATACTTCAGTGATGGACTTTCTGATGTCTTCCCATATATTCTACTTAGCTTCAGCCAGAGTTGCTGCCATTAGAGATTCATTCTCTATTTTTTTGACCTTAAGTGCTAACTGATGAGTCTTATGCATTTATTCTACTAATAAAGTATCATTCTTAATCTTCTGAGACTCAAGAACTTGAAACCTCTGCTATAACTTTTCATGTGCCTATTTCTGAATGGCCAAATCTTGTACCAATTTTACTGCATCAGTTGTAGTCAAAGCTGCTGAAAGTTTTGTACCTGCAGAAGATGTTTGAGTTGCTAAATTAGGATCAGTATTCACTTCGAGTGTTGATTTATGTTTCAGTAGTATTTCTTGAATTTTTTCATCCATATTTTTAATTTGCAGATTTTGATCAATGATCAACTTCAGCATCTCCTCCTTGTTACATTCATTTTTTTCAATCTCCTTAGTATGTGGGTCTGCAGTTGAGGGTAGCTTGAGTTGTTTTCGTAGAGAAAATATGTCTGCATTCTTCTTTTTAATGATTTACTCAACTTCCTTGCAGTCTTTTGGGTCATACCCAAGTTTTGGTACAAGGTCTTCCAGTGACTTCATCCTGTTGTCTTTAGCCAATGAAGACAATTTCTCAATCTTCAACTGAGATTGAACATTTCACAATGCTTCTTTCAATTTAGAAAGTGACATGAATGTTGTGGTCATGGTTGAAAATAACATCTCTCTTGACTTCCTGCGCATGTCCATCTGGTCAATTGGGTGAATATGTTGTGCATCAAAAGAGAATACAATCTTCTTATACTCAGCATGAGTCTTTGGAAATGGCATAGTTTCCTGTAGAAAGGCCATCTGCATTCTTCCTTTCTCACTATCAAAGGCAATGAGAAGCCTATGTTGTGACGTAGATTTTTGTTTCCAAAATTGACTATAAATCTTGATGTCTAGGAATCTGGAGAAAATATTTTTATCTTTAGAAGAGCTGACATCTAAATGTTGGATGATTTCTATTGGTTCTCTTGCAGGTGATGATGATGTAGGAGTCATAGGAACACTGGTGGATGTGGAGACTTCAATATCTCCAAAATATATGATCTATAGTTGTTTCTCCTATGAAAGGAAGGTGGAGGTGAGCTTTGGATTTTTGTGTTGTAAGATAAAATCTTTCATGATTTCCTTGGCATGTGGTGTCTCTTCTCTAACTCTCTTTGGCTGCTTACTGTCAGGCACTAGTGTCCGTACATTTGAAGTTGAAATGACTTGTTCATCTACCTCCTGGAGAGTACCTTCCTCCCATTTATCTTGGTTCATGTATTTATATATTTCTTCTCTGGAGGTATGAGTGTAAGAAGTTTTCTTTAGTTCAACTCTCAGAGAAGAAATAATGCCATGGGGATCATATGACCAAGTAAAACTTGGTTAAAAACCCATCTTATTTAATAATTCATCTGCATCAACACCAACTTCTCTAGTATTGCAAATGAAGGATCCAATGTTATCTTTGAGCTTAAACTGAGCTTTTCTCTTTCCTGAGAAAAATGTAGTTCATCCATGTTTAACATTTTTCTTATGTACTATAAGGAGAAAACTCTCATAGGTACATATCTTGGAAGCTTGTATGGTGAGAGTTCCCAGCCATATACCCTGATCTTTGTGTAATTTTTGTACAAGTACCAATCACATGTCTTTTCTTGTTCACTGAGGTGCAGAATACTTTTAATGTCTATTAAACACACATGGTAAATACACATGACAATAAACACACAAGGAGAAAGAGATGAAGGATGAGTGTGAGATATATTTCCATTAACAATAGATGTGTATATATAATACAATAGGGTGACTCTTGGATTCCACATTTCAAGGTCACTTGGAATCCATTTGTGACTGATTGCCTTCCACACCTACCCATAAGAGGATTAGGTGTCCAACATTCCCCCCCTTAATCCGAAGAGGTATGTGTGAGTCCAATAAGAGAGTTGTAATACAAATCTGCAAAGTATGCATGGCAACACTTAGGCTGAATCAGCTCTCTGAAATGTTTTCATAAAGAGGTGGTTAAAGAATGACCACCAACACTGGAACTCAACGCTTATTGTAGTTCCTGGAACTCTTCCAAATATGGCAAGAAGTTGAGGGCTTCTGCTAGAGGAAATGTCCCTCATATTTTAAGAGGGATACCTTCAACCTAGAATAAGGGAGGTTTACAACCAATGGTGGTTTAAGGATGACCACCAACACTGGAATTCTTAATGCATTTCCTGGAACTCAACCAAAACTGGCAAGAAGATGAAGTCTTCTGCTAGAGGAAGTGCTTCAAATTATTTAAAGAGGAAGAATATCAACCTCACATAGATGGTTTAAGGTTTTCCACCAACCAAAGGAATTCTCATGGGAATCTGTGTCTCTGGCTACAACTCTGAATCTGGAATGACAAGTTGTGGCTCAAGCTTGCTTGAACCGCTGTGTCTCTGGCTACAAATCTGAATCTAGAATGGGAGATTGTGGCTTAGGCTCGATTGATGTGGCGTTGAAGCTTGTAGATGACCACCATTTCCCCCCTTGTCAGGTACAAGGTGAGATGATGGCGAAAACTCAACTATAAGATTGTTCAATATTTGAGAACAAGTTCTGACATGCGACTTAAACGTCTTCTTGGTTGTTGATGCCCATTGCTAAGAATCGATCCATCAAAGATGAATATTTGTTCTTGCAGGAGGATTTTTTCTGAAGCATCTATGTGAAGAATGTGTGTGATGACCACAGTGCTTGCATGGGTGAATGTTGAAACAATGATCTTTCATATGGTCAGCTCGATCACAATGTTGGCATTTTACAATTTTTTGTTGCTGTTGTAGAAGCGAAGCAGGATCTGGAATAGCTGAAGGTGAAATGTCATGAAGAAATATGGCACTCTAAAATTTGATGGGCTTGGAGTAGTCCAGAATATGAGAGGAAAAGTCCTTATCATATCCAAGGCTTGTTCTATGCTTGTTATGGACAAGCTCTTCCCAAGGTCTGATGATGGGCTTGGGAAGTGCAGGTTAGATTTTTTCTTCTACATTCAAATATGTGCTTAAAATGGGTACTGCATCTGTAATTTTTGGTTGCTGATGGGAGTCTATCTTAGTGTTCTAAACAAAAACAAGTTTAGAATGATGACTCCACTGCTGTAATTCTTCTTGTTGTAGTTTTGTCTCAAGCTGCAAAAAATCTATCTTCTCTTTTTCATTTTGTAGACTTGTTCTAATGTTGGAAAGAGTGTCTTTAATGATGCTTATCATCTCATCTACAATGGTATGAATTAGGGTATTCAATAACTCTAATGTATCATCAAATTTTCCTTCTTCTTTTTTCAACAAATAAACTTATCCCTCAAGACATATAAGCTTCATATGCTATTACATATTAACCATACATGCTTCATACTCTCCAACCTATAAAATTTCTAACATGCTAAAGAGCATAAATATATAGATTGATCAATGCCATATAAGGAGCATGAAGGCTCTCATACCCATCATAATCAAACAATAGTACTTCAACATACCATATACAATGACCAACGCATACATATATATGAAGTCACCAACACAACAACCAGTTCTATTCATGCATTCATGGCCTTTCAAAGCATATGGAGAGGCACAAAAATTTTGCCACTAAGAGAGTGTATTTACTCAGCAACTGTATAAAGCTAGATCTTCAAGTCAATGGTGCACAGGACAACAATCTCAGGACTACAAAATGCAATGTAATGATAGCCATGAAATTGGTCGAGTGCTCAAGTATCATATGGATTCAAAGTTAATATTGGATAGAGAATTAATGAATTTCTCAAATGAAAAAAATGGATTAAGAGGTAGAGAAAAATTGAAAAAGGTATCTCGATTCTGTACTTCATATCCAACAGGTTGTATTAACAACCTACGTCTTCCAGAGAGCCCAGTTGAACATGGTCATATCTCTCATTGGGAATTTGTGGAATATGGTGATTTTATTGTTGGATGCTGGTAATAACTGTGCAGATAGGTATTAACATAGACAGGATGGAAGTTAGGAAACCAGGAGAATAGCTAACTGGAGGACTTGGTGTGGTAAAGTATCATATATGGAGGAGAGAAAAGGCAGAGTGCTAGGGTCGAGCACTTGAGTTCAAGATATTTATTTTCTTCCTGCATTCATAGTGGGATAACGGAAGAAGCGCTCGAAGAAAACGATAAGGTCAGGGTAGGGTTTGCAAAGAACTTCGCTTCCTGCAACAAGAAGAATCGCGACACAACAGTCAAGCTTCTTAGGACATGGCTTGAAACTCAGACCCACGTTTCTGATCTTGACTTCAAGAAGATATGGAAGGGTCTCTTCTACTACGTCTGGCACACCGACAAGCACGAAGTCTAGGCCTAGCTCATCGACAAGCTCGCTTCTCTAATTCAAACCCTTGACCTCGCCCTCGCACATTCATTCTAGCTCCCACTCCATATCTATGCCGATCCTCTGAGAATTCCATAATGGGCGCCACGAAGTTGAGGTGTTGGAGTCATATGGAGTCGGAGGAGGTAAGTGTGAGGATAGCGGAGCGAGTGAGTGCCGAGTGGAGGTGGACCATCATGGTGAGGGAGGTGGACCATGCAGAAGGAGAGGAGCAGAGAGCAGAAGGCAGGA
Organism: Pinus albicaulis; assembly: GCA_034641835.2. NCBI lineage: Eukaryota > Viridiplantae > Streptophyta > Pinopsida > Pinales > Pinaceae > Pinus > Pinus albicaulis. The sequence goes on along the minus strand of CM076575.1, from coordinate 2,016,056,143 downwards.
GGTGTGTATGAGGGGTCAAGTGAGATGAGCTTGGCTGCAAAGAGATGTTGATTATGTGCAGGAGAAGGAGCTCTGATAATTTAAATCAGAGTCGAATGTGAATAGGCTTGATGCCAACTACGTACAGTGCAAAGGAATGATAGAGGGTGTTCCCAGTTAGGGTTTACTTGTATTCATAGCTACAATGGTGCCAAGAAATGCACCCTGTCCTCCTCCTAAAAGCCCCCACAATGATCCTCTCCAGTTTTTCATTGGAATAAAATTTACAACACTGACTCTGTGTGCGCTATGCATGCTTGAAGACCAAGGTTATGCATTTACAATACTCTTGCATGCTTTCCATAGTATGCACAATGTGTATCATATGAGGAGGGAATTGACGAGAATGTAGAGTGCATAAAGTGACTACAAAATCCTTATAGTTAGGTAGCAGAAGGAGAATTTACTTTCTCATAATGCAAACGGTTTTACCAAGGGAGATAATGATGGTAGAGGGAAAGGTTACGGTGGTAAAAAGATTGCTAAAGAATGCTAAGTCTCCATGTGAGAAGGAGCGGGATAGAATTCCAAGAATGCCAAGTGTATACCACCAGAGGGAGGCATACTCACACTGGAGGAGTGCAGATTAGCAAGTGAAATGCTAATGCACAGGTAAAATGCTTAGATGCAGATGTGACAATCAGAGGATATTCCTCTTTGCAGTAGCAAGGGTTGATTCTCACAACAGATGAATGGAAAAATAGTAATGACCTCTTTTCTAATAAATGCTGAGAAGGCCACAAATTAGGGCTTCGATACCATGTTAAACACGCATGGTAAATACACATGACAATAAACACACAAGGAGAAAGAGCTGAAGGATAAGCGTGAGATATATTTCCATTAACCATAGATGTGTATATATAACACAATAGGGTGACTCTTGGATTCTACATTCCAAGGTCACTTGGACTCCATTTGTGATTGTTCTCCTTCCACACCTACCCATAGAGGATTAGGTGTCCAACAATGTATTTTCCAATTCTAGGCTTTGATTGGCTTGTAAGGAGTTGCCTTACTGGATGTATAAAGAATTATATGAATTCTGAAAAAGAAGGGGTTGTTGATGAAGCTCTGACCAATTTTTTCCACTGAATCATTGATTGATTCACTCCCTGTGCATCTTGTTTGTTGGAGTGGATAGGAAACATTTCTGCCTGCTGAAACAAAATCATATGAATAATCATAGAAGAATAATTAAGTACTCTTGTGTGGTGAAGTTCATGGATTGTTCATGTATAATTTCAGCCAAGAAGTGGTTGTAATTATACATAAACAATGGTGATTTATATTGACTGAAAATAGATAAGAACCCCATGATGGTTTCATCAACTGTTTCATCGTTTGGGTATCCTAATAGGTAAGAAATAAGAGAGATGCAGTGCTTGGAAGTTATAGGAAATATGGAGGATGAATATGGGGGATTTTTCTTTGGTATCTCAGCATCCTCAGGTAGGAAAATGTTGCATATCTAAGCTCTCCGAGGGAAAGATAATTTGTGATAAAGGTCCATGAGAACAGCGTGTGAAAATGGGATAAGGAATCAGATGAAGGGATGAGAAGCATATGGTTTATTTTTTCAGGGGATGTGGTGATCAGAATGTTTCCATTCTGAGCCACCACTGACCTAGTTATAGGGTCATACTACTTCTGACACCACATAATTAAATTAGGAAACGAATGGGTTTGTGGGAATGCAAACAAAGGCAAAATAGATTCCTAGAACATGATATGGTCCTGGTTATCTATGTGATTTTTTTTTAGCCACAAATGTAGCTCATAGAATTCGAATTCACAGTGACAGTCTGTGATTTTGAAATCAGCGCCGGCTAGGGGTATGAGGTCAAGGTTAATTTGTGGCGTTGCAACAAGGATGTCTTCTGCAACTGGTTTGGCGACCTCAGGGGTGACTTCAGCAGTTGGATTAATGACCTGCACTTCCTTTGTCACCTATTTTTTGGCTTTACCCTTAGGAGTTATTTTTTTCTTGGTTTTTTCCTTGGGTGCCATGTTCGACTAGGACAAGAGTTTGAAGAAACGATGACAGGGGTTCAGAAGTGGGCAGACTGTTCATAGAAATGACAAATTTTTGTGTAATAAAATCCGAGGATAAGAGAAATTTGAATGAGAAATTAAAGTAAATAAAGGGTGACTGCAGGTGAATTTATAAAATGCATTTTGGGTTTAACGGTATAGGAGTGAGTTCAGTGGCCAACGGGCATAAGTGGAGCATTGGGGGGTAACGATCAAGTGACATGGAGGGATGTGATTGGACAGTGTACCAATGGGTATGGCATGGGAAGAGACGTTTGTTGGCTGAGAAGGCGGGAGGAAATGGTCATCGAGTGTGGGAGAATGGTCATCGGGCTGTTAGCTCCCCTATAAATATTTGACAAGCAAATGGGGGGCTAAATTGTTTTTGAGCCTTCAAGGAATGCATTTCCTCTGAAAACACAGTCTCCTTGAAGCCTCCATGTGCCTTTTAGCCTTTGATTATATCCCCTCTGCTGATTCCCCTTTTAAAGCCTCTCTGTTATGTGAAGAAATTCCCAAAGGCCTCCTTTCCCCTTTATTTTACCCTCATTTAGCCTCTTTTTATCCCCCCTTGTCTCCCCTTTTATTTCCCCATTTACCCCTCAAATCCCCCCAAAATCCCCTTAAGTCCTTCCCTTACTCTTTTCCCCCTTATCCCTCTATCGTTTCCCTTTAAAACCTCCAAAATCCATTTAAATGGGCTAAAAACCCATGTTTCGACCTTATTATAGGGCTTAGCCCCTTTACCGCAAGCCCCAACCACTTCCCCACATGTGCCCCAGCGCTGGGACCAAGCGCTTAAGTCCCAAGCACTAATCGCAATCGGAGGGCCGAGCAGGTGCAAATTCCTTTGTAAACGCAAAAACCCCGATGAGATTTGTTTAAACACATAGGTCCCGCGATGAGTTTTGGGCCGTCGATCTATCACAAGATCTGATGGCGGAGCGCTAATCGCAGCCCCCCGCCTGATCGCAATTGCAGCATTCACAACGTGCCCTCTGATTAATCGCAACCCTGTCTTCCGATCCCCCGATCGCACTGCCCCTCCGATTGTTGTCCCCACCGTTGATCTGTTGGTTGGATCGGACGGTCAGCGCTCAATCGCGTCCCGACCTCCGATCGCAATCGCAAGACTTCTCTGTGCCGCCCTGATTGAGATCTTTCGATTACATCCCATCCATCTATCCATTCAGATCCAATGGCCCAGATCTCATCGCTCCCCGCATGTTTTCCCCCTCCGATTAAATCCCGTCCGTCAATTCCTCCCCCAGATCGACGACCATCGCTTAATCGATCTATCTCTCCCAATCACAATCGGAACTTTCGAAAGGTGTGTTGCGATTGCCACCCGCTCCGACCTCCGATTGCGATTGGTCAATTTCATCTCCGCTGTCCGTTTCCTCCCGGATCTGACGACTCAGTTTTCATCGCCCTCCGCCTCCGCCGATTCCCACCTCCCAAGCCTCCGCTCCATTGTTTTTCATTAATTCCTTTGTATTTTGGCCCAACACTAAGTTTTGGGTTTTACACTGTTCGTTCGTTTCCCCGCTCCTTTCCGTTGTTTCCACTGTTTCTCCGCCATTTTCATTGCTTCTCCGCTCTTCCGCCACCATTCCTCCGCCTCTGCAGCATTTCTCCGTCGCCACTGCCCGGTTTGTAACAAGTTTATTCTACGGTGCAGATAGTACAGAGGGGCCGTTTCGGCACTTGCCAGCGGACCATGCAGAGGGATTCAAAGGGGGTTAATGATTTCTATTGACATAATCAATGTTTAGCCCCGCTTTCAAAGGATTAAGGCCCAGTTTGAAGACTGATGAGCGCACCAGCAAGTCATTACTGCGCTACCTAACAGCGGGACATTTTCCTCCAGAGGTACAACTTCCCACAGCGTCCTCCATGCCTTCTCAAGCCCTAAGACAATTAAATACACTGACTGGAGCTCATTTCAGACAATCAGGAAGCAGTTATGAGGTATGGAGAGCCTTGCAGACTTTTCACCCAGTTCATTCATTTTAGAGTGGCAGCACAGAGTTCCAGATCACCATAAGGACTTAAAGAACATACTAGAGGTCAAATTTCGGCCTGACAGAGATCTCCAAAACAGTCTATAGAGTACACAGCGCTGAAAATTGCCATTAAGCAGCATGGGTGTGAACACTTCCGCCCTGTTGTCTTAATGAGTCTCATTTAATTTTTTATCTACTTCTATTTTCTCTCTTCTCCTATAAAAGATCCCCGAGAACATAATGTAAAGGTTGTTGTTGGTTGTTGGTGTTGTTGCCTTGCTGGGCATATTGCTGTTAGAGGGATTCATTCGACTGTTAGAACAGTCTTGGGAGGGAATAGCATAGTAGTTGTATGTAATAGGCTGGGAGGAGAAAGTCTGGACTGTAACATCCATTGAGCTACATTGTACATGCCTGGTTTTGCATCATTAATCAAGCACATTTCACAGGATCCTGGTCTATTACTATTGGTGATGTTTTTCCTAACTCTATTATTTACATTTTCATATTGTTTCATGTTCTTCTGGTAGGCAACAGAAGTATAACATAGGATTCACCCTTGTTAGGTGCCCTATGTTTCCTGCTCTCCCTACCTTTGATGTTTTCTGCTTCATGTGTTATCTAAGAGTATATTCACGGGTTTAACCAGTGCAGCGGATGTTATTGCCTGCTGGCTGATGTATGAGCTTAGGGGTTTGCTTCTTGGATGTTTCCTTGTTATCTCTGTTTTTCCTTTGGAGTTGCTAAAGCAGACCTGGAGTTAAATGACCTCTGGTCTGATCTATAAGCAGCCCCTTTGTCCCTTTGAGAGCTACCCATGAGTATGTCCAAGCAGGTCTGGAGTTAAATGACCTCTGACCTGATCTATAGACAGAAATTTGGTTGTTTTCCTTCTTTCACTTTTAGTCCTTAATGTCCCATCCCACCATCTAATCTAAAAGATCCTTTAGTATTAGATGACTTGCCCTTTGGAAGCCTTGGCTAGTGGATGCAAGTAATTTCCTTTCATGACTCCATAGCCCAATGGATGGCACTGCCTTGGCCTATCATCTCTGCTGAAACATCCTGCTGCTTTGTTCCTTTTATCCCATTGCTTTCCCAATCCATGATCTCCTAACCAACCCAGCAACCCTCCAACCAAACCATTTAAAACCCCCCTCTGTGCTTCATAACTAGCCTAATATCTCAATTCGAGCTTCAAAGACATATCATTCTTTGATCTATTTGGAGAGATCCCTCTCCGGGTCCAGGAGGGCTAGATCCTTGGGCCCAAAAGTGGTTCTGATGTTGTCTCATCTTTTGTTCTTGCCAATCTTGCCAAAACATGGGAACTCAAACATAATGGCGACTCCACTGGGGAATTGAGTGCATTTCACCTCAAACATCCTTAGGCACTCATAGAACCAGAATCTCTGGTTAGATTGGCATTCTAATTGCTGATGGTGGATAGCATCCTGCTTCAAATATTCATAATCATCCACCTGGCGACTCGACATTCCCTATAATCCAAAAACCAAATGACTCCACTGGTAGAAGACTCCAAACTGGTTGAAAAGACACAGTGACCTCTTTCTGATTTACAAACATGCTTCCACGCATACAAAGAAGATATGCCCCAATGAGCAGGGAGCATATTCTTGGATTCCCACACAAAATGCCTGAAGTGGACTGGTTAAAAAACCTGCCTACCTTTCAGGGTGAAGACGCCGAGGACCCCTTGCTACATCTCGTCAAGTTTCACATACATGTGTGGAAATTTAAAGTTGAATGGCATGAAGACTGCCTAATGAAAATGTTCATGGCAAAATTAGAAGGAAAGTCTAGGATCTAGTATGAATGGTTAGAACCTCGGAGTTTGTTTTCTTTAAAGGATATGCACCAAGTATTTTACAAGAATTATAAAGGAAACTCTCCATCCTTATCATGGGAATGTTGTGATCAATCTCAGAATATCATACAGTACTTGTTATAAATTGATGAGGATTTGGTTAATACGCAATTTGAAGATCTGTTGATAGCCATTCAAGAAGTTCATATGCATCCTAGCTATCACAAGAATGCAGATGAATCAGCTGATGAAGAAAGCAGTCAAGAGACTGTGGACATTCTTCAAGATATCCCTGAAAACTGAGATGCTGATTTATCATCCCTTATAGTTGAGGCTCACACTGACATCCAGCCTCAAAACCAGTCTTCAAAGGGAACAGAGAGCTGCTGCACTTCTGCACAAAGGGACACAAGATCATCCTCCCCTTTGACAGAAGAGGAAATAGACCAGATCATCAATAGACAGCCAGCCTCTGAAATTTTTTACAAATGAGAAATCCCTACCCATTCATCTGATGAGCTCTATTGTACAGAGTTGGAAAGCTCAAATGTAAATCAGAGTGAAGAAAAATCTGCTGGTGATCCAGTACGTCTGGTTGGAAGCGTTACTTACATTCATGATTTTCCTATTTTTGATCTCTCTGATGATGATGTTCTCCAAACAGAAGAAGATCGAGTAGTTTCATCATTAGTATATTTATGGGAGGGGAATCAATCCTCTTCACTGCCAGAGAGTAACGAGCCAATGCAGGCAATTTATGACACCGATGGAGAGAGATATTATAGTATAATAGCAGATGAATATTCTTTGAATCTTCATTCTGCTTTACCACAGATCATCGGTGGAACTGGAAACCAGCAGCCTTTCCTTTCAAAAGATGAGGAGGAAAGTGAAGAAGAAGTTCTCGAGCAGGATGAAAGCAAAGAGAATCCTCTTGAAAAAGGGGAAGAAAAGGAATACACCCCTGCTCAAGAATGCATTGATCTCTTCATTGAGCTCAACACTTCAGAGCAGAACATATCAGAGCCCCAAGAGGACAGCACTACCATATATGACGTGTCCTCCAGTTCAGAAAGTGAAGCAGATGGAGGAGATTCTCTTTCTCAAGAGAGTCTCATTCTTGAGCCAGTGGAAGAAGAAGAGATCCTGGTTGAAGCCAGCCTGCCAGATACTCCTAGCCAGGTATCTTTCCATGATCCTTATACACATTTCCTGCATACATTTGAGGAAGGATCAAAGGTATTTTTGAGTAGCATGTTACAGACAGAAAGAAATTTTTTCAAAGCTGCTATTTTTGAACAAAAGGAGTGGGAGTTGCCCTGCCTATCCAGCATGCTCAAGGAGTTGAGCAGAAAGGACCAGTCATGGGATCACTTGGTGGACTAGTTACATTGGAAGACAATGTTTGTAAGCTAGACTTGTAAATATTCTAGTTAGAGTAGGGTAGGTAGGAAAGCTCAATAAAGCTCAGCCTATGAGCATGTAGTTAGTTGTTTCATTTTCTGTCTTAGAACGTAGAGAAGAAACCTGCTAGACAGTCTAATCCTAGCAGGTAGTAGTGTAGGTAGAGAAGCATATGAGGCCAACAGTCTAATCTGGCCTCATGGAGCAATAAGGGTAGAATTAGAATATGTTTTTTTTTTTATTTTGCAAAATAAAATGTAAAGGGTCTGCTAATTCAAATGCACCCAAGGGAAAATTGTTAGAGCTCTAGTTTGGGTAGGTAGATTGGTTGGGAAAATGTTTCTGCTGATTTGTGTATCCAATATATTGTGGCAGCTAATCTAAAAAAGAAGAAAGATGGCTTATAGCAGCAGGCATCTGGCCTACACCAAGAGATCATTTTCTGAATTCTTGACTCCTTCAAGAAGAAGCCATCCCCATGTGGAGCCACTGTTAGCCCCCCTATAAATCTTTGACAAGAAAATGGGGGGCTAAATTGTTTTTGAGCCTTCAAGGAATGCATTTCCTCTGAAAACACAGTCTCCTTGAAGCCTCCATGTGCCTTTTAGCCTTTAATTATATCCCCTCTGCTGATTCCCCTTTTAAAGCCTCTATGTTATGTGAAGAAATGCCCAAAGGCCTCCTTTCCCCTTTATTTTACCCTCATTTAGCCTCTTTTTATCCCCCCTTGTCTCCCCTTTTATTTCCCCATTTACCCCTCAAATCCCCCCAAAATCCCCTTAAGTCCTTCCCTTACTCTTTTCCCCCTTATCCCTCTATCGTTTCCCTTTAAAACCTCCAAAATCCATTTAAATGGGCTAAAAACCCATGTTTTGACCTTATTATAGGGCTTAGCCCCTTTACCGCAAGCCCCAACCACTTCCCCACATGTGCCCCGGCGCTAGGACCAAGCGCTTAAGTCCCAAGCGCTAATCGCAATCGGAGGGCCGAGCAGGTGCAAATTCCTTTGTAAACACAAAAACCCCGATGCGATTTGTTTAAACACATAGGTCCTGCAATGAGTTTTGGGCCGTCGATCTATCACAAAATCTGACGACGGAGCGCTAATCGCAGCCCCCCGCCCGATCGCAATCGCAGCATTCACATCGTGCCCTCCGATTAATCGCAACCATGTCTTCCGATCCCCCGATCGCACTGCCCCTCCGATTGTTCTCCCCACCGTTGATCTGTTGGTTGGATCGGACGATCAGCGCTCAATCGTGTCCCGACCTCCGATCGCAATCGCAAGTCTTCTCCGTGCCGCCCCAATTGAGATCTCCCGATTACATCCCATCCATCCATCCATTCAGATCCAATGGCCCGGATCTCATCGCTCCCCGCCTGTTTTCCCCCTCCGATTAAATCACGTCCGTCCATTCCTCCCCCAGATCGACGGCCATCGCTTAATCGCTCTATCTCTCCCAATCGCAATCGGAACTTTCGAAAGGTGTGTTGCGATTTCCACCTGCTCCGACCTCCGATTGCGATTGGCCGATTTCATCTCCGCCGTCCGTTTCCTTCCGGATCTAACGGCTCAGGTTTCATCGCCCTCTGCCTCTGCCGGGTCCCACCTCCCAAGCCTCCGCTCCATTTGTTTTCATTCATTCCTTTGTATTTTGGCCCGACACTAAGTTTTGGGTTTTACACTGTTCGTTCGTTTCCCCGCTCCTTTCCGTTGTTTCCACTGTTTCTCCGCCATTTTCATTGTTTCTTTGCTCTTCTGCCACCATTCCTCCGCCTCTGCAGCATTTCTCCGTCACCACTGCCCGGTTTTTAACAGGTTTATTCTACAGTGAAGATAGTACAGAGGGGCCGTTTCGGCACTTGCTAGCGGACCATGTAGAGGGACTCAAAGGGGGTTAATGATTTCTATTGACATAATCAATGTTTAGCCCCGCTTTCAAAGGATTAAGGCCCAGTTTGAAGACTAATGAGCGCACCAGCAAGTCATTACTATGCTACCTAACAGCGGGACATTTTCCTCCAGAGGTACAACTTCCCACAACGTCCTCCATGCCTTCTCGAGCCCTGACACAATTAAATACACTGACTGGAGCTCATTTCAGACAGTCAGGCAACAGTTATGAGGTATGGAGAGCCTTGCAGACTTGTCACCCAGTTCATTCATTTCAGAGTGGCAGCAAAGAGTTCCAGATCACCATAAGGAATTAAAGAACATACCAGAGGTCAAATTTCGGCCTGACAGAGATCTCCAAAACAGTCTATAGAGTACACACAGCACTGAAAATTGCCATTAAGCAGCGTGGGTGTGAACACTTCCGCCCTGATGTCTTAATGAGTCTCATTTAATTGTTTATCTACTTCTATTTTCTCTCTTCTCCTATAAAAGATCCCTGAGAACATAATGTAAAGGTTTTTGTTGGTTGTTGGTGTTGTTGCCTTGCTGGGCATATTGCTGTTAGAGGGATTCATTCGACTGTTAGAACAGTCTTGGGAGGGAATAGCAGAGTAGTTTTATGTAATAGGCTGGGAGAAGAAAGTCTGGACTGTAACAACCATTGAGCTACATTGTACATGACTGGTTTTGCATCATTAATCAAGCACATTTCACAGGATCCTGGTCTATTACTATTGGTGATGTTTTTCCTAACTCTGTTATTTACATTTTCATATTGTTTCATGTTCTTCTGGGCTTGCATCAGAATAATGGTATAGGATTCACCCTTGTTAGGTGCCCTATGCTGTCTTCTCTCCTTGCCATCAATGTTTTCTGCTCCATGTGCTATCTAAGAGTTGATTTCAGTTGGTTTAACCAGCGCAGTGGATGTTATTGCCTGCTGGCTGATGTATGAATTAGTTGAAGCTGTTCTTAGATGTTCTTGAGGGGTTTAAGCTGGAAGGTTTGGGAACACTGGGGATGAGTGTTAGCTCTATCCACTAGGATTCTTGCGCGACCAGCTGGCCCTTTTAAGATCCCTTCTGTTTAACTTATCTCTGTTTTTCCCTTGGAGTTGCTAAAGCAGACCTGGAGTTAAATGACCTCTGGTCCGATCTATAAGCAGCCCCTTCGTCCCTCTTTGAGAGCTACCTTTGAGTATGTCCAAGCAGGTCTGGAGTTAAATGACCTCTGGCCTGATCTATAGACAGAAATTTGGTTGTTTTCCTTCTTTCACTTTCAGTCCTTAATGTTCCATCCCACCATATAATCTAAAAGATCCTTTAGTATTAGATGACTTGCCCTTTGGAAGCCTTGGCTAGTGGATGCAAGTAATTTCCTTTCATGACTCCATAGCCCAATGGATGGCACTGTCTTGGCCTATCATCTCTGCTGAAACATCCTGCTGCTTTGTTCCTTTTCTCCCATTGCTTTCCCAGTCCATGATCTCCTAACCAACCCAGCAACCCTCCAACCAAACCATTTAAAACCCCCCTATGTGCTTCATAACTAGCCTAATATCTCAATTCGAGCTTCAAAGACATATCATTCTTTGATCTATTTGGAGAGATCCCTCTCCGGGTCCAGGAGGGCTAGATCCTAGGGCCTAAAAGTGGTTCTGATGTTGTCTCATCTTTTGGTCTTGCCAATCTGGCCAAAACATGGGAACCCCAACACACTGCTCCAAAGAGAAAACATAACAAAATGCTAGTTGAAAGAGGGTCAAAATTCTTCTCTTCAGTCTTATCCACCAAACAATCAAAGGAAAAAAAGATACAGGACTGAAGACTCCAAGGTGAAGCTGCCAAAATGATCACATGTTTACTGTTTACAAGTGTTGAAATTCATGAAAAAGATAAAGGGAAAAAAACCTTCAAGGAACACTAATGCCATTGAATGAATTTTTCCTTAACAATTTGTCAAAATGACCTTCTGCTTTTCAATAATTGATTCATGTTTCCAAAATCTGGGTAAAAGGAAAAGAATAAGCTTGTTGAAAGTTTTGTAAATCCAAGAGAAGCATCAAGATGCCCCAGCAAAGGAAAACAACCATTTTTTCAAATTTCTGCTACCTACAGGACAAAAGAACCACAAAGATAGTGAAAAACAAAGAAGGGAAAACAAACATTAGAAAGTGGGTTTGATCAGGAAATTAGTTTTCAAAAGGAATTATAAAGGTATTTTTCCCTTTTCCAAACTCATTTTTGTCTTTGAAAGAGAAGGAGAGCCATTAAAAGGTTTTTTTGCAAAACTTGTTGTGGTTTTCAGGTGCTATGCACTGACGGGGCGCTACGTAGAGCCGTCGGCGCTGCACCCAGAGGAGGCAGATACAGTGCAAAAAATCACTGCGCTATGCACTGGAGAGGCGGCACTACGCACCGGCAGAGGCGTTGCGCACAGGCCCAGTTCGAGCCCGACTTGCCCACCATTCAACGACACTGCGCACAGGGAAGGTTCGACAAGAATGGCATGTCGGGTGGCATTACACATAGAGGAGATTTGGATAAATTTTCCCAAAAATTGCTCAAACTCACTTTTTCTCCTCCTCAAGTTTTCCCCAGGCTCTTGCATGAGTTAGACAAGGTTGGTAGTAATTTTCTTTTCCCTTGAAATTGATTTTTTTTCATTCATAATCAAAGGAGAATATCAAAAACCTAAAATTGGCCAAACCCTAATCTTCATGGCAATCAAATATTTAACCTTCTAGGGCAAAAATTACCAATTAGAGAGTTGTCATTAGCATAAATACACTCAATACAAGCTAAGCCTCCTCCTAAACTCTGAAATCATTCTAGACTTACTTCATTTTTCCCTCATTTAATAAAATCTGCCCTCACCATCACTCATTTTTCCTCCCTAGACCTAAAGGTCTCACCAAGCTAAAAACCATTTTGTTCAAGGATATAATCAGCCACCATGTTTGGAGAAGAGATCAGTACCAGTAGTGATGAAGGCCGAAGGCATATCAAGCCAAAACACAAGGGAGGAAGGGTTAACAGGTTTGAGCCTTTAGATACCATTCAAATCACCTCTTCTTCCATGATCCTTGCATGTTTTCAAGATTTTGGATGCTATCAGTTCTGTGAGAAGGTTAAACATGTCCAAAACCACTCAGAGTTGTCTAGGTTGTTCATTCTCAGACTACAAAACCACTAGGTCAACCTAGCAGGAGTAAAATTCGAACTATCATCCGAATCCATTGCTAAAGCCACATGAATACTATATATTTGTGAGAGATGGTTCAAACAGAAGAAATTGACTTTAAGCTACTATGAGCCCTTCCTAAAACCTAGTTATCAACAGGGCTGCAAGACTATTTTCCCCTTCTCCCACATACTATAGAGATATTCCCTACTGATGAGGAAGATTATCAAGTACTTCACTTGTGAGGGGAGGTACTCCAGGATTTATTCATATCACATAAGGTTGCTGATGCACTTCACCAGGGTTAAATTGATAAACCTACGATACTATCTCTATTGGAGCATTGACAAAATGGCTTCAATGGTCATGAAAAGGAGTTATGCCCACCAAATGTAAAGCCTTTTTCACCACTCATTGATTAATATGATTATTTTGCACTAGCTAGAGCAGCAGGGAATCCCTTGGGAGGTTTTCATCTCACATGATATATTTGAAAATCCCCAAGCTTTCATTCAGAAAAATTTTCCTTCCACTTCGCACTAAGTTACCTCCACTCCTCCATCACCTCCACCTATGCCTTATCCACAAGGAAAACTACGTCATTCCTCTTCTCCTGATGCATCAAATGAGGATGATGACAGTGAGAATGAGAAATAAGCATATAACAGTGGAGATGAAGAAATCAGTAGGTCAGAGACAGAGTTTAATGAGGAACAAGGGAGTGACAGTAGAAATGAGGAACAAGGGGGTGACAGTAGCAATGAGGAAAAAGAAGGTGATGAGGAAAGTGATGAAAATATTGGGGTAGATACAAAGTTTAATGAGGAAGAGCAGGAGGATGATGATGACAATGAGGAGGGAGATGAACATGGCAGTCATAAAGACAAAAAAAATGATTTCTCATATCACAGAGGGAAGAGAGATGTGTTTGCTGCCTCAAAAAGGAAAAGGGCCATATTTTCCCCAACTATCAAACCATTGGACAAGGGTAAGGAAAAAATGGAAAGGGGTGAGCAATAGGTAAAGGTAAGGAGAAGTAATAGAATCAAGAAAACTACTCAAGAGCCTCAATTCATTGATCTAGATAGTGACAATGAAGACAAGGAGATGACCACCAGATTGCCACTCTTAACCAAAGATGCATAGCTTAAGGAAAAGGAAAGAGATTTCAAGATGGCACAACAGGTCATTCAGTATTACAAGAATGAGCACAAGAACTTCGAGAAGTTAAAAACGGGCCTTGCTCTCCAAAAGAAAATGACCAAGCACTATGCAAAGAAAAACAAGCTTGCTTGTGCCAAACTGAAGGAGGCCCTCATGGAGATAAAAAACCTAAAGGAGGAAAAAAAGCATGATAGATTTGGATTTTTGGCTAAGGCTTCTCAATAGGTGTCCAAAACCTCTGAAGGGACCTCTCCACAAATTTTGGGCCAAATTGAACAAAATTTTGTTTTTTTTGAAAATTTGAGGCCTATGTGCACAACACCCTTGGCGCTACGCAAAAATTTGGTGCATCCTCAGCTCAAAAAATTTAAATTTTTGGATTCCCCTCATTATCAACAGTCTGCTCACAAAATTTCAGATCATTTGGAGCAGTTTTGACTCCCCAAAAGATAAAAAAAAACCAAAATTTTGACCATTCTGCCTCATTTTCAGGCAAGGTGCTGGGCACAGAGCATTGTTGGGAGAATGGGTTTTTGGGCAGGATAATGGCACTCATTTAGGAAAACTCAAGAATTTATTGAAATTAGAGTCATCAAGATTTCTAACGAGCCATCACGGAGCCAAATCCGGCATCGGGAAGGGGGCCAAAACTTAGTCACAAAAGACCCTATTTTCTGTTGAAGTGGTGTTGCGCACAAAGACTGTCTAAGTGTGTTTTGGACCAAAAGTCAAATAAACACACTCATTTATTGTAAATGGATATTTTTGAGTTTTTTGAGGAAAAAAACTCTAGAATTACGTGTAAATAGTTATTTTTGCATTTATTTCTTAGGATATTATGTGCCTTGGGCCTTGCATGGTCTCTTGGCCATAAATGACATTTATGGTTGAATTTGACATTTTCCTACCATATTTAGGGTTTTAGTCCTCCTTTGCTCCATAAATAGAGCATGAGGCCCTCATGTATTTCTTTGGCTTTGGATGAACTTGGAGAGAAATACATGGTTTTTATGAGCTTGGAAAATAAATTGGTTTTTTGAAGCTGATGAATGGCTTGTTTGGTTTGATGATGGAGAAGCTTGTTTGTAGGATTCCTTAGCTTGGTGAATGGTGATGTCTTATTAACTTGTTTATGTTTTCTTGTTGTCATTATGTTTCATCCTTCTTGGTTGCTATAAATTAGAAGAGTATAGGTTGAGACATGTTCTTTGAGGCACCTCATTCCTCTTGTTTGTTATAGCCTTGATGTTTTCCTCTGTTTGGTCATCTTAAGGAATTCTTGATTGCTCCTTAGTTCCACCTAAACTTGTTTTGTTTCATGTATGGTTAGTATGCTAGTTTACAAGTATGATTCATGGTATGCCCTGCTTATTTGAAGCTTTCAAAACTCTGTCTTGAAACCTCTCTTTGGAATATTGTTTGCTAGGTTAAGTCAAAGAGGTCTCGTTCGATCTTGCCCTTAGTCCATGCTTATCAGCTTGTTTCAGAGTTCTTTATAGCCTGATTTATTATGTTTAGGAGTTCCCTCTTCATATATTAAGTTATTGTGCTATCTTATATGTTTTCCCAAATTCTGAAGGTGAATTTACTAAAGTTAGAAGATCTTATTCTTTCTATGTTTTACTGGAATGTTTATCTTAAATATTTATTAGTTTAAGTATTGTTCATTGAGCTTAATGGTTTTCCCTACCTCATGAGTTGTAGCTTTTAACTATATGTATTTAAGACCTCCTAGTTTTTTCCAAACTAGATGTTCGCCACACCTGACACGTTACCTTAAAGATCCATTAACCTTGCTATATTGGCCCTGCAACACACTCTAATTCATCATTGAGACACTCATGGCTTTCATTTACTCCATAGCCCAATGGCTTTGAAAACCTCTCACGCCACCTATTCCACTTGACCATCTTACCCAACCAAAACTATCAACAAGCCCTACACTTAACAGCTACCCTAAAATCAAAACCCTAAAGCAAAAAGAACACATCCTTTGCACCCAATAGAGAGATCCCTCTCTGAGTCTAGGAAGGCTAGGTCCTAGGACTCCAAAGACTGTTTCCATGTTACCCTGCCATTTGGTATAACAATATGCCAAATCAAGGGACTCTAACAATGAGTGCAGGAATGAAGTGGGAAACAGTATGAAGGATAGTTTCATAAGTTGGAAAACGTATTTCAAAATTGTTTTCCTCAAGTTCATTCCCATCATGGTGACATTGATTGGAAAATTGATAATGCAAAGGAAAAAATTAACAAAATATTGGAGGAATATGAGACAGGGATAGATATTAGAGAAGCATGCCAATGTATATGGGACTGTAATATGTCATTCTTCCACCACGAGGTTTTGAAAAAAACTTTGGTTATGCCAGTGGAGAAGAAAAATCACAGGTTGTTGAATTTGTTGTAGGAATGCTCAAGTGAAGGTTTGATGGTAATAAATTAGTTGATGAAAGGTTTCACAAGGGTATCTTGATGACTTGGCCTTGGATATTCCCAAAGCTAGGGAAAGGTTTGCAAGTTATGTTTAACAGGAAAAAGTGAATCGTTGGCTTGTGCCATCTTTCACATACGACACAAAATATGATCCCACAGAGTCAAATAGGGACATGTCTTCATGAGCTCGGAGAAATTTCTATGCCTCTCTCCATATGGTCGGCAAAACTATTGTAAGTGAATGACCATTTTTAAATATTCATTACAATAGCTGTTAGGAGAAGAACACACCAATGGGATTTTCCTTAACATCAAATATGATGCATCACTCAACTACAGGGGAGGCACTGATGTATTTGAAGTCACCAGTTTTTCACTCTCTCCTTTAAAGCCTATTTCTGACATGTTCCTAGTGCTCATTCCTAGAAAATGAGGGCACTCCAATTGAGGGAGTCACTTACCTATTCATGGCAGCATGACAAGTTATAAATTAACACCTTTTTGGCACTTTAATGGAATACATTCTATTTTTGGCGACTCGCATGGAGGGCACATTAATGAAGGATTTACACCACATTCTCTCCTTATTCCTAGCATGAAAGAGGGTACATCATTTGGAGATTTTAATTATTTTTATAAGCTTGAATAATTTCACCCTAGTAGAAAATATGCCTTTGGAGTCATATTTGTTATTCCTTATATCTTCATCTATAATTATGTGACTGGTCTTTGATACTCATTCAATACCTTCACAAGTTGAAATAATATTACCTAGGATAAAATGTCTCTTAATAAAATCTATTTGATTAATAAAAATGGTTCAATATGCCATATTCTTGATTATAAGACACATTAAAAAGTATGATAGGCCGAAAATTTCTCACAATGTTTATCTTTTTGTATATCTTGAAACTTGTGTAGTTTATCTTGTTGTTGAAGTGAGACACCTTGTGTGTCTCTCAAAAAACAATATACTCAAAATTATCCCACATTTCCTTCAATATATGTGAATTTTCAGTGTGGAAATTTTTCTCCAATTACCATTATGGAAAAGTCATATAGGAACAAATAGTAATATGATGTAAATGAAAAGACAATCCCAATGTAATATTCCAAATCTGGAATAACACAATAAGCTTGCTGAAATAACGAAATCCTGGGATATTGATGTACAAAAATGAGTTTACAGCCCTGGGATCCCTTAGATCAGCATATCTGGAGTCTAGATCCAAAAGGGGAGAAAAATCAAATCAAACTAGGTGTGGTAAACATATCTCCCACCACCTAGTATAACTGAAAAACACCCTACAAGAGGGGCTGCAGCTATTCACAACAAACTGCTTCAGAAATAACGTTGTCTTGGATAGTATGAGTAGGAGGCCATCAAATATGATTAAATTATATGTATACAACAACAAATCAGAATTACAATGAAGCTCTTTCAATATATAGTAGAATACAGGAGACAAGAGAGCAATAAATCTTCAGAAAAGAAGGCTGCAACACATGTGTAAACTGAGAAATGGCTCAACAACGTTATTTTAAGGAGTGACAGCAGCTGAATATTACAACTCAGATCTAGGACAGATCTATGGACAAAACATCAGATCCATTTCATATCTGGAAACTAGATAGTCTTATTTACAAGATCCCCTTGGGGTTTTGACCAAATCATGCATAAACAAGAGTAGATCTGAGTTTTAAGTTGCAGATCTGTAAAATGATGCAGAAATTTTTGAATATGAATTTAAATTAAAATAGATCAAATATAAATAGAGCATGGATCATCAAGTAATCCATGGATCACCAAAGTGAAAGGAAAAGCCCAACACTAGAGTTCTCTCATAAAAAATGGGATCAAAACACCCTGCAGATCCTCTAATGAAAATAATGCAGTTCCTCAATGAAAACTGTGTTGTAGCTTGAATAACATAGATGGCGAGCTGCTAAGATACAGATCTAAAGCACAAACAGGAGAGGCACTCTTCCAGGAGGTTAAAAGACACACTCCATGAGAAGAGGCTCCAATACAAGCTAGATCTCTGCAGATCAAGAATCCCACTTGCTGCAGCTTACAAAAGAAAGCAAACCCTCACTGGATCTGCACTGCAATTGGAAGTAGAGCTTGGCCCAAAGCCTAATAGTGAATCAAATCAGTAAATACTCCTCCAATAATCCTCAAGGGAAGAGGTGAAATCCCTGCATAGGAACTCCAAGTGCTAAGTAGCACAATTCTCTACTAAACATCAGAGAATAGTATTTGTCTAAACAGGAAAGATACTCAGAAATATAATCAATCAACAACCTTCTCTTGTTTCCTTCCCCTTCCTTTTATAATATGAAAGCCTTTGCAAACCTTAAATCACCTTGATGAGTTATCTCCTTTCACATGAGGGGCCTCCTTCTAGAACTGCGATGTCCCTTAATGAGATACATTGAACCTAGACAACGCTATAGATTTGGTCAAGGTTGACCCAGTCTCACAGCTCAAACCCCTTTCACACCTGTAAGTGATTTATTTACACGGCCCTGATTTATCTATGTTCACATGGGCATTGATTTATTCAGTCTTTTCAAGAGTTTTACATGTCCTCCTTTATTCATTTATTCATGCAACAGAAAGTAAAACAAAAATGGATATTCCTCTTAGCTTAGGCTAATTAAGAATATTACAGTCCTCCCCTCCAAAATGTTGCTTGTCCTCAAGCTACTGATAGGGTAAGAGATGTAGTACTTCTCCTCCTCCATTGATGCAATCATCAAGGATCAAGTCATCATCATAATCCAAGTGCTCATCAAGCCAATACATCATGAATTGTTCCTCCAGGGTCAACATAAGGTGTGCATAGTCCATCCCACGAGGAGTGAAAAACTCAACAGAAATAAACATCGCTGGAGCAATTCTCCATCTAAAACATGTATCATGAGGTACAGGTAGAAGTGCCAAACCATGTGGTATATACAAGCTGCCCATCTTCTGTCCATACAATCCCATAAACAATACAACTATATCATCCAAGAATGGAAGAAATAATACATATATGCAAGCTGAAATCTAAACTTGAGGAGGTGGGTCAAAATCCCACATGTGATGCCAGCACAGTGCATCACCTGCATGCATGAGATCAAGGTGTGGTAAGTGGCATTCCCACCACACAATTGCTGCATGAGTCACCTTAGCATGGCTGAAAATGATAGGTAAGTTTGGTGCCTTTGGAAAGCACCCATCATGAAAAGGAATCTCCCTTTGTACAATAAGGGAGTGGTCAAGTTCAACATCTCTACTGGCCCGCAAAAAACCATGAGATCCACATGATCTCTCACTCCCTTTAGGAGTCATATCTTGCAAAAACATGGAAAAGGAATGTAATAAATCAAAAAATACAACTTTCTTGGTATGATCAGATCCTTTACCATAATAGTCCTTCATACACATGGAGTTGTGCATGAGAATTTCCCTCCTCTCAAGCAAAGGAAGAGCTGGTTGAGATGACTCTTGCAAAGAGTCCATTAGCTGCCCCAATTCTCCATAGCTAATGCACTCTTGAAAGTGCTGATGTAATTCCTCTCTCATGCCTTCCCAATCAAAGCTCCTCATGATCAGGGTATAGATCTTCATTGAATGCATATGGCCGAGGAAGAATTCTTCATGTGATCCTTGTATGATCTTCTGCTTGAGCTTGGAGGCTATAGCCAAGAAGACCATACCATGATAATATATGACACCCCCTTGGACTAAGTAGCCCTCTTCTTGCTACATGCCATCTAGTATCATACCTGTGTGGAGATCTTTGGAATACTCTACAAGAAGTTTAGATTTCCAATAAAGATCCACACTGCTCAACAATGACAGCGCTGCTGATACATCCATGGAAGTGATTTTAATCTTGCTGATCTCCTTTTTGGCATTCCTTATGCCAAATTTTTTTGTTGGAAGGTTGGTCCTCCCATTCGTCTTCTCCCACAATGTAGATTCAGGAAAGAAAGAAGGAGATAGTGATGCAGGTGTTAGCACTCAAATCTACCTCAGGCTGAAATGAAGTAAAACTCAAGGCTACATCAAACCACGCTCAGCCTCGTAGCTAGCCCTACGAGGACAGGAGAGGGCTCTCTCCGTCAATCTCGAGAAAATAAACAATAGAATGCGAGATGACTTACAATAAGAACTGATTTTAGGCTAGTAAAGAGATAGGTATGTTTGGTTTTTGGTTTTTTGAGTTTTCGCTGGAGTAATGGGAAAACAAGTTTTGGGTCCGGGGATAAGGTCAGACCTTTGCAGAGTTCAAGCTGGGGCGAGGTAGGTGATGATCTTGATGTTTTAAATTGGATGTGTGGATAGATTAGACCGATGAGGAGCTGAAGAGGGCAAAGAAGAACTTGGATCCTCTCCAAACAGCTGAAAACATATAGAACTAACTGAATTCAAAGGCTAAGCACTGTAAACAATGGATTCAACCTTATTTCACTCATTCAATTTAGTTCAGAAGCATAATGAAAGGATGGAAACATTAAACATGAAGAAACTTACAGTAAACAAAGGAGAAACATCATCAAGAACAGAACACCACAAGGATCCCAACAAGTGCCGCAGAACCCCTGATCTTTCCTTAGCCAAAATATGAAAAGTATGTACAATAGTATCAAAAGTATCCCAAGAGTCCAACCTGTAGAATGCCTCAGAAATTACAATATATAGATCACTCTAACCCTTTTCCCCACCTCTAGGGGTCGAATTCCCTTTTCAGGGATCAGTTTCAACCAATTCTAATCATGGAACTACAATCTAGGCAGCTAACCACTTGCCTCTAAAAGAGTGGAAACTGATCCATTACATGATTTTTTACTCATTTGAGAGTGAATCTTCTAGAAGAGATAAAAACAAGCAAAAGTTACATATCAAACATGAATTTACATCATAAAAACCCAAAAATTCTATCCATAAGCAAAACTGGTCCATAATAGGCGAAATACTGAGCTGGTAGCTGAAAATTCAGAAAAATTTCTAGGTGGGTCGCTCCTGAACTGCGTGGGTCGCTCATGTTCCAGGCTGATTTTGAGGTAGCTCCCGGCATCCAAATTGAGCTCATGATAGCGCGTTGGAAAGCCCTGGATGTCTACTTTCCAACCCAAGTGGAATTTCTGAATTTGGAGTTGATTTGACCCTCCAAAACCTCATTCTCCCAGAGGTACTTCCTGCTGGTGCAAAAGGTGGCAGCAAGGTGGTTTTCATGGTGTTTTTGAGCTGTTTGACCATCCAGATTTTGCTGAAATGCTAAGTTGACTTCAGAGGATGCATAATTAACCATGAAAAATCCAAAAATGTAAAAATATCCTCCAGAAAGTGTCTCAAAAAAAAGCGAGCGCATGAGCGCGCGACCCACGTAGCTGCAAAACCTGTTTTTTAGACCAAAAATTTGAAAATGACAAAATTTTCTCCGAATTTGCCCAAATTCGGAGCGGAGGTCCTCCATCATGTGTCCTGCCCAGTCAATGAAGCCTCGGCCAAAATCCAAAGTGGATTAGGCCTTTTCCGCCGTCGAAGTGCTTTGCGCAACCTCCTCTTCATGATCTTCATCCTCGCCTTGCAAACATGCATGCGAGCCCAGTAATGGCCTTTCATGTGGCGAAGCATGTCTTTGTCTCGATTGGCCTTCACCAACAACTTCTCCAGATGTATATTCACCCGCGTGAGTACAGTATCTCTGTCAGCTGGTGTCATGTCACCGGGTCTCTTTCGATTCCACTGTCTGTCCTCACGGATTTGGCGCACCTCATAAAATGTGAGCTCATCCTCAAGCCGTTTGTTGCGCTGCTCCAAATAGTTAATCACCCACTGAGCCTTCTGCAATTGGTCTTTCAGCTGGTCATTCTCGGCCCTTTGCTCCTGGATGACTTCCCTCAGCTTCGAGCTAGGAGAGCCCGTATCAACATCAATGACTGTCAAATCTATGTCCCGGCCTCCTGATGGGACCTCATCATGCATGGGCCTCTTGCCCCTGTCTTGGACCTGTACCTGTACTGAAGAAGAAGGCGAGACCCCTCCCACATCATGTGGAGATAATACTCGTTGTGTCGATGAAGTCGGCAAGACCCCTTCCACCTCACGTGGAGATAGTACCCGCCGTGTCGCTGCAAATAAGGCCCTGTGGCCTCGCTGATATGTCTGAACCAAAAAAGTGATGATATGCTCAACCTCAAGCATGTCCGGCTGGTGTGAGGGCTCTCCTGCATCATGAACTGCCTCGGGAGGCTGCTGTGGCGCTCTGAAAAAGTCTCTAGAAATGAAATCCTCCCAAGTGATGCCCTGCTCCGCCAACTGATGTAACACCAAGATTTTGATCAAAGTGAAATGGTATATACTCCTGTGCTGCTGCACTGGGCTCGTCTTCTTCTGCACAAATGTCACCATCCTCTCTATGTTGCGGTGTATGAAATACAGAATATTCATCATACGCACCCTTGTGAAGTGCATCAGCAAACTAACATGGTATGAGAAAAGACGAGCATACCTGCCCTCACAACTAAAATACTGAATAATGAGCCTCATGAGCGGTGCATACTCATCTCTCAAGAATCTGAATGGAAAAACTCTACTCAAGTAAGCTTTATATCCAGTTTTAATGTATGGCTCATAGTGAAATTTCTCTAACTGCTGACCCTTGTTCCATTCCTCACCCATGTTCGGTATACCAGTGGCTTGAGCAATAGTCAAAGGTGACACAATGAAATCAACCCCAGCAAGGCTTACCCGATCACCCCGTAAATGAAGAACAAACAGACGTGCTAATTCACGATGAGGCCGGGTTTGTGCAACCATCTCACAAAATCTGAAACATGACAAATATCGGAAACAATCCATAGCTAATGGACATGCCTGCAATCGAGCCAAAGAAGTAGGCTCCTCTCTGCGATGATCACCGCTTCTATTTTCTCTGCGGGACCCCCGTGGCACATTACCTCCAGTCACCGAATCACTGCCTGACCTTGGCTCATATTCTGACTCTGTCTCCGACATGGCTCTGACCAAGCTTTTGGCAATGTGTATACTGATATGAAAGCAGTGCAAACAAAGTTAGGATGTATGTTTCAACACCCAACCAATATTCCCACCATCAAAGCACCATCAAGGAATCAAATCATGGATAAAATCTCTGTTTTAGATGGATTGGAAAAAGGCACAATCTCTGCTTTTCAATGCAAGTGAAATTTTGACCAAAAGGGAGCAGGCAACCTTCAAAATATTGAACAAGTCTAGTCAAAGGGAGGGCATGGCATCAATAGAATGTGTTTGTTTATGAGTAATAACCACAAAGGTCTCAATGGGCAGTTTGAAACAAAGTCATGAGAATATTTTACATTGGGCAGTGAGACTCATTACAACCACAGTCACCATGGAACAAAGGATTTTAACATGGTATAATAATAGCAATGGTCAAAATGGCAAAATGGGCATAAGAGCAATATGGTTTTGATATTATATGCAAAACTGGATGTATCACTGCCATGAGATAGCAAACAAACTCATTCAACCATTCATTTTCATTTTAAAACCCTGAAAACAAGAATGCTATGTCTGTGGGGTTTTAAATCCTCCTTTTGAACATTTGAAACCACCAATGATGCCACCAATGCATTCAAAAACATCAAGCAATTGATAGAAACCTGTTTGAAGGCCAGTTGCATCGATTCCAAGCAAGGCTGGGCGCTCAGAATGAATTTCGAAACCCTGTGTCTGCGTGGGTCGCTCACCCTCTGTGTGGGTCGCTCGGCCCAGGTGGGTCGCGCCCCTTGTAAATTTACACTGCTGAAATGACCTACGTGGGTCGCTCTGCCCAGGTGGGTCGCTCGCCTCCTGCGTGGGTCGCTCGGCCCAAAACTCTGTCCACGCAGCTTAAAACTTTGAAATCGGCCCTCCCATCTTCAAATCACGATTTGGGTGCTGTGGTTTGGTTCAAATGAAACTTGTTTGGCTTTTATACATGTCACAAATATCTTCACAATCAGATTTTATTTCAAATCAAATTGCAAACCCATATTACAAATGTTTTTGTAATTTCACTTTTGGCTTTTCAAATACAAACTGCCTTTGGCTTTTTGAGGTCGATACTAATGATTTTGCTGTCTTCTTGCAGGGATATGGCTATCTTGGCTAAGAAAGAGACCAGGGGTCTGCTTTTGACAATGTCTTCATGGCGGAACAATTACAATTTATTACAAAATGATAATGACAAATTTCTAGTTCCAAAACAGAGTTTTGGACTAGAAATATTTTTTTTAAAATGCTGATGATAATAAAATAAAAATCACAAATGCAGAACTTTCCTCACTTTGCAGGCTTTATGACTAGTATATAAATGACTCAAAAACCCTAGACACCAAGACCTAGGACACTTATTGACATTTTTAATGACCATATATGTAATGACAATGACTATGAATGATTTTTTTTGAGAAAATTTTTAAAATAGCACTGCAGGTGTAAATATGAGGAAACATAAGACGACAGGCCCCTTCGTCAGTGCATGGCATGCTCCTAGTGAAGTGCAACGAAGTGGAACAAGCGAGACACCTAATAATGAATATGCAAAAGACGAAATGATCACTGACGGAGGGCTGCAAGGGCCGACTCTAACATTGGCTCCAATGGGGATGGTGGCTCCCTGGAGATGCCAAGAACAGCAGATCTCTGGGGGAGTCAGACAGTGCCTCTCATCCATTGGGCTATGGAATCATTATTTCAACTGATAAAACAAACTTTGGACAATTTTATTGACTGCAGATTTGACTAACGACAGACTGCAATTTGACCAAAACTGACAAGACTCAAACTGACATGACTCAAACTAGAAGACTGATAAAACTTAACTTGACAATTTCAAACCAACCAACCTCTATTTCCAGAATTATAGCCTTCGCTCCGGGCCCCACACTGAAAATGAGAGATCAGTGCACACTTGCAACGAAACAAAAGTAAAATGATATATACAATGACAATGAGATCAGCAGCAAGTACTCAGAAATAATAGCGCTTCAACAACCGACCATTGATCGGTCCACCAGTACAATCATCTCCATTCATTTATTTGAGAAGAAATGCATTCTGACCCCGATACGCTGCAATCTTGAAAGGTCCCTTCCACAAATTCTCAAATTTGTCGTGCTTTCCCTTATCTTCATTCCGAGCATCCCATTTCAAAACTACTTCATCCAACTGAAACTTATCTGCTTTTTCCTTTCTGTCGTAGATCTTCTTTATGCGCTCCTGCAACTTGAAAGTATTTTGAAATACCTCCTCTCGTGTCTGCTGTAAATGAATCATCTCATTAATCCTCCGCTGCATAGGATCCTCTTCACTTCCAACCTCCTGAAGCAATCTGACCACCGGGACAGCAAGTGAAGTAGGAAAAACTGTATCCGTCCCATACACCAACTCGAAAGGAGACATACCAATAGACCTTTTCTGACTTACCCTATCAGCCCATAATGCATTCACCAACTTTTTGTGCCAAGCCTTCTTGTTGATTTCCAGCAATTTCTTAATGATATTCACCAAGGATTTATTTGAAGATTCCGCCAAGCCATTCCCTTGCGGATGGTATGCGGTTGAATGTCCCAAGGTAATATTGTACTTAAAACAAAAATCAACCATCCTCTTAGACTTAAAAGCTGCTGCATTATCCGTGATTATTTTACTAGGACACCCAAAGCGTGACAAAATATTGTTTTCAAGGAAAGAGATAATTACCGCATCAGTGGCCTGTCGAGTGGGAATCGCCTCAATCCACTTCGTGAAGTAGTCTGTAGCTGTCAAGATCCATCTATGCTGTCCGGAAGATGCTGGATGGATTTCCTCGATAAAATCCAATCCCCACTGCTGGAATGGTGCACTAACTTCGATTGGTTTTAGAGGCAAAGGCTGTAGTTTCTGCTTCCCTTCGAAAATTTGACACTCACGACAATTTTTAACAGCCTTGAACACATCAGAAAACAAAGAAGGCCAATAATACCCTGCCCTTAGAATTTTATTCGCCGTGGTCTTCCAAAACAAATGACCTCCACAGTCACCTTTGTGAAAATCCTCCAAAACTCTTTGAGCTTCCTCTTCTACCAAACAATTCAACAACATACCCCCAGGGTCTTTCCAATATAATGCAGAATTCAAAATGCAGAATTTAGCAGCTCTTAGCTTCAATGTTCTACTCTTATTTCGAGGCATACCAGGCGGTGTAGACAAATTCTGAAGCACATATAAAATGTCAGCATAGCAAGGAGAAGAAACAAAAATATCGGATACCTGAACTGACGTACTTTCCCCATCTTCATCAGACATGGCAGCAATCAAATTTATGTCTAGAGCATGCAGATTTGTTTCAGCCATGAGCTTGGCGAGTCCTTGTCCTTTAATCAGCTTGGTCGGTTTAATCTCCACATCGTACTCTAACAAAACAGTGATCCACTTACCTCTTCTTCCTTCTGGATCTGCCTGTACCAAAACATCTTTAACTGCTGCGTTAGGAACATATGCTGTAATGTGGGAATGCAATATGTACACACGGAAATCCTTCAAAGCCTTTACAAGCGCAAGTGCTTGTTTCTCGATGATATTATACTTCAATGCTCCATCTCTTATGATCCGAATGAAAAAAGCGATGGGCTTCTCAACTCCATCCCTTTTTTGCATCAAAACTGCTGCTAATGTGTGCTCAGAAGCGAAAGAAAATAAAATGAAGTCTTGTGTGTAATCGGGGCTGATTAAAATAGGGGCTGAGGAAAGAGCTATCTTTACCAAATTGAATGAATTTACTGCCTCTTCTGTCCATCTTACCTGACTTTCCTTTTTCAGCATGTTCGTGATTTCTCTAAGGTGTTCTGCAAGATTGGGAATGAAACGACGCAGAAAATTCATCTTACCATTAAATGACTGTATCTCTTTCTTGTTCCGGGGCTGTTCAATCTGCTGTATGGCTTCAACACGTGCAGGATCAACTCGAATGCCATCTTTCGATATGATGTGGCCAAGGAGCTTTCCTTCATCCATGGCGAAAAGGCTCTTCTTTGGATTCAGCGAAATGCCATATTTTCTGCACTTCTGGAGAACAATTTTCAGATGATATAAATGTTCCTCATCAGAATTAGAAAATACAGTTAGATCATCAAGGTAAACAACCAAAAACACATCTTTCTCATTGGCAAAAGCCATGTCCATTGCACGCTGAAAGGTAGCGCCTGCATTCTTTAAACCGAACGGCATCTTTGCGTAATGAAATGTTCCCCAAGGAGTGGTGAACGCAGCCTTGTCACGATCATCTTCCTGCACTAAAATCTGATTATAACCTGAGTATCCGTCGAGTAGTGACATCCTTGATGCTCCAACTACTCGCTGCAATATGTGATCCATCTTTGGCAGCGGATAATTGTCCTTTAATGATACCTTATTCAGATTTCTGAAGTCAATACATAAACGGATCTCACCTGTCTTCTTTCTCACGGGCACTAAGTTTGATATCCAATCTGAAAATCGAATAGGCACAATGATTCCTGACTTATACAACCTATTTACCTCTTTTTCGATTGATGGTAGCAGCTTTGGATTGATCCTCCTCAACTTTTGACGAAAAGGCTTCTGATTTGGTTTTATGGGAATAGTATGCTGAATGATGTTGGTATCGTATGTTTTAAGATTTGAATAATCCCATGCAAACACATCAGAAAATGAAGACAACAATTTCACATATTCTGCTCTTACCTTTGGTGACAATGACTTTGACAATTTTACCATCTTGGGATTCTCAGCTGTCCCAATATTTACCTCTTCGACACCCTTCTCTGTTGGCCTCAATGTAGGCTTACGAGCTACATCATCTTGATCAAACAACTCTTCCAATGGAATCAATCCCTTAGGAATGATGTTATCCTTCAGTTGCAACACATCCATTTGATTTATCTGTATGTCATCAATACCATCATCAAATTCTGTATCTATGGAGGTATCTTTAAACTTACCCTTATTCTGCAGAAATTCACTAATCTCCTCATCATCCTCAAAAACTTGCCAACATCGCTGATTGTCCGGAACGGTGGGTCGGTGTTTCACATGTATCTCAAACTTGTTGCTGGAATTCATTGGAATCTTAAGATTGCTTGCTGCCTTAGCAAGTCCATCAGCAACACCATTTTGTATGCGGGGCACACATGTCAAAGTATGATCAGAAAATAACTTCAAAATATCCAAAACTGCATTTCGGTAAGCCCTCATGCGAGGATGCTTAGCCTGAAACTCACCTTTAACTTGCTTTATCACTAATTCTGAATCACCATATACCGTAATCCTTTTCGCATTCAGCTTCTTGAGAATCTTAAGGCCAGCAATAAGAGCCTCGTATTCCGCTTCATTGTTTGAACAATCGAATGCAAGCTTGTAAGAACACACTCTCACATTGCTCGGAACTTTATCAGGAGCGGAAAATGGACTTCGAATCCACACACCAATCCCAACACCATCGCTGCCCACTGCACCATCAAAATCCATGGTCCAAAGACCATCTTCATCGTCCTCTAAATGCTGAAACTGTGTCGGCTCTGATTTTCCTGTTTGCTGCCCATTGTCTTCAGCTGATTGCTCCAAAACAACTTGTTTTTCTCTTCTTTATTTTTGCAAAACTTCTCTAAAATTCTCATTGATCTCTGGTATGTCTTCTGCCTGAACTAGTTGACTTTCTACATCATTAAAACTATCAGCAAGCAACACAAACGACTCTAAATCAGTATGTACATAGTTCACAGGATGATTGACTGGCTTCTCTTTGCTAGTTATCATGTATTTCATCTTCTGCTCACGATACAACTTTCTCATTTGACCGAAGACCGGAATTGTAGCATAAGAGAAATCTAATTGAAGTGTACCTTTCAACTTTGCCCCCCAAGATCTTGCAAGGAGCATCCCGAAACGTGGAGGAATGTCAGCAACCACCACATCCATCAAAACATTCTTCGCTGGAATTTGATCCAAACTTACCACCAAATCTTTGATGAGTCCTATACACTTTACCCAGCTGGAATCGAATGAATACAAATCATGATACTCTCTTGTAATGTCTAATCCCAACTTTTCCATGATTGCCTTTGGCATCAAATTGTGCGAAGCACCCGAATCAAGCATAGCATTGTGCAATATATATTCATGTAACCTCAAACTGATGTAAAAAGGAGGAACATTACTGTCAGGAGACTCACCATTTAATGTAGGCCCAAAAATCAATTCCGGCTGATCATCCTCAACATTTACTGTGTCAATCATTGGATCAAAGTTCAGAATTTTGGTGACTTGACTACGGTAGCTGCTGTTCTTCATAATCTCCGTCAAAGGAATAGATATTTTTAGTTTGGAAATTTCACTTTCCAAGCTAAATGCCGAAACCTTCTCAACCTCTTTAACTGGAATTTCCTTCTTTTCAGCCTTGTCTTTCACTATGTTTGACTGATTTACCTTCTCAGCTGATGATACTTTACTTGCTGCGGGGTCAATTGTCTCTTTTCCTCTTTTCTGTGGTATCGGTGAATCTGTCTTTGGTGCTGAAGCTTCTTTTCTTTTCTGAATGGGATTTATAGGCACATCTCGATTTCTCAATGAATACTGTTTCTGCTGAGCAGTCAATGCATTCAAATATCCTCTTTGGTATTCATCTGACTCTTCCTCTAAATCAGCATCATTTGTTAGGATAAAATCCTCATCTTTCTGAACAACTGAACTTTCACCATACTCCTCATCCTCAGTAATATAAATAGGCAAATCATCGGGAGTGAAGAAATGATTTTGCTCACCTGACACATCATCATCATCATCGGAATCATGACTCACAAAATTATGCAAAAGAGGGGTCTTGATCTGCTGTTGGGCTGCTGGCTCTTGAGCTCTTTGTTCACGCTGCTTAATTCTGAATTGTGGCTGCTGCTGGCCACGGAAATTTGGATTTCGAAACTGTGTTTCTGCTTTGTCAAGATTTATTCTTCTTAAAGCCTTTTCCAACTCAAGAGCTAAGTGCTGTTCTGATATAGATGTAGAAGGCTCTTCCTTTATTGTCACTCTTTTCTCTGCTTTCAACCGTGCTCTTTTATCATTCAGATTTGCCTCAACACTAACAGCGACCTTCTGCATATCTTCTAAAGTAGGTGGATCTCTATCACAAAGGGAATAGGCCATCTCCGGATCAAAGCCATCCGGGAATTTAAGGAGAGCAGACTTTTTGGACGGTCTCAAATCATCTGGAATAGCATTATACACCGTATTGAATCTAATGATATAATCCTGAACAGACTCACCAGGATTACGTTTGAGGTTTGTATATTCTGAAGTAATCTGCAGCGGATCCTTTTTCATCTCCCATCGGTCTAAAAACTGCCTCTGAAGTTCTGCCAATGTATCGATGCTTCTTTGCGGCAAGGCTCTAAACCATTTTCTTACCTCTCCTCCAAAGGTTTGCACAAAAAGCCTCATAGTCACATTTTCTTCATCAATCTCGAAACGATCAAAGAAATCTGCCATATTGTCTACATGCTGTTGTGCAGGAAGACTCTGTGGAGTGCCATCAAATGTCGAGATCTTGCTCTGATAGTCTGCGGGCATATCATTCAACTGCTGGGGTAACACAAGAGGTGCAAAACGAGCAGCCATAGCTCTTGGTGGATTGAAGACAATATGTTGTCGAGGAGATACAGGAGGAGTAGGAGCAGTAGGTCTACGAGATGTATTCAATGGAAACGGAGAAATTACTATTGATTGCTGATCAGAAAACTCAGGCTGAATCGGAATGGTAGGGATAAAGGGAGGCTCAGTAGGGATCCGTGAGCTTGATGCAATCTCAGATGGGTCAAGAACTTGTGAAGCAGATTCAGTAAATTCAAAAGTGTTAGTATCCTCAATAGAACTTTGCAGCTGTCTATCCAGGTACCGTGAAACAAATCTATATTGCAAATCTTCAGTAAACAATGGATCTGGGACTAATCTTGACAATTCAGTTTCGGAAAAATTCACAAACAAGGATGTTTCAAACTGTGCATCAAAGGGGATTTCATCAACATATATGATTTTGACAGGACAGGATGCAGATCGGGTAAGCACTCTGGAACTCTCAAAACTCAATTGGCTTTCTCTTTCAGAACTCTCTTGACTGCCTTGTTTTCTAAGGGTCCTTGGAATCAGATTCGAATATTGTTGGTGGATCAGGGTCAGGATTCGCCCTAGTATTCCTTCTTGAAGCCAGTGTATTGATCTTCTCGGAAAAAAATTCAAGGAACACAATCAATTATTTTCAGCCTTTCGACTTCTAGACTCAATCATCCAAAAGGTCTAGAACGAATAAGTATACTGGGGTGATTTACAAATCAAGTACCGAACACACAAGCTTACCGGAGATCGACTGAAGCAACGTTTATCTACTTCCGCTTATGCATAACAAAAGCGTTTCGAAAGCTACCTGGCGTGACTTCAGACTCCGTCTAAGACTCGTGGAACAAACACATCAACAAGCAAACCATTGAGATTATTCCCCAGTATGGTCACCACTATGTTAGCACTCAAATCTACCTCAGGCTGAAATGAAGTAAAACTCAAGGCTACATCAAACCACGCTCAGCCTCGTAGCTAGCCCTACGAGGACAGAAGAGGGCTCTCTCCGTCAATCTCGAGAAAATAAGCAATAGGATGCGAGATGACTTACAATAAGAACTGATTTTAGGCTAGTAAAGAGATAGGTATGTTTGATTTTTGGTTTTTTGGGTTTTCGCTGGAGTAATGGGAAAACAAGTTTTGGGTTCGGGGATAAGGTCAGACCTTTGCAGAGTTCAAGCTGGGGCGAGGTAGGTGATGATCTTGATGCTTTAAATTGGATTTATGGATAGATTAGACTGACGAGGAGCTGAAGAGGGCAAAGAATAACTTGGATCCTCTCCAAACAGCTGAAAACATATAGAACTAACTGAATTCAAAGGCTAAGCACTGTAAACAATGGATTCAACCTTATTTCACTCATTCAATTTAGTTTAGAAGCATAATGAAAGGATGGCAACATTAAACATGAAGAAACTTACAGTAAACAAAGGAGAAACATCATCAAGAACAGAACACCACAAGGATCCCAACAAGTGCCGCAAAACCCC
Organism: Pinus albicaulis; assembly: GCA_034641835.2. Taxonomy (NCBI): domain Eukaryota; kingdom Viridiplantae; phylum Streptophyta; class Pinopsida; order Pinales; family Pinaceae; genus Pinus; species Pinus albicaulis. The sequence goes on along the minus strand of CM076575.1, from coordinate 2,016,023,994 downwards.
TGATCTTTCCTTAGCCAAAATATGAAAAGTATGTACAATAGTATCGAAAGTATCCCAAGAGTCCAACCCGTAGAATGCCTCAGAATTTACAATATATAGATCACTCTAACCCCTTTCCCCACCTCTAGGGGTCGAATTCCCTCTTCAGGGATCAGTTTCAACCAATTCTAATCATGGAACTACAATCTAGGCACCTAACAACTTGCCTCTAAAAGAGTGGAAACTGATCCATTACATGATTTTTTACTCATTTGAGAGTGAATCTTCTAGAAGAGATAAAAACAAGCCAAAGTTACATATCAAACATGAATTTACATCATAAAAACCCAAGAATTCTATCCATAAGCAAAAATGGTCCATAATAGGCGAAATACTGAGCTGGCAGCTGAAAATTCAGAAAAATCTCTAGGTGGGTCGCTCCTGAACTGCGTGGGTCGCTCATGTTCCAGGCTGATTTTGAGGTAGCTCCCGGCATCCAAAGTGAGCTCATGATAGCTCGTTGGAAATCCCTGGATGTCTACTTTCCAACCCAAGTGTAATTTCTGAATTTGGAGTTGATTTGACCCTCCAAAACCTCATTCTCCCAGAGGTACTTCCTGCTGGTGCAAAAGGTGGCAGCAAGGTGGTTTTCATGGTGTTTTTGAGCTGTTTGACCATCCAGATTTTGTTGAAATGCTAAGTTGACTTCAGAGGATGCATAATTAACCATGAAAAATCCAAAAATGTAAAAATTTCCTCCAGCAAGTGTCTCAAAAAAAAGCGAGCGCATGAGCGCGCGACCCACGTAACTGCAAAACCTGTTTTTTAGACCAAAAATTTGAAAATGACAAAATTTTCTCCGAATTTGCCCAAATTCGGAGCGGAGGTCCTCCATCATGTTTCCTACCCATTCAATGAAGCCTCGGCCAAAATCCGAAGTGTATTAGGCCTTTTCCGCCGTCGAAGTGCTTTGCGCAACCTCCTCTTCATGATCTTCATCCTCGCCTTGCAAACATGCATGCGAGCCCAGTAATGGCCTTTCATGTGGCGAAGAATGTCTTTGTCTCGATTGGCCTTCGCCAACAACTTCTCCAGATGTATATTTACCCGCGTGAGTACAGTATCTCTGTCAGCTGGTGTCATGTCACCGGGTCTCTTTCGATTCCACTGTCTGTCCTCACGGATTTGGCGCACCTCATAAAATGTGAGCTCATCCTCAAGATGTTTGTTGCGCTGCTCCAAATAGTTAATCACCCAATGAGCCTTCTGCAATTGGTCTTTCAGCTGGTCATTCTCGGCCCTTTGCTCCTGGATGACCTCCCTCGGCTTCGAGCTAGGAGAGCCCGTATCAACATCAATGACTGTCATATCGGTGTCCCGACCTCCTGATGGGCCCTCATCATGCATGGGCCTCTTGCCCCTGTATTGGGCCTATACCTGTACTGAAGAAGAAGGCGAGACCCCTCCCACATCACGTGGAGATAGTACTCGTCGTGTCGATGAAGTCGGCAAGACCCCTCCCACCTCACGTGGAGATAATACTCGCCGTGTCGCTGAAAATAAGGCCCTGTGGCCTCGCTGATATGTCTGAACCAAAGGAGTGATGATATGCTCAACCTCAAGCATGTCCGGCTGGTGTGAGGGCTCTCCTGCATCATGAATTGCCTCGGGAGGCTGCTGTGGCACTCTGAAAAAGTCTCTAGAAATGAAATCCTCCCAAGTGATGCCCTGCTCCGCCAACTGATGTGACACCAAGATTTTGATCAAAGCGAAATGATATATACTCCTGTACTGCTGCACTGGGCTCGTCTTCTTCTGCACAAATGTAACCATCTTCTCTATGTTGCGGTATATGAAATAAGTAATATTCATCATACGCACCCTTGTGAAGTGCATCAGCAAACGAACATGATATGAGAAAAGACGAGCATACCTGCCCTCACAACTAAAATACCGAATGATGAGCCTCATGAGTGGTGCATACTCATCTCTCAAGAATCTGAATGGAAAAACTCTGCTCAAGTAAGCCACATACCCAGTTTTAATGTATGGCTCATAGTGAAATTTCTCTAACTGCTTACCCTTGCTCCATTCCTCGCCTATGTTCGGTATGCCAGTGGCTTGAGCAATAGTCAAGGGTGATACAATGAAATCAACCCCAGCAAGGTTTACCCGATCACCCCGTAAATGAAGAACAAACAGACGTGCTAATTCACGATGAGGTCGGGTTTGTACAACCATCTCACAAAATCTGAAACATGACAAGAATCGGAAACAATCCATAGCTAATGGACATGCCTGCAACCGAGCCAAAGAAGTAGGCTCCTCTCTGCGATGATCACCACTTCTATGATCTCTGCGGGACCCCCGTGGCACATTACCTTCAGTCACCGAATCACTGCCTGACCCTGGCTCATATTCTGACTCTGTCTCCGACATGGCTCTGACCAAGCTTTTGGAAATGTGTATACTGATATGAAAGCAGTGCAAACAAAGTTAGGATGTATGTTTCAACACCCAACCAATATTCCCACCGTCAAAGCACCATCAAGGAATCAAATCATGGATAAAGTCTCAGCTTTAAATGGATTGGAAAAGGCACAATCTCTGTTTTGAATGCAAGTGAAATTTTGACCCAAAGGGAGCAGGCAACCTTCAAAATATTGAACAAGTCTAGTCAAAGGGAGGGCATGGCATCAATAGAATGTGTTTGTTTATGAGTAATAACCACAAAGGTCTCAATAGGCAGTTTGAAAAAAAGTCATGAGAATGTTTTTGCATTGGGCAGTGAGACTCATTACAACCACAGTCACCATGGAACAAAGGGTTTTAACATGGTATAATAATAGCAATGGTCAAAATGGAAAAATGGGCATGAGAGCAATATGATTTTGATATTATATGCAAAGCTGGATGTATCACTGCCATAAGATAGCAAACAAACTCTTTCAACCATTCATTTTCATTTTAAAACCCTGAAAACAATAATGCTATGACTGTGGGGTTTTAAATCCTCCTTTTGAACATTTGAAACATCAACGATGCCACCGGTGCATTTAAAAAAACATCAAGCAATGATAGAAACCTGTTTGAAAGCCAGTTGCATCGATTCCAAGCAAGGCTGGGTGCTCAGAATGAATTTCGAAACCCTGTGTCTGCGTGGGTCGCGCAGCCTCTGCGTGGGTCGCTCGGCCCAGGTGGGTCGCGCCCCTTGCAAACTTACACTGCTGAACTGACCTGCGTGGGTCGCTCTGCCCAGGTGGGTCGCTCGGCCTCTGCGTGGGTCGCTCGGCCCAACAACACTGCCCACGCAACTTAAAACTTTGAAATCGGCCCTCCCATCTTCAAATCACGATTTGGGTGCTGTGGTTTGGTTCAAATGAAATGTTTGGCTTTTATACATGTTACAAATATCTTCACAATCAGATTTTATTTCAAATCTAATTTCAAACCCATATTACAAATGTTTTTGTAATTTCACTTTTGGCTTTTCAAATACAATCTTCTTTTGGCTTTTTGAGGTCGATACTAATGATTTTGTCAGTTTTGTGGATATGGCTATTCACAAGAAAGAGAACTAGGTCTCATGACAATGTCTTTCATGGCGGAACAATTACAATTTATTACAAAATGAGCATGATACGGTTCCAGTCAGAAGCTGGACTAGAAATATTTTTAAAATGCCGATGATAATAAAATAAAAATCACAATGCGTAACTTTCCTCACTTTGCAGTTTTTAAGACTAGTATATAAATGACTCACAAAACCCGTATTAACAAGACCTAGGATGTTTATTAGACATTTTTAATGACCATATATGTAATGACAATGACTATGAATGATTTTTTTTGAGAAAATTTTTAAAATAGCACTGCAGGTGTAAATATGAGGAAACATAAGGCGAGCGAGACCCCGCCGTCGGTGTGGCATGATCCTAGTGAAGTGCAACGAAGTGGAACAAGCGAGACACACAATAATGAATATGCAAAAGACGAAATGATCAACGGAGGCGCAGAGGCGGAAGCTCTATGACGGAAGAAGATCCCCTTCACACTTGGTTGTCCCAAGCCCTCCAATCTTTGTAAATTGGTCTCTCATTGCTCCAATCCTTCCTGGATCTAGATTTGGAGCAGCACTTTATGAGGCTTTCCACACAAGATCTGAATCTGATGGCATTCCAAGTGGCTTGCCACCAGATAAGAATGTCCCTTGCAACATCCTCATGAACATGAGAGAAGGGACTGTGAGGTCCCTGCTTCCACTGCGCAAATCCATCTCTGTTGTTTGTGTGGAAGTACTAGCTGAAGGATAAGTGTGCATGCCTTTAATCATTTGTGGTTTCCCACTCTTCAAGTCCACCCACTCCATCTGCAAAGCTTTCCAATCAGTGGTAACCTTCCCCAAGGTGATCAACCATTGGACACCCAAAATGATGTTGGTGTTTGGTATGTCAACTACAAAGAAGTGATCCACCAGAGTGTAGGATCCCATAGTGACAGAGAGTGAGGGAACATATTGCATGCATTGCATGGTCCTATCTCCTGGGACCAAAACAGAAAATCCCTCAAAGGTATCAGTGGGGATTGCTCTCCTTTGCACAAGATGAGTATCAATAAAGTTGTGGGTTGCCCCACTATCAATCAGGACAAATACTCTCTGATTCATGACTGAACCTTGTACTCTTAGGGTCAAGTACTTAGGTACTCCTCTCAAAGATACAAGAGTCCCACTTATTGGAGCAAAGGCTCCCTTCCCATCTCCGGATGGTGTTTGATCTTCCTCATCATCATCAACGCTGTGACCCCTCCTAGGTTCATCATCCCCATCTTCCTCCTCAAAATATAAGAAGAATTCTATGTAGTGTGCTTTCCCAGTAGCACCTCTATGTCCTAGTGCCCATGAGTCTTGGAAAGTGAAGTAAAATATCTTCTTCCTCAACTCCCTCCTAAGTTCAATGTCAAGAGGTTTCTTCAAAGAGCTCTCCTTGGAAGGAGCAGCTTTTCCTTCCTTCCCCTTAGAAAAGTGAGGGGCCTTGCTCTGGAAAGTTGCCTTTGCTTTTGGCAAGGCATCTTGGAGGTCTCTAACCCTCTCAATGGCATCATGCAAAGTGATGGGCTTGGTATAATTAACCAACCCATGCAAAGGTTCCTCCAGGACATCGATGAACATGTAGACCCTCCTGGCTACAGATAGATCAAGGACCATGACTGATAATCTCAGAAACTCAGAGATATAAGTCTCTGCATCTCCTAATTGCTTCAGCTTTGCAAGGCTTATGAAGGGTGCTTCAGGATCCTTCCTGTCAAACCTCTCCACCAGTCTTCTAGTAAACTCAGAATAGGTAGTCACATTGATATGTCCCAATGTAGACAACCCATGGAACCACTAATTGTGTGCTTCACCTTCAAAGTGCAGCGCTGCAATCTTGATGGCTTCAATATTAGGGAATTTTTTCAACTGAAAGTAAATATATAGCTTTTCTATCCATGCCTTGGTAGAACTGGAGGATGATCCATCAAATTTGGGCAAAAATAATATACCCATAGAGTGGTGTCTATCCTGATTATGAAAGAGCCCACCATCTCTATACTGCTGCCTTGGTCTTCTTCTGTCCTTGAGGTGACAAGAATCTTAGAAAATCAAGTGATCCTTGAATCTATGACTCTGAGAATCATACTCCACAAAGTAATCTTCAAGGGAAGCTTGCTCTTGTGGTCCTTAATTCTCCACAACCAAGAAGGTAGGCATAGTGGAGCATTGTGAAGCTCGTGGGACTTGTGGCTGGTTCACCGGTTGACCAGTCTAGTGATGAGACATGTCAGAGCTTTCCCCCGGATGAAATCTCCCAGGAGATTCCTATTCTGTCCATCCTCATCTCTTTGATCTCTTTGGAAAGATCTTTCATGGCCACCAACATATTTCTTGCAAACTCTTCTCTTTCTTCGTCACTTGCAGTCTCAGGGGCTTTACCCTTGTCTTGATATTCAGTAGTATAATCATACTTCTTGTGAATTCTGTTCTGATACCTCCTCTCCTTCTCAGTAAGAGGTTCATCTTCTTCTGAATGCAACATGGCTGTGATGCTCTAAGGGAAGCACAGGCTGTGCCAAGAAAGGAGCTTTGATACCACTGTAATATTCCAAATCTGGAATAGCATGGCAAGCCTACTGAAATAACAGACTCCTGGGAGATTGATGTACATAAATGAGTTTACAGCCCTTAGATCCCTTAGATCAGTATATCTGGAGTCTAGATTCAAAAAGGGAACAAAAACAAATCAAACTAGGTGTGGTAAACAGATCTCCCACCACCTAGTCTAGCTGAAAAACTCCCTACAAGAGGGGCCGCAACTATGCACAACAAACTGCTTCAGAAATAATGCAGTATTGGACAGTATGAGTAGGAGGCCATCAAATATGATTAACTTATAATTATAAAACAACAAATCAGAATTACAATGAAACTCTTTCAATATACAGTAGAATACAAGAGACAAGAGAGCAATAAATCTTCAGAAAAGAAGGTTGTAACACATGTATAAACTGAGAAATGGCTCAACAAAATTATTTTAAGGAGCTGCAGTAGCTGAATATTACAACTCAGATATAGGATAGATATGTGGACAAAACATCATATCCATTTCAGATCTAGAAACTAGATAGTCTTATTTACAAGATCCCCTTGGGGTTTTGACCAAATCATGCATAAACAAGAGTAGATCTGAGTTTTAAATTGCAGATTTGTAAAATGCTGCAGAAATTTCTGAAGATGATTTTTCATTACAATAGATCAGATCTAAATATAACATGGATCAGCAAGCTAATCCATGGATCACCAAAGTGAAAGGAAAATCCCATCACTAGAGATCTCTCATCAAAATTGGGATCAAAACACCTTGCATAACCTCTAATGAAAATAACGCAGTTCCTCAATGAAAACTGTGCTGTAGATTGAATAACATAGATGGCCAACTACCAAGATACAGATCTAAAGCACAAAACAGTGGATGCACTCTTCCAGGAGGTTAAAAGACACACTCCATGAGAAGAGGCTCCAATACAAGCTAGATATTTGTAGATCTAGAATCCCACTTGCTGCAGCTTACAATAGCAAGAAAAACCTCACTGGATTTTCACTACAATTGGAAGTAGAGCTTGGCCCAAAGCCTGATAGTGGATCAAATCAGCTAATACTCCTCCAAGAATCCTCAAAGGAAGAAGTGAAATCCCTGCATAGGAACTCCAAGTGCTAAGCAGCACAATTGTCTACTAAACAACAAAGAATAGTATTTGTCTAAGCAGACAAGATACTCATAAATATAATCAATCAAAAACCTTCTCTTGCTGCCTTCCCCTTCCTTTTATAAGATGAAAGCCTTTGCAAACCCTAAACCACCTTGATGAGTTAGCTCCTTTCACATGAGGGGCCTCCTTCTAGAACTGCGTTGTCCCTTCATGAGATACATTGAACCTAGACAACGTTGTAGATTTGGTCAAGGTTGACCCAGTCTCACAGCTCAAACCCCTTTCACACCTGCAAGTGATTTATTTACATGGCCCTGATTTATCTTTGTTCACATGGGAATTGATTTATTCAGTCTTTTGAGGAGTTTTACATGTCCTCCTTTATTCATTTATTCATGCAACAGAAAGTAAAACAAAAATGAATATTCCTCTTAGCTTGATGGCGGGAATATTACACCCAAACCTTCCTCTCAAAGAAGAAACACGGTTTTGTGGAGGATACAAAGTAGATGAGATTGGCAATCATCCAATATTGTCAAATCCATGTTTTTCTGAAAATAATGTGATGACCAAGAAGGCAAAAAATAATGTTGATGCTAGTTGGCCCACAACGGCTTGGACTAGAGTTGTAACATCTAGAGATGAGTCATAGAAACATTTAGCAAATTTAGGCATAGCTCAAGACAGTGTAAGACTAGACAGAGCTTTGTTGTTATAGAGAACACTCATGTATCTCAACTAGACATTTTGAAGTGGATTGATGAACAACGTGTAACAAAGATGGATTTGATGTTTCACTTGTTTTAGCCATGGCCTTCAAGCTTGTTAGCACATGACAGGGAAGCTCTATCTAGATTTTCAAGAATATTATCATGTTCTAACTACTTTTCTGCCACTAACTTTACCTCCAACATTGTTGCACAAGAAATTAATGTCCAATGTGCTAGCAGTTTCTATTCTTACAAAGATGAATGGTCAAAGTTGAACTATGTCTGATTTGAATGAAATTAAAACATAAACATAAGATAATATACTCATTATATATAATTTGGAGAATTGAACTTGTCATAATTAAAATTTTCTTCCAAGATCTCATGAGTATGCTAGAATATATCTCAATCATTTCCAACTTCTTTGCAAATCCCATATTAGCAAAAAATTTCAATGTGACTAAGGATAGGTATAACTTATAGTTCATGGTTCCCTTCTAGTGTTAAATGTGATTATTAGACGAGGAAACTTATTCTAGTAGATACAAGGGGTTTGGGCCTGCCTTATAACTTCAAATGGAGTTATGATTATAACACTGTTAGTGTCCCGTGATTTGGCAGATTGGCAAACCAAATAACAGGGTAACATCAGACCAGTATTTGGAGTCCTAGGACCTAGAATTCCTAGATTCAGAGAGGGCTCTCTCTATAATGCGAAGGATGTGAACTTGTTCGCTTTGGATGATTGATTTTAGGCTAGTTTTTAAGCGTAGGTTTGTTTGTTTGTTTTGGGTTGGGGTAAGATGACCAAGTAGGATAGGTGGAGTGAGAGGTTATCAAATCAATGGGCAATGGATTCTAAGAAGTTATTGATATCTTGGTAGCAAATCAGGGTACATCACAGGGAAAATCTAGCGTAGTCAATGGATATTTAAGTTTATGTGTGAGGTGAAATGGACAATAAGTTTGGGAACCAAGGTAGGACAAAGGGCAGTTAAGAATCCTTTGTCAAATACCTATGAACAGGGAGGTATTTAATATTGATAAGAAAATATACTAATCATGAGATAGGGCGGACCATTTACTCAGTGACAATACCTTTAAACAAATAAACATTGAAGATAAACAATCCAGTAGAACACGAAAGCAAGACAACTTATCTAACTTCAATGATTCAACTTTAAAGATTTGAAAACAAATAAGAAACAAATAACATAAATAAATGAAGAGGGAACGCCTAAACATCATTCATTAAACTATAAAGAACTTCGAAGGAAACTGATAAACATATTCAAAGGGCAAGATCGAAACACAACCTCTTTGACTTAACCTATCAATCAATACATCAAAGAGAGATTTCAAGATGGATTTAAGTTAGCATTAAACAAGCATGGCTTACCATGAATCATGTTTATAAACTAGCATATTAATACAACAATGAAATAGACAAGCTTAGGTGGGCCTAGGGAGTAATGAAGAATTCTTTAAGCTAACCCAGCAGAAGAAAACATGAAAACAATAGCTAACAGGAGGACTGAGGTGCCTCAAACAACATTTCTCATCATATACTCTTTTGAGCTACTACAAAATAGAAATATGGACATATGTAAAACAAGAAAAAACATGAACATATGATAGATACATCACCATTAACTAAACTCAGGGATCCTGCAAGCAAGCCTTCATCACCATCAATTAAGGCAATCCATCCACAAGCTCCACAACACTAAATTGTTCTTAAACTTTCAGAAAACCATGTATTTCTCTTAACACATCAAGTCCCAACTATTTACAATGAATCCTCATGCCCTATATAAAAAACAAGGAAGAGGAAAACTTAAGAGAATATCTAGAAGCCTATTGGCCAAAAAGAAATATCCCAAGTTGTCCCTGAGGCTTTGCAAAGCCCAAGGCACAAAAATATCTAACAAATATATTTTCCGACTATAAATGGAAATTAAATTGACTTTTAGGACTGACATGCCTTTGAAAACTTTCTAAATGCACATTTTGTCCAGTCACCCACATGAGCACATCACACTGTGTCAAACTGTGAAATTATGCCAGGAGTGCAGCACAAAAATAGGCCTATTTGCAACAGTGTTTTGGAGGCCTTCTTGATGTAGGAAAAGGCTCTGTGATGGATCATTGGAAAGCCATGGAAGTATTCCTTCCAGATATATCTTTATTTCTTAATTCTTACCTTTTCAAGTTGCTCAAAAAGTGAAAATTCCAAGACTGCCAGGAGTGTAGCACATGCTCAGAAAAGTGGGCAGAAAGGCGAAAAATTGAGTGTTTTTTACCCTTTTGGGGGGTCAAAACAACTCCAATTGAGCTGAAATTTGGTGAGCATACTCCTATAATTATGGGGAATCCAAAAATGTAAACCTCTCCTCCTGAAGATGCCCTAGTAAAAAGCGTAGCACAGGGTGTGCTGCGCTCCTAGCCTCAAAATTTGCAAAAAACAAAAAGTTGTTCAATTTCTCTCAAAATTGGTAGGTAGGTGCCTCATCGGTCCCTGGAGACTTGTAGAGAATATTGGGCCAAAATACCAAGACTAGCTTGGAATTTTTCATCTTTTGGTGTTGGGCCCTCATTTTGGGCAGTTTTGAGATTTTTCCTTGCAAAGTGGTTTCTTTGTTTATAGTGCTGATTCATTCTTCTTTGCAAGTTCAAATTTCTATTGGCCTTCTCCAGTTTGGTCTCAAGATGTATGTTGGCCCTTTCAAGCCATGATTCCATGTTATGCTCAATTTCCATGGCAAGGAGTTCAATGAGGGGAAATTGTTGCGCTTGGGCTGATTCTTGCTCCCTTTCTCGTGCCAAAGCCTTTCTTAGGCCCATAGTTCTAGGCCTCTTTCTAGACTGACCCTACTCATCCTAACTTTCTTCATAGGTGCCCACGTACTCCTACAACTTCACCTATGCTCTTTGAGCCTCTTTTCGGTATTTGAGTGCCCTTGCTTCATAGATGGCCTGATGGCTACTCATTTGTTTGTTATGCATTTGTAAGAAATGAATGACATCCTTAGCTCCCTCTAATTCAGCCTCCAAATCCCTGATCTGTGCATTCCTGTCTTGTAGGAGAGAGTTTGCGATTCTTGTTTCATTTTCCTCATCAGTGTCTATCTGAATGAGCTCAAATTCTCTCTCCTCTTCATGATTGTCTTATTCCTCATTTACTTGTTCTTTACCTTTGTCAATCATTTGAGATGAGGAGGATGGCATGGCCCCTTGCCCTTTGGAGGCAGCAAACACATACCTCTCTCCTCTTTGATAGGTAATGGTGAAAGGTGCAATAAGTTTTACTTGCAAAGCTTCATCACTAGTGACCTTAGGATTGTTTTTCTCCTCATGGATGATCTCTGTGTGTGCAACTTCCTTACCTTGTTCTAGGCTTCCCCTTTGATAAGTAGCCTCACTATCTTTTATGCCATCATCACTGTCAAGATCTTTAGGATTGTCATCCTCTGTTTTTGCAATGCTAGAAGTGTCTTCATTATTGCTTGATACATCTTTGTCTTCATGAATGTCCTCTTCTTTCTCATTTGACCCACTATTTTCACTGTCTTTCCTATGGTCTTTACCTTTAATTTAAACCTCTATTTCATGACTTGTATCATTTTCACTTTTGCTATGTTCACCGCCTTCAGAATTTGTCCCTTCACCATTATGCATACTGTCCTTTTGGCTGAGTTTTTATTCACTGTTTGGTCCATTATTTACTCCTTTTCCTTGACTATTACTAGTTTATCATTAATTTTTTGACTGTCACTAGTGTGTTGACTGTCTCTAGGCTCACTATTTTCATCTCTGTTTTCTTCTTCAGTGATACTTTCTTCTTGGTCACTGCCTTCATTAATTTCTTTTTGACCATCACTGCTTTCTTCATTTTCCTTGTCCTCTTTTCCATCTTCCTCTTCTTCACTATTTTTTTCATTTTCATTATCCTCTTCCTCACTGATTTCTTCATTTGGAAAATTGCTATATTCATTTGTACCATTGTTTTCTTCATTTATATCACTGTTTTCTTCTTGGCCATCACCGCTTTCTTCTTGGCTATCTTTCTCTTCTTCACTATTTTCTTCATTTTCATTATCCTCCCCGCTCACTACTTTCTTCATTTGTATCATTGCTATGTTCATTTGCATCACTGTTTTCGTCCTTTGCATCACTGATTTCATCACTTTCCTTTGCATCACTGATTTCTTCTTGGCTATCTTCCTCTTTGTGGCTATCTTCCTTTCCTTGACTGTTTCTTCATTTTGATCATCCTCTCCCTCACTTGTTTCTTCTTGGCCATCACTACTTTCTTCTTGGCCATCTTCCTCTCCTTCACTTCTTTCTTCATTTTTTGATTTATTAGGGGAAGGTGAATGTGGAAGGTCTATATGAGTAAATGATTCATGTAAAGAAGATGAACCAAGGTCGGTGGAGGGTGATGGAGGTGTGTGAGGAGGATTTTGAGATGATGATGGCAGGCTTTGCAAAGTGATGGGTTGTGGAGTTGTGAAATCATCATGGGCAATGAAAACCTCCTAGGGGATGCCTTGTTGTTCTGTAGGTTTTAACCTTGAACATAAATTATCTACAAATGAACCTTATAACAGAAAATAAACAATAAGGAGAGCATAAAACATAAAACAGATAAACACAGATATTTTCCCCTGGATCCCAAATCAGGACGACCAGCTTGATATTTCATTATATTCCTTTTAGTGTTAAAACACATATATATACATGCCGAAGCATACATAAACCCCAATCCATTAATCTTGGATAAGAACATAGCCATAGTTCCCTTGTCCGGATCTACAAAATACCAGGGGCCGAAAACCATCGTACCCCAAAACCGTGTGCAAAATCATGCACAAAACATGGGTGGGTCGGCCTATGAGTAGGACCGCACACCAATTTTTTTTTTCTGGGGCACTGCCCCGGACCTCGACAGGGGCGGCTACCGCCCCCCTTGTGACCCCCCTACTGCGCCCGACGCAACATACATCGCGTGGATCTAGTCATGGAAAGAATATAACACATACCCAACATTCTCCCACTTGTTGTTTTCTTTCCACATGGTGCCACAGGAGAGCTTAGTCATTGGGCCAATTCTTCAACACCCATTGTTTCTCTACACCAAGAGAACTTCTGAGTGCTCACAGACTTCGTCAATGCATCTACAACATTCTTCAAAGTGTCCACCTTTACTAGAAACACCCTTTTAGCTTCAACCATATCTATAACAAAGTGATATTGAACAGCAATGTGCTTTGTCTTTGAATGATAAGCAGGGTTCTTAGCCAAGAAAATTGCACTTTGGCTGTCACAGTCTATCCTTATAGCTTGCTGTACCAACCCCATACTTGAACACAATCTCTGCAACCAAACTGCTTCCTTGCTTGCATGAGTGGTTGCTATGTATTCTGCCTCTGTAGTTGAAAGAGCCACTACAGACTATCTTTTACTCATCCAACTGACTGCGCCTCCAAATAGGCTAAACACATACCCACTTGTAGATCTTCTTTGGTCTAGATCTCCAGCCCAGTCTGCATCAACAAAACCACGAATGTCCAACATTCTTTCCAATCCTGGTCTTCCCTGGTAGCACAAGCCATAATCACTAGTGCCACGTAAATATTTGAAAACCCGCTTCACTACTGTCCAATGCTCCTTCCCTGGGTTTGACATAAACCTGCTCAATACTCCCACTGCATGTGCAATGTCTGGTCTAGTACAGACCATTGCATACATCAGGCTACCCATTGCACTTGCATATGGAACACGGGACATATACTCCTCTTCTTCTTGTGTCTTGGGACACTGTTCAGCAGACAACTTTACACCTACAGGAATAGGAACATTCATCGGTTTACTATCCTGCATATTGAACCTCTGCAATATAGTCTCGACATACTTCCTCTGGTTTAACCAGAGCTTCCTCTTTTCCCGATCTCTCTTAATTTCCATGCCCAAAATATAGTTTGCAGCACCAAGATCCTTCATGTCGAATTTGGAGAACGGTTGGGTCTTCAAATCTTGGATAATTTCTTTGTCATTTCCAATCAACAACATATCATCCACATACAAGACCAAATAAATAACACGGTCACCAATTAATTTAAAATAAACACAGTGATCCTCCTTGCTTCTAGTGAATCCAAGTCCATGTATATAGGTATCAAATTTCTGATACCACATCCTTGGTGACTGTTTTAACCCATACAAAGACTTCTTCAACCTGCATACCAGTTCTTTCTTACCCTTCACACTACTACATTTGGCGGAAATTCCGACACTTGGTTCCGACGCTTTTGACCAAATGTCGGAAATTTCCCCAATTTTTTTCCATCCCGCCCGAAACCGTCGCTATACCGACGTTTATAGAAAAGTGTCACAATACCAACACTTAGAAAAGTGTTGCAATTGCGAAGTTTGGAGGAAGACGTCGCAATTGCGACACTATGGCCCAAAGCGTCGCTATTGCGACGACTGCCTCCAAACGTCGCAGTGACACATGTTTAACTGCTATGTCGATCTTCTGTCAATATTATGTCTTCTTCACGCTTTGTGATAATATTAATTTATATGCACGCTAAATAAATATGAACATAGAAATAAGCATATAAAAATATTTATTGTTTTATCCGTTACCTCAAGATTTAATTTCTGAGATCACACACATTTCGCCTCCGTTTTCTGTGTAATAATATTCACTCCCAACATCATATTTAGATTCTATGTAATGCCACTTCCCTCAGATCGCTTCAGTTGTTCTCTGCTTCTCTGCAGAATAAAAGATTCGCCTCGCCTCTGCAAAATGGTGTTCACCAGCCTCTCCTATAGGGTTATCTCTATCAGTTTTTTTGTCAATCTACTAGATTTAAAGAAATGTAGGGTTCTCTCTAGATGTCAAGAATCAAGATTCAATACCCTCTATTATCTTCATCACCCAATACAAGATTTAAATTTTCCCAAAGAAACGCTTATTAATTTGGCAGCCATTATTTCTCCCTGCTTTAAAAACCCTACATTTAAATGAAAACAAGCATTGCATTTCAACTACAAAAATATATTAGTGTTCAAATGTACATGTGTGCTACATTAATGTCTGATATCACGTGCGCATTTGCCTTCTGCTCTTGCAGAACAACATTCACCCTCAGCATTCGCCCTCAGCTCTTGCAGAACAGCATTCGCCCTCAGCATTCGCCCTGAGCTCTTGCAGAACAACATTCGCCCTCAGCATTCGCCCTAAGCTCTTGCAAAACAACATTCGCCCTGCATTCACCCTCAGCTCTTGCAGAATAGCATTCGCCCTGCATTCGCCCTCAGCTCTTGCAAAATGGTAAGTTATTACTGCAAGCCCTTCCTCCTATAGTAGGGTTGACTCTATTTGGGTTTTTTTGGTCAATTCCATTAGATTGTGTTAGGCTGTAGGGTTCTCTCTAGATGTCAAGAATCAAGATTCAATACACTCTATTATCTTCATCACCCAATACAAGATTTAAAATTTTCCCAAAGAAACGCTTATTAATTTGGCAGCCATTATTTCTCCCTGCTTTAAAAACCCTACATTTAAATGAAAACAAGCATTGCATTTCAACTACAAAAATCTATTAGTGTTCAAATGTACATGTGTGCATCACTTGTGTAGAGTATTCCTTTTCCACTTTCACATTATCCAAGAATGTGTGCAGTATAGTTCATATTTTTTGTGATTTAGATTATCTTGAAAAAGGAAAGGTAAATTATTTCCCGTGGAAAAAGAAGGTTTTCCCTTTTTACTATTGGAAATGGTACAACAAAGTTCCATTTCTACCCAAAACTCCTATGAAACAGGAACCAAATAAAGGCCATGTCCTCAATGGACATCATTTGGCTTTGAAAATGGCCATTGCACCGTGTTTTTTCTTATATTACATCACGATAGTTTCTTAGGTCATTTCTTGTTTCTTGAGATGAAAAACAACCAAAGAAATTGTGAAGATCCTTTCAAGAAATAAATGACCATTTCTCAATCATATCTCAACTATTTTTTATTTTATTCGGTGGTTGCTTACTTTGAGAGAAATTTGACACTTTTATAAGGAATATAACATAAAAACACAAAATGGGAAGGAATTGATGAGGTAGATGACCTTTAGTTTTTGTCAATTAAGAATTGATAATACACGATGCATGTTTTGTACTACAAACTAGATTCCTTCCTGGAGTTAGGACACATAGTATTGAATCAAAGTTGTAGTTTCTAACTTCTTGTATTGGTTCATCAATCTTGAAATTCGGACATTGCATGTCTTCATTGCTTCATGTTTGAATAATTTGCATCATATCGTACAATAGGAAATTAGGAATTATGATTATTATTACTTTATGGATCTGTTAAGTTACTTTTAAGTTTGCATTGTTTAGTGTGAAATTATTCTAGTGTGCCCCTAGGCCCAGGTGAAGGAATGCCAAGGACTGAGAACCCTAGTTTTTAAATGGTATTGTTTCTCATACCCAAAAACCCCTCAACATCACTTCTTATTAGTTCTTAACAATAGTGTTGTAAACAATTTGAGAATTGATATAGAAAAATCTCGCACTTCTCAAGATAAAGTCCTAAAGCTAAAGTGTGATACAATGTGTAATTCAATAGCCCCATTGTCACCTCACCAACCTCTTTTCACTTCGGGCTAGCTCTCCTCCAACTCAAAGGGGGTTCTCCCTAGTAGATGTTAGGGATCTAATGGCCCAACCAAACCAAGTCAAGAGCCCCCTAACTCTCTATGTTTACTACTATCAATCAAAATATTGAACAATAGGGTCAGACATGCATCCTGAAGATAAAATTGCCAGGGTATTTTTGGGTAATTTCAAAAGGAAAGTCCCCAAACACATATAATCAAGGAATTATAACGTGATTTCAAACATTAAATATCAACAAAATCGTTTAAAGGATATTGAAAGGAAAAAGGTGATGGAAGATAGAAAGTGCCTTACTTAAATTCTCTAAGGATTTTCAATAGTTGCTCCAAAAGCTTCACTTCAAGGCCCTTCAAGATCGTCTCCAACAATGCTATACCATCAGCTTCAACAATGTTGCTCCAAAAATGTCCTCAAGGTCTTTACAACAAGTTTACTAGAAGTTTCTCCAACAATATATTCAATAAGGTCTTCATTGTCAACTCGTCTCTTGTTTGGGTGCCTTAATGTGCAATGACATGTTTCCAGGACTGAATTCAATGCAAGGAATATTTGAAACTCTAACTCTGTCGTCCGGTGTCTTATTAGAAAGTATTTCAGTTTTCATTTTGTGTTTTCAAGTTAGATATTGTTTTCAATTTTTTACATTTATAATTTTATTGCAATGTGGCAGACTGATCAGAGCAGTGCAGGAACAACCCCGAGACGGGATGATCACGGAAAGAGGCCAGCGGAAGAACATGTAAAGTGCCAGCATTGATCTATCTTAAGGTATTTTAGTTATTTACATAATTGAAATAATATTAATTTTGTTCAAATATGCAGACACCTAGCCATGGTACGCCTGATGATTCCCTCTTTGAGGAAGAGCTTTCTTCATCCCTATCTCCAGTGTTCTTGTTGCAAAAAAAGGCACGAGATGCAAGGTCGGAATTTAATACTTTGATAGATGCACCTCAAACACCTGAAACAGAAGAGAGGATAAAACATCTTATGAGCCAACTAGAAAGATATCAGGTAATAATAAAAAGTCAAAAGGATATTTTTTTTGTTCTGCATGAGATGAATTGTGATAGTTTGATTTTTAATTTTTACATTGACTAAACTAACAAAAATTTCTTTTGTATGTAGCGTTTTCTAGCACTTGCTGAATCCGGTGTTGGTGGTAGTGGGACACAAGGGCAAGAGATTACCCAACAACCCTCTCGTACACCTTCTACTCCTTTAGGTGCCAACCAAGAAACACACCCTGCCCAAGCAGACACCCAGCCAACCGCTGAACGTGTTGGCAATGATGAGGCTGATATGGCCAACTACATTATTGCGTTTCCTGGAGCTACACGTGTTCATCTCCACAGGGACCATTAATGGCACATTGTTGGTGAACGATGAAGGTGTCCCTATAAAGCATGTACAACTCCCAGGTAAATTTTAATATTTTAACTATTTCATGTACTTTATCTAAAACATATTTATCATGATTTTTATTTTTAAATTAATGATAATATCTTCTTCTTTTTTGGTTTTATTCTGTGTAGAAAACAATGAGTTCTACAGGATTCTGGAGAGCCATGCGTTGGTAATTTTTGGCCCAACCATACGTACAGGGTGGAATTCCCAGAATTCCAACCTGAAAAAAGAACTTCTAGATTATCTAGAAGCCCTTTTTGGGGTCGGCACATTTGACAGAAAAGCGGTGGCTCAGGTAGCAGGAAAATATTTGAAATATACCAAGGACACCTATAGGACGCAATTGCAATTTAACCCTAGATATGAGTGTCCTCTCGCAGTTTCAGAGAGTGAGTGGAGAGCACTCATCCATGACGGAAAAGAGAAAAGGGCAAAGAAAGAAGGAAAAATGCCAATTGGACCCGCAAGGTAAATTACAACTTTAATTCAATAGCTTTAATTTTCTCTATGTCTAAAATAAAAGTGTGCTACGTCATATCTGACTTCAATATTTTGATGCTAGGTTGCCTGACACCTCGAAGGCAACCAAAGCTAGGATTGAAAAAAAGGGCCATCACAACCTAGGCCAGGGCGGCTACTTGAAATTAGTTGCAAGAATTGTAATTAAGTAGCTAAACATCTTATAATTAATTGTATCGCCTTCCAACGTTTTTGTAATCCTATCAAATATGATTAAAAATACACAATCATATGTAATGTAGGGTAATGACTTCGGAACAGAAACTACAGAGGAAGATAAAAATATCGCTTTCCATTTCGGCTATCAAGCCGTAGTTGAACGTCGCATAAGTTTGGGGCAGGTCCCAAGATCCAGAATGCCTGATAAGGTAAAACATTAACCTTTCAATATGTTTGTTTTCATCCATAAATTTAATGTCTAACAACTTTGTTTAAATCAAGGGAGCAACACTACCGACGACGCAAATAACCCAGTTTTAGAGCCAAATGTAGATGATCCTCATGTGCAACCTGATCATTGTAGTAGGGACCAGGCCGACAATGCTACTATCAGTGAGGGCCGTGACGGTAATTAATTTCCACTTATAATTTTTTCTAATTATACCTTGATGGTTGTCCTTATAACTTTTTTTGTTTAAATGACAGAGAATGTTTCCCTTGAGGATCTTACCACCAGAGAGGAAGACAGGGCAACAATCCCAACAACGACAACTGGTGAACCAGGTATATAATCTCATTGCAATTTTTTTTATCAATATTACCGAACTAGTTCAATGATATTTAAAAAATGACAATTAAAATTTAATATTATCTGTTTTTGTAAGTGATGCCCCGTCACTGGAAGAGACCAGACATCGTGACTACGCAACTAGGTTAGCGGCGATAACTGGTGCACCAGGTAAATAATCTCATTGCAATTTTTTTTATTAATATTACCGAACTAGTTCAATGATATTTAAAAACTGACAATTAAAATTTAATATTATCTGTTTTTGTAGGCGATGCCCCGTCACTGGATGAGACCAGACATCATGACTACACAACTAGGTCAACGACGACAACTGGTGCACCAGGTAAATAATCTCATTGCATTTTTTTTTATTAATATTACCGAACTAGTTCAATGATATTTAAAAACTGAAAATTGAAATTTAGTATTATCTGTATTTTTAGGCGATGCCCCGTCACTGGATGAGACCAGACATAGTGACTACGCAACTAGGTCAGCGGCGACAACTGGTGCACCAGGTAAATAATCTCATTGCAATTTTTTTTTATTAATATTACCGAACTAGTTCAATGATATTTAAAAACTGACAATTAAAATTTAATATTATCTGTTTTTGTAGGCGATGCCCCGTCACTGGATGAGACCAGACATCGTGACAACGCAACTAGGTCAGCGGCGACAACTGGTGCACCAGGTAAATAATCTCATTGCAATTTTTTTTATTAATATTACCGAACTATTTCAATGATATTTAAAAACTGACAATTAAAATTTAATATTATCTGTTTTTGTAGGCGATGCCCCATCACTGGATGAGACCAGACATCGTGACTACGCAACTAGGTCAGCAGTGCGGGTTTAAAGGCACGAAACATGAGTAGGGAATGATGATATTGATGATGTAATTAGGAGATTTAAAAATAGGAAGAAGAAAAAGAAATTTCGATAATGTAAAATATTGTATTATTATAAGACAAACGTTACCATACTTGGAACGTTTTTTGCGTTATATAAAAAAATCATTTATCATACTAATTTTATGTCAAGCATTAATTGCAATGTTTCCTTGCGTAATTTTTGTTGAATTTTTTATTTATTAGTTATTGAATATATTTTTTTATGCTCATGAAAGTAAAAAATGAAATATAGATTGGGTATTGGGGAATTGAGAGTGATGTGAGGGGGGGGGGGGAGGGGCCATAAGAGCTTCCACCTTCATGTGGTTGGCCCTGTTTAGTAGAGAATAATTTATTGGAGCGATTTAATCTTGGAGCAAACCTCCCTTGATCCAGCGTAGCAACAAAAAAGTCATTGTTGACTTAGTTGCTACTCTTTCAAATCGTGGGAGGCTTGTTCCAAGTTCATGCGACTCCAATAAATTGTTCTTGAAATGAAGAGGAGCTTATTTAGGTATGTTTTGACATTTTCAACATATGTTCTAACATTATCATAAGAATTCATCTTAGAGTAAAAAATACTACATCAATTACTTGTATTTATTGTATAGATAATGACGGATTTTAATTGACTTGGCAGTGCAGGTACAAATCCTCTTGCATCATGAGCAATACAACTTGTCAACCAGGGTCATGTCCATGATATTTTTGCTTGTGTGCTTGACCAGGTTCATAATGTCACATTTTTTAAGTTCCTTTACAGTTCATAATTCAATATTAAGCTTGTTCATGATTATTATCTAGGTTTTTTGTATGTGTTTTTTCATCTATTTGGTTGTAAGCAACTATGCATGTTTCCTGTTGTTCACTATGATTTCTCCCATTACCACTCCCAGGATGAATCCGACTTTATTGTTACATAGGTTACTTTATTGTTACTATGATTTCTCCATTTACGATTTCATAGTTTACATCATGTAAAGTTGTCAATCTCAGGTTGGTGATGAGCTTTAGTTCTCTAGATTTGGGGCTTTTCTGATATTTTCTCCCTCATGTCATTCCTGCATCACCTCTTTGTTTGAGCATACCAATTGTCTACCACTTGTACCAATTGGCACATGTCAATCCCTGAGTGGTGCCACATTTCACCTATTTTCAGTGAGAGTTTAGGGTTTCTCTAACATAGCTTCAGAAATCTGATGCAGTGCTTGCTTGAATATTGTCACATAATACTCATGGCTTGGATTGATGAGCATGTTCTGAATGGTTGGTTGATTCATAAGAACCACCCATATTTATCTTGAGATATTTCAGAAGTTTTCTCGGGTTTCCTTTTTCACCGTTTCTAGTGGGTGGGATGGTGTAGGGTGATCCATCAATACTGGTGCTCTTGTAGTAGGGAATTTGTTTTTGGGGATATAAAGGAGAATTTGATGTAGATATCCCATTGGATGCATTCATAGATGGGCACGAGAGTTCAATAATTTAAATTAAAAATATGCAACCTCTAGCAGGGCAACCTGAAGGCCGCGAGAGACACTGGTTAAAGATTGTTTTGTGCTGGCCTTAATATAGTCGTGATTTCTTTCTATTATCTTAATGCAAATATATAGTCCAGTCTCATTAAAATGAGGATTGTGGTTGTATTTCTCTTTGGTTGTTTCTCTCTTAATGCTCAAGAAGTTGCCAAAAGTTGTGATAGCTGTTTAGTTTTCCTGTTACAACTTAAAAGTGGTTTTTAGCAATGGGAGTCATGTTTTTTAAGGTTCATACTAATATGAAGATCTTGTAATTCTATAATCAGCATAAGAGAAGATGGCCTCTGCTTTGGGAAGTATGACAACAATTGCCACATCTACCGCATTGGGTAACAATGGAAAGGGGAAGAATTTGGGTGCAATGTTTGATAATTATGGCAGACAATTGTCTTCTCTTTCAGTTTTTTCACCCATTTCCTTTAATCACTCAAGCAGAAGAGGGACTTTGAGATTACGTGACAGAGAGAAGGTGGTTAATACAAGAGCTATGGAAAAGGAGTTGTACTTCAACAAGGATGGCTTAGTGACAAAAAAATTGCAGGTCAGAGAAAAAATTATGTTTAAAGGAAGGTCACCTGCACGTGAAACTTCACTGCGGTGGATCTTTCCTTGTCCACTTATATTCAATTTTAATGTGTTATTTTAATTTTTCATGGAGGGTTGTTTTTGCATATGGTCTGGCATTCAATTGCACACTTACTGAAAGCATTGTCAATTTGTCTTGCAGGTGGTGTGAACAAACTTGCTGATCTTGTTGGAGTCACCCTTGGGGCGAAGGGCAAAATGTTGTCTTGGAGAGCAAGCATGGTTCTCCGAAAATAGTTAATGATGGTGTGACAATAGCTAAGGAGGTAATTTGTAGATGTGTGCTTTGGTTTTCTTTTTAACGTTGTATTAGTTCCCCCTCTTAAATGTCTTAGATTTGGTAGGCATAATTTGAAAACTCAAAGGTGAAAAGAAACATATTTGTTACCCAGTGGTCTACTTGGCCTATGGACTAGCCACATTAGAGTAATGCATAAAGCTTTTCACAACAATAAAAGGAAAGGGTTATGGCTGAGTCAAATATTATTGTTATTGACAGTGTAATGAAATGTATCTCAATGCTATGGTTTTGGCCTTTTTATTGGTTGAATTAGAGGACCCAGTTGAAAATATTGGGGCCAAGTAGGCTGGTTTTCCTTTTTGCTGATGGTTTGGTGTATCTAATTGAATTAGTTTCCTAAGGTATTTTTGGTTGCAAACTCCTTTTCATTTTTCATACAGTATTGTCCTTGTGGAATACATTTGATTGTGTGGTCTTGTTAGATCTACAACATTTGTAGTTGTTTAGTATTATGGCCGAGGTGCACTTTTATTATGGAAATAGTTGATGCAATATTGTCATTTAATCCTTACTGCAGAGTAGCATGTTGAGAAGTTTCTTGTGAAACATTTGGTATTCAAAATGACACTTGATCCTATACAGCATCATGCACTTGACTTCAAAATTCATATTCAAAGTGTGCCAGACAATTCTTGCAAAATTTCAAATATTTATGTTGTTTTAAACCATTATCTTTTCATGTATTGGATGCTGAAAATGTGAAAAATACTTTGGTATGAAACCAACTGGTGAATAATTTCCAGCAAAACAACCACTTCCAAGACATGATTTAGAAGTAGAACATATGTACTTATGAAGCATAGAAAGATATCCTCGATGCATTGTCAATGTTTGGCTAGGGTTATTTTTGGAGAAAATAACTCCTTATTCCTAGAATAGTGATCTTCAATACAAGTAAATGCCAGAGAAGAGAGATCATCGTGTGATGCAACAAAATTGAAATTGGACCCCTAAGGAGAGCTGGTGTGTCTACAATCGCTCTGTCAGCATTTTCCTTTGGTTTACCCTGTTCTTTTCCTCCAGCCTGAGTCTTAATGGACTTGTTCTTTCTTTGGGTTTATTTATCAAATTCGTAGAATTTGATAAATAAATACTATCCACAATGGTTGGAATTTAATTTATATTCCCGACTTTATATTATCTCCAAGCCTTATAACCAATTTTTAACTTTCAACACTTTGTATTTATACTCCATGTTTCTTTTTAAAATAAATAACATGTAATGAACTTTCGGCTCTATATTTCACCACCCAGCCTTACAACAATCACGCTCCAGACTTATGCTAATTATCCACCAATCGTTTAATTAAACAATTTCATTATACTCTGGCCCCACCTATATATATCAATAACCAATCAAAAAATCGTATCGTACCTGGCTATCCTCCGCACACCTTATTTAACCTCCGGGAAAGTTCAACGTGCGACCACCGTCCGATGGCCCTTCTCCAAATCAACGACTCTTGGAAATTTCGCTCGGCTTCCAACGTCGGGCTTTAACGTGCGATGGCGCGGGTTAAACGGTGGTTTTCTGGGGGTCACTTCACCACGTGTCGCATTCCCTATGGAATTTCTCGCGAATAGGAAATACCGCCTACTCCGCAAAAGCGGTGCGATATGGGCAACCCACTTTTGTTATTCCGCTCGTGGTTTTGGTATAGGGCTTGACCACGGGTACAAGTCTGGTTCCGTTATCCTTTTGTTTGTTAACTCATGTCCAATCCTCGGGTCAGGTTCTGAAAGCACAACAATCTCGTCTCTTTATTAAGCGGGATTTTTATATTTGAACAATGTTCATGACCTCAGTTCTCTACACAGACCTCGCCTTCGGGTGGGGTGAGTTCACAGGGTTATCCAACAATTTACGGGAATTCAAAGACAGAAGAATGGAATTATCAGTACCCAATCACCTCACAGTTAAAAAATTCTTCACAATTAGCAATTCGAGATAATTCAATGGCAACTAAGCTTGGAAACCATTTAACTGGAAACAATTGTTCACACATAGAGGTTTATTGCAGAAATCCCCTCTCTACTTTTATTCATCCGAGGAATTAAAATTTATATACATAACATATGGCTCTTCGGTTCCTCTGAGAGGACCGTTCTAGAAATCAAAAGGTCTAATTATAATAATTCAACTAACTGAAATTGTTCGACTCCTACAACTCTAACTAGTCTAAGTAATACAGTCAGCTGAGGTATTGACACCTAGCTGTTACAACTCAAATGTTTTCGAACCCACCTAGCCACAACATGTGTACAAAACCTCCTATATTTCTGGCTAGTGCCTAATGCCCCTACATAATCGTGTGACATAAACCTATTAACAAAAGTGAATAGGGAATGATTATTAATTATGGCATACTAAGTTGTCAATGATTTTGACTATTTGTCTTTAACATGTAAAAATGTTAAATTCCAAACTTACATCATCATGGTTTGGCATCATGAGCTTGACTAATTTTCCACCATGCTCATAATTTCATTGTTGTATTCATATCTATAAACAATGTTTCAAATAATAATAAAAAAGTTCTATAAGAAAAATCCAGACCTCCATGCTGCTGCTCCCTATGAGACAAAGTCAAAATTGCATTACACAATCTGACACATAAGAATCTCCTATATCCCGGTGGTATGTATCCAAACTCTTATAATAGTGTCTTCAAGACTTATGTTGACATTGCCAATGAGATATTTAAGCAATGAAAGATGGAGCCTTCTTCATTGTTGTATATGTAACAGTCTTTTATTAATATAAAGATTGATGGTTTGTCTTTCTGAAAATGAAATGTAAAAATAATTTATTGTGGTCAATTGAAAAGTTTTTTTTTAAAGCTTTTCATTATGGAAGGGCGACATAGATATATGCCATTCTAATTGAAATTCGGACCTGCCCTTCAAATTTTATCACTGTGTGGGACCTTAACAAACAATAAAACTATTCCGCCGCGCGTTATATAAAACATAGAACAAAACCTTTGTCAAAACTTCAAACGAACCATTTAGCCATGGGTATTTCATCACGAATTGATCATTTTACCATGTACCTTCTTCTAGAGGAATATTATTCCACTTGATTAGGTACTTCATAATGGTTATATGTCAAAGAGATACATAATGTTTATCTATAACTTTTTGTGGTTCAAGAATCAACTTTCACTCTTCATCTAATTTTGGAAGTTCTATTTACATTGGCATATTTTTTCCCAAAACCTTTTTTAGGCAAGATACATGAAAAACCTTATGAATGCAAGAAGAAGGAAAATATAACTTCTATACAACTTGTGCAATCCTATGAATAATTATTTAGGGCCATAATAGTTTTGCAGTGTGGAAAAAGTCGGCAAAAAGTCCCGACTTTTTGAAAAAATCCCGAATTTTTCCCAGAGCCGACTTTATTGGCCGACTTTTTGCCGACTTTTTCATCCCTGAAAAAGTCACGATTTTATTCTCGAAGTCTTGACTTTTTGCCGAATTTTTCGACAAAATATTGAGTGAGGTAGTTTCTTTAATAATTTTTTAATTTTTTTTGAAAAAATCAGGATTTTTTCCAAAAATGAATATTTTTGTATTTTTTTAGTTTTGCCGACTTTTTCAAAAAACTCCCGACTTTATCGAGTATTTCAACTTTTGGACCCTTGCCGATTTAATCCCGACTTCGACTTTTTCCACATTTCATTTTTGAGCTAATTCTTTATTCTTCTTTTTCTTGAATGAAGATTGCTTATAATGCTATAATCTAAAAAATACCCAATTACCCTTCTCAAATTATCTTTCACTTCAATGTTGTTCCCCTTGTTGTTTTATCATGTTTCATGTCATTTGAAGGTTTTCCATAATAATTTTCAAAGTTTCTTTAGTATTTTCCATATGTGACTCTGTTTCCTATACTTTGGACTTATCTTGCAAAGAGTATGAGATACTAGGAGTTGGATATCCATAAAGGGCCTTAAATGGGGAAATTTTAGTAGATGTGTGATAGGTAGTATGATAGTATCATATTACCATTCTTCCTTGAGGAACCCACTTCATCCATTAAGATTTCTTTTCTAAAGAGTAACATTGTAGATAACCTTAAAAACATTTGTTAACTATTTTGTTTGACCATTTGATTGTGTTTGATATGTAGAACTCATGGCAGCTAGTGTTTCTCCACTCATATTAAATAATTATTTCCAAAAGTTTCTTGTTACTATTACTTTAGGAAAACCATGAAGACTATGAATTTCTTTCGCGGACACTTCTGCCACTTGGCTTGTTGTTTATGTACTTTGAGCTCTACAAAAAAAATCTACAAAATTTGTCTATATAAATGACCACAAAAATGTAATACTTACCTTTATATTTCAGTAAACCTGTAATAAAGTCTATTGATATATCTTCTAGTCTTTGAATATGTATGTGGAATGGTTGAAGTAACCCTAGAGATTTTACTATCTCTCTTTTATTTATTATGTAAACCTGACCTTCTCTTACAAAATTTTGAATATCTTTCTTCATTCCTTCCAAAAATATATTTTTTGATCCTTTGAGATGTTTTAAGAAACCCTGCGTCCTACCATCAGAGAGACATGGGACTCCCTTAATATTTGTTTATTCAAATATGCTTGCGTGCATAAAAATATTCTACATTTCCACCAAAGTATATCTCTCTTTCACTCCCAATGCTCCATAGAGTTCATCCCATCCTTTATAAATTTTAGTTTTTGTTTAGTACTATTGTCATTTTTCCATTATGGCAAGCTTCTTATAGCCACCTAGGAATAGAAAATGTAATTGAATATAAATTTGAGGCCTCTTCTATTTTAGAAAGAGCATCATGTACTAAATTTTCCTTACCCTTTTTGCAGATTATCTCAAAATTAAAACTTTGCATTTTTTCTCCTCATTTTGTTAATCTTCTAATGAAAATCATAGCTTCAAAAAATACTTTATGCTATCATGTTATATCTTGAATTTAAAGTACCTTCCAATGATATACTATCCCCATTTTTTATTGCATGTAATATTGCTTCCATTTATTTTTCATACGTAGATTTCACCAAATATTTTCTTTGAATTCCTTGCTTTTAAAAGCCAATGATATCCCTTATTGTGTTAATGTTACGTAAATTCCTTTCCCTAGTGCCTCACACTCTACTATGAATGTTTTACCAAAAGTAGGTGCAACCGATGTTGGTGTAGAAGACATGGCATCCATTAAAAGAGAGAATGCCAAAGTAGCCTAATCATTCCATATAAATGATATTTTCTTCAAGAGATATGTGAGTGGACTTGAAATGCATGCATAATTCTTAACAAATGATCAATAATATCATGTAATTCTAAAAAATCTTCTAAGAACCTTGATTTTCTTAGGAATAGGTCATTTTGTAATAGCTTGCTTCTTTTGAGGCTCCAAC
Source organism: Pinus albicaulis (assembly GCA_034641835.2). Lineage (NCBI taxonomy): Eukaryota > Viridiplantae > Streptophyta > Pinopsida > Pinales > Pinaceae > Pinus > Pinus albicaulis. The sequence goes on along the minus strand of CM076575.1, from coordinate 2,015,995,985 downwards.
TTCACTCCTTCCTTTAAAACAATATGAACCAAATACTCGAATTCTTATTTCCCAAAAGCACATTTGGATATTTTTACATAAAAATGATTGTTCTCAATAATTTATATAACTTTTCCACATGTTTACTAGTGTGGCATTCCCATGATTTATTACAAATATGTGTATTATCAAATAAAACTAACACAAATTTTATAAGATGGGATAAAAAAAAATTGTTCTTAAGTCGAGCCCGCCGGACTTCAAATGACGATAAACCATAATTCAAATCAAATTTGTGTTCCAAAATAGCCTGCTGACGTCAGCCAATTTTGTGACACGAAAACCAAATGAATTCCGCCCTAATCTTTTTCGGGTCCGAAGTTGGGCTGGTGTACGGAGGGAGAGTTGTGACGCAAATTTCTTATCAAATTCACCCTAATCTTTTTCGGGTCCGGATTTCCACTGCGCGAGCGGCCCAAACAAAGATCCGCTCCTATCCCTCTGTGACGAAACCATCGTACATGCTGACGTCATCAATCAAAACCCGCCACCATTTTGACTTTGTAAATAAAAAAAATTGCGTCTACGTCATTTTCATTGTTTCGTGTGCTAGCCAGTCTTCCATGCAACAAAATTCAAAAACCAACTGTTAACGCTTGCTGACCATTACCTTGCTGAAGAGAATTGAAGCCGAGTATTTCAGGGTTCTTCTGTCATAACCAGCGCCTGTTTAAACACGTTTCATTTCCTGTAAATAGGTATTTATTCCAATTCCCCACTAAACTCTGTAAAAAATCATGGTTTTAGTTTTAATTTTGCACTAAGGTCTGAAAATAAGTTCAGTTTGGTCTTTTTTGTTCCCAGAACTGCAATTATATTCCCAAAACTGGTAATTGTGCCCCTTTTCCACAAAAACCCCGAAATTCCATTTTTGAATCCACAAGAACCAGAAATGGAAGTTCCTGTAGCTCTGAATGTCGTGCCCATCAATGCTCCTCACAAGGACTTGGATTATTTGCCTTTAGCCGATATGGATTTTCAAATTAAGGACTTGCTTCTGAGTGAGAATCCTCTTCGAATATTTTGCCGCTGCAGAGACAATTATTTGAATGGTTCTGACATCTTTGGACTTTCGGAATCAAATATTCCTATGTACCTTCTCCCCTCAGTCCATATTTTTCCTGAGTTAATCCATTATTGCTACGCAAATTATGATCCCAAGCAACGAGCAGTTTTATCCCCAAGTCAAAATGTCCTTTTCCCAATAACTGCTCAGTCCATAAATGAAATGCTACAATTCCAACCTGGTCAAGCTCTCACTCCCCTGTCCATGGCTGAATTACTTGAGAAATATACTAAGTTATCCCATGAAGAGTTAAACCGCCTATGCCAAACCTTCATGTTACTAGAGCATCAGCCTAAAAACCCTCCCCCTTATGGTTATACTTTCTTTACTGATGAGGGTAGAGTTATTTTAAACATGATATCTTCCATAATGGGCTTCAATACTAGTGAGTATGTTGATCACTTAACCCTAGTATTGTTATCCATTTTTACCCCTGGACAGCCTCCTGTTGTCAAGTACGATTTTGCATCTTATATTGCTGACAAAATCCATGATCAGTTCATGAGATTTGAGAATGAGAGAGTATTTAAGTATTCTTTTGTCATATATCATCTCATGATTTACTTTCAGTCAGAAAATTTCCCTTTTTATGTTAAGAAACTTGATGCCAAAGGGAATCCTAGGTCAGTCATATTTTGGTCTGCCATTACTCACAATTCCTCTGATTCTCCTTATTCCTATAATGAGTTTTTCGACCTTTTTGTTCATCTTGCAACTACCTTGTTGACAGGAGTCTCTCCTCCTAGAATTAACAATGAAATCAAGAAAATCCTTCAGCTCTCAAAGCAATACAAGATAGGTGACTGGTACCTATATCAAAACTACACAGAGATCAGGATATATGGATGTGAATTATGCCCGTTCAAACTGCCCAAGTATGTCCTAATGAGACTCTTTGCATTAGAATATTTTAGGCAGATGAATAATTCAAATATAATTCATTTTTTCAATGCAAAGAAAAAGGCTCAACTCAGGATCAAGAGCCAATTAGGTCCCTTCATTTGTAACTCTAGGGAAGCTGGAAAGGAAGCCGAAAGGATTTTAGAAGACTATCTCATACTACAAAAGAGTTTCTACTGGGTGCCTTATGATCCAAACAACTTTATCTGTGATAGAAGAATGAAAAATAAACTGTCACCATACATCCATCAAAGAATCCCAGAAATAGAACAATATGCTAATATGGATGAATGGACAAAAGGGACATTGGTTGAAAATGATAGTGAGCAGGTCAATGTTGAAAATGTAATGAAAGATCTTGAAAAGATACTTGACCTAGAATCTTTTGGATAGGTGCAGGGATCTTCTTCAGCCAGGACTTTACAACAAAATTTGCAGGAGATTAGTACAGTAGCAGTAGAATCTAAAGGAAAAGAAAAGGAGCCTGATATACAAATAATTGAAAAATTCATAATGACAGAGCAACTAGAGACTTCTAAAGAACAAGGTCAAGGACAAATTCCTCCTACTCAGATCAGTGAGCCAGAAATTTCTATTTTACAAACTCCTCTGAATATAGAAAAGGGGAAAAAGAGAGAGGCTGAAACAACTACTCCTATTGGTGGCTCTTCTGAACAGCAAGATGTTAAAAGGCAGAAATTAACTCCCCTTCTAGAAGATGAATCATTTCAGGAAATCCCTGACAGCCAGGGAAGAGAAGACAGTCAGCAAATAGGTACAGGTAGTGGGACATCCACTAATTTTCAAAAACAGGAAATACAGAAGCAACAAAGTGCAGAAATATCTTCTTTCAAACCTCCAGTAAAAACTTCCTGGGACATCAAAATAACATTCATCAATATAAAGGCCAGGAACGATCCAATTAGACTTCAAGTGTACAACCAATATTTGAAGATGGCTCCGAAAAATCAAGAAAGATTGACGTCAGCTTATGACATCCAATAGGGTAAGATGTTAATGAGCCATTTGAAGCCCAAGGTGCAGCAGCCTCAGACAGCTGCAGATTACGTTAGGAATAATTTTGAAGTCTTAGCAAAGGATATCCATCCTTTAGATCAAATTGAGCTACACAAGCAAACATGTGAGATGATTTATTCTACTCTGACGGATAATTCAATGATGACCCATAAGTTGCAGGATTCTTTGGATAATACTAATACACAGTTGCAGCTTGAAAAAGCCTCCTCCCATGCTAAGGATAATAGAATCAAAACTTTAGAGGAAATAATCATTGGTTTGCATCATAATCCTAAAGATGTGAAAGGTATTGAACCTTTGATCAAGAGAAAAGATGATGATATTGCATCTCTGAGAAAACAATTAAAGTTACCGGCCTCAAGACATCCACAGACTGCAGAAATCATCAAACAAAATTCTGAGGAAGAACTAATGGATTTTCTCTTAAAATTGAATGACCAACTTACTACAACTGAAAAAGAGCTTGAGAATGCATTAAAATATAAGCAGGCAAATATTCCAGTATCTACAGTAGGAGTAGTGACAGGTACAACAACAACATGTCAGCCAACAGAATTGTCATAGAGCAACACTGCAAATTTGAACACTGATGAATTAACAAAGTCAATGGAAGATATGAAACTTCAGGCCATAGAGCTTCACAAAACAAAGGAACAATTGGCCACTCTAGAACATAAATATGATCTTTCAAAAATGAGTGTTGCTGATAAAACAAGAGAAGTGAACAAATTAGAAAAAACAGTGAAAGCATTGGAAAATGATCTCACATTAGAGAAACCTTTAAAAGAAATAAATGAAATTCTTTGGGATAATATCATTCAATCAATAAAGGATGTTTGGTCCTCAATTCAAATAATGGATGAAAAGAATAACTTAGTTAAATTGGCTTTGGATGAGATTGAGAGATCAAGACAAGAGTTGGGAAATATGCCAGAAGAGGCCAATAGACTTATACATTTTTTGAATACTCAGACTCAGAATCAACTTGCAGAAATTGGTATTCAGGACAGGACCGGAACAATTCTGAAAATAAAGAGAGTTTTTACTAAAAGAACTTTGGTACAGAATTTAGAATGAAGGTGCTCAGATATGCAAGAGGAAATCATTTCCTTCAGAGAAAGATTGAATATTTTGTTAAATAGAGGATTGCCCAGTCCTATAGTTGCAGAAGATAAGCTAATGGACCTTGATAGTTATGTTGAAAAATTGGACAAATATGCTGATAATCAAGCTAGTTCTTCAACCAGTTCATCAACAGCAACATTGCCTACAGGGAAAAACCTTCATGACAGATTGGAGAATTTATTTTATCTCGAGCATGAAGTAAATCATTTGTTCCCAAATCAGCCTAATTTCTTCAGATATACTGAGGCTGATGAAACACTAAGAAAGTTGCAAAGGACCAGAGTGCCAGAAGTTCAATGGTGGGAAGAAATGATAGAACTTTTGTAAAAAATTATCCTTACATAAATTTTTGACTATTTACCACAGTATATCATGATAAAAAGGATAAAAGGATGAACAAAGGTCAAAGAGTATCAGAGCAGTTAAAGAGTATCAGTGAAACGAAATAATCAACATAGAATTACTGAAGAGGACAACAGCAAGCCAAAATATAGGGCCTGCCTCCAACACATTCTTAAAAGAAGGAAACAGCACAACATCAATTATAATTTTTCTTATCTATGAGACCATCTGTCTCTATATTTTTGTAAAATACTTATTAGTTATCCTAGATAATATCTCAATTTGTTATGAGATATTTTGTATGATTTTTTGTATGGATATTTGGGTTTCAATCTTCAGATGTGAAAATGTAATGACTTCATGGACCGTTTTAATTCATATAATATATTCAAAACAACGTTTTTTCTCTTGTGAAAAAAAAAAATTAATGTTTATCACTCTTCCTTCAAAACTAGCGATGCTGGTCTATGTTGCTGGTTTATTGATATGGTCTGATGGTCTTTTTATATTTTGGACATATCACACTCCTCACATGATTAGCATTTTTCTCTGTTCAAGGATTTTGGGTACTTTAAATTGTATTTGGAACAATGGACGTCGGTACTCTATCTATTGCTTTACTATTCTACATACTGCTATTTCACTTTCTTATAGTTGCCTCAGGCATATTTGGATGCTTTCTCAGATTGTCGATAATCTCCATGTGGACCGTTACTGGGTTTTATATCAAGTCCCTGTAGGTGACATGGGGTATTTTTCTATCATTGTCTGGGGTGGGACTTCTACATTTCTGGATGGATATTTGGGTTCCAATCTTCAGATGTGAAAATGTAATGACTTCATGGACTATTTTACTTCATATAATATATTCAAAACAACGTTTTTCCTCTTTTAAAGTTTCATTTTTTTTTTAAATTGTACCTGCCATCGCTATATCGACGCCTTGTAAGTGTCAAAATTGCGACAGATTAGAAACTTCGGAAGAGCGAAAGTATAAAAACGTCAGATGAGCGACGTTCAAAACGTCGGACCACATTTCGTCGGAATTGCGACAGTTTACAAACGTCAGAAGAGCGACGTCCAAAACGTCGGACCACATTTCGTCAGAATTGTGACAGTTTACAACCGTCGGAAGAGCGACGTCCAAAACGTCGGACCACATTGCGTTGGAATTGTGACAGTTTAAAAACGTCGGAAGAGCGACGTTAAAAATGCCAGACCACATTTCATCGTAATTGTGATAGTTTACAGACGTCGGAAGAGCGACGTTCAAAACGTCGAACCACATTTCCTCGGAAGTGCGATAGTTTACAAAGGTCGAAAGTGCGACGGATTGGGAAACGTCGGAAGAGTGACACTTGTTTGGAAGTGACGGAAAAAGTGTTGATAGTGCGACACTTTTTAATTACATCGGTACTGCGATGGTATGGTAAACCACGTTTTGCCCGCCCTCGAACTATCGCTCTTGCGACGACTATGTGTCGGAATAGCGACGAATTGGCCGTCGGAATTTCCGCCAAATTTTCTAGTGTCACCATAAAGCCTTTAGGTTGCTTCATGTAGATATCCTCTTCTAGATCCTCGTGAAGAAATGTTGTCTTCACATCCATCTGTTCTATCTCAAAATCAAATGCAGTAGCAACAGATAAAAGTAATCTAATAGAAGTAACTTTGGCAACAGGAATAAAAATATCACCAAAATCAATTCCCGGCACCTGGGAATAACCTTTTATACCAACTGAGCTTTGTATTTCTCCACCTTGCCTTCTACATTCATCTTCTTCTTAAACACCCATTTGCTCCCGATGGGCTTCCTTCCAGCCGACAACTCCACCAGATCCCATGCCTCATTTTTGTGCAAGAATTCCATTTCATCAACCATGGCCTCCTTCCAGAGTTTTCCATCCTCCGAATCTACTTCCTCCCTGAAAGTTCTGGGATCATCACCAGTTATAGTTAAGGAAAAACCTGAATAGAAAGCAGATGGACTGTACCTTTCTAGTTTCCTTATTTCCCGAACTGATCTTCTCACAGCTGGAGTTTGTGGCTCTTCCTATTCCGAGTCTTCTTCTGTTGTAGAGTCTGATTCATCCTCCTTTAGCTCAAACTCTATCTTCTTAGGTTTCTTCCATAGGAATTCATGTGTAATGACATATTTCACCTCTCTAAACACCACATCTCGGCTGTACACAACCTTCCTTGTTTCTGGGTTCCAAAGCTTGTAACCCTTTAAACCATCCTTATACCCAATAAAGATGCACCTTTCAGATTTATTATCCAACTTGGTCCTTTTCTCCTTTGGAACATGTACATATGCATCAAATCCAAATACCCTTAGATGTGAAAGAGAGGGTTTCTTACCAGTCCATACCTCATGTGGAGTCTTATCCTCCAACACTGATGAAGGTGATATGTTAACTAAGTAACATACAGTCTCCACTGCCTCTGCCCAAAATTCTTGTCCTAACCTTGTACCACTGAGCATGCTTCTTGCCTTTTCCATCAGAATTTTGTTCATTCTTTCTGCAACTCCGTTTTGCTGAGGTGTGTATGGAGTAGTCTTCTGTCGTGCTATACCACACTTCTTACAGAAATATTCAATTTCCTTCTTGCAGAACTCCCCACCATTATCTTTCCTCAACGCCTTTATCTTATTCTCTATCTGGTTTTCCACCAGAGCCTTAAATTCTTTAAATTTGTCAAAGACTTTAGGTTTCTTCCTCAAGAAATATATCCATGTATTCCTTGAGAATTCATCTATGAATGAAACATAGTACACAGAATTTCCCAGTGATGAAACTGACACAGGTCCAAACACATCACTGTGCACAAGATCTAATATCTTGTTCGCCCTCTTAGCACCAGAAGGAAAACTCACTCGATTTTGCTTCCCATATACACAATGTTCACAGAAATCGAAATCCAGAGAGCAATTAGACATACCTTCTACCATACCATTTCTATGTAGTATCCGAAGACCCTTCTCTCCAATATGTCCAAGCCTTTGATGCCATAGAATGGTCTTTTCTACAGAGACAGCTAGGCTTTCCGCTCCACTTTCAGGAACCACAAAATTGTTACACCCATCAATAACAGTGCTACCTTGTAGCTTGTACAGAGTTCCAATCCGAACTCCCCGCATTAATACCAGTGCTCCTCGAACCATCTTGCAGGAATCTTTCTCGAACATTATTTTTACACCTACATCATCCATCTTGCTTACAGAAATCAGATTTCTGGCCAATGCAAGAATATGTAGAACACCAGGAAGTGTTCTAATCCTTCCACCTTGTAGCTTCAGCTTGACTTTTCCATGTCCAACGATTCTGGCCTTCCTATCATCCCCTAGGAATACATCACCGCCATCATATTTCTCATACTCACAGAACCACTCTTTATGGGGAGTGAAGCGAAAGGATGCACCCGAGTCAATCAACCATGACTCATGATCTACATGTGTATTTTAAGAAGAAGCCAAATACACATCCCCACCTTCATCCGAGGTGGTTTTTTCCTCTGCAAAAGGAGCATCATCAGATCCTTTTCCTTTCTCAGGAGCTTTAGATCTGCATTCCTTTTTGTAGTGTCCTTCCTTTCCGCATTTCCAGCACACCTTTACAAAATTTCCAGGAGATTTAGATCTCCCTCTAGATTTAGATCTCCCACTCGAAACCTTATTCTTTTTTCTGTTCTGGGACCTTCCTCGTACAGATAAGGCATCTCCATTCTGACCCTCCATATTTCTCCATCTCATTTCCTCCGACAGCAAGGCTGAGACAATGTCATCAAAATTCAAGGTAGTTGTATTTCTACCTATTGCAATAACCAGACTGTCCCACGAGTCTGGTAGAGAACACAAAAAACTGATGCACTTATCTTCATCTGAGATTTTAATATCAACAGATGACAACTAAATTACCACAGTATTGAAGGAATTTAGATGCTCTATCACCGAGTCTCCATCCTTCATCCTCAGGTTATACAACTTTTTCCACAGGAACAACTTATTCACCAGAGACTTATATTGGTACAAAGTACCAATTTTTTCCCACAAATTCTTCGCCGTAGCTTCCCCATATACATTCAACAATACTGAATCTGAGACACACAACCGTATTGTGCTCTTAGCCTTCTGATCCAGTTTCTTCCAGTCTTCATCTGACATTGCCGTTGGTTTAGTACCTAGATCTACCATGATGCACCGATCTTTATCCACCAGCAGATCCTCCATCTTGAGCTTCCACAACTCAAAAGTCTGACCATTAAATTTCTCGATCTCTATCTTTCCACCGCTCGCCATCTTCTTTCACCGCAAGAATCGATTCCACAGATCTCCCACTAAACAGGGTCTACCTCAGGCCCAAGCAAAAAACCCTCAGCAGCAAAGGCGTCCCCTTGAAGGCGAAACAGCTCTGAAACCAAATGTAGGTTTTAACCCTGAACATAAATTATCTACACATGAACCTTATAACAGAAAATAAACAATAGCGAGAGAATAAAACATAAAATAGATAAACACAGAGATTTTCCCCTGGATCCAAAATTAGGATGACCAACTTGATATTTCAATATATTCCTTTTAGTGTTACAACACATATATATACATGCTGAAGCATACATAAACCCCAATCCATTAACCATGGATTAGAACATAATCGTAGTTCCCTTGACCGGATCTACAAAATACCAGGGGCTGAAAACCATCGTACCCCAAAACCATGTGCAAAATCATGCACAAAACATGGGTGGGTCTGCCTATGAGTGGGACTGCACACCAATTTTGTTTTTTCCGGGGAACTACCCCGGACCCCGAGAGGGGGGGCTGCTGCCCCCCCTGTGACCCCCCTGCTGCACCCGGCGTAACGTACAACACGTGGGGCTAGTCGTGGAAAGAATATAACACATACCCAACATGTTCTAGTTGGTTCGAGACAATCATTTTGATGAGGGAATGATGAAAAAGGCTTGACATTTGTTGGGATGGAGGCCTCTTTTGCATGATGGAAGACATTTTCTCAATAATTTTGCAAAGGTAGTAGAGAATATGTATCAGCTTGGTTTTGGTGAAGTGCATGAGGAGTCTTATGTGGTAGGAATACACTCTAGAGAACCTACCCTCGCAGGTCAAGTATTTCATAATGATTTTCATCCGGGGAACATATCTGTCCAATAGATGAGAGAAGGGGAACATGGTTTTGCAATCATCCTGACAACTTGGTTTCAAGAATGGGCGATAGTGGCTTAGGTCCAGATGCTTTTGTTTGAACCACCTTTCTCCTATGCAAGGTATTCTAGTGGCCCTAGAGATGGCATAGGCAGTCAACTCAAATTTTACCTCGACTAGGTGTAATTGATGATTATGAAGGTTTAGGGAAAAGAGCTTGGTCAACTAAGGGTAACTCTAGATCTTTTGTACTTTTTTACAAAATTCATAGCATCCCAATTCTTGAAAACATGATAAAATAGTAGGGGAGGTTATCAGCTCTTCAGTGCTTATAGGTTCAAACCTATTTCGCATCCCTCCCTTCCTTGGCTACTTTTTAGGTCTTTGACTTGCCTCATCAATGTCAACATTCTCTTCTTCAAACATTTTGTATTTTACCCCTGCCTCAAAATATTTAAAGATGATTGGCACTTCTTGTAGAATGATGTGACAATGCTGAATGAGATGGCGAGGTTTCTAATTAGATTAAGGCATCAACAGTGTGCAGGCCAAGTGCTTTTTTAGGTTTTCACTGCTTACTCCAAAACAAATTTCAAATTTCCTTTGTGACCTTATCTCTTTAGAAAAACATGAAAATGCAGGAAAATTTTAAAATACCTCTTCAAAAGGCCTCCACAACAGAAAAATAGCTCAAAAAACCTTGTCGGGCGACTTGGGTCACCCTCTGAACGTGTTTTCGTGCAGAGGTTAAAAAATGTGGCAGGAGCGCAGCACAACTCCTATCGGGCAGCCCTGAATGTGCCTTTGTGCAGATTTCAAAACTGTGGCAGGAGCGCAACACAATGCTAGTCGAGCGGCTCGGGTCACCCCTGAACGTAGAATCTTGCAGAGGCTGCACGTTGTGGCAGGAGCGCAACACAGTGTTGGTCCCACGACTCGGGTCACTCCTGAACATAGAATCATGCAGAGGCTGCACGCTGTGGCAGGAGTGCAACACGGTGTTGGTCGGGGGGCTCGGGTCACTCCTGAACATCGGGAAAATAGCAGGAGCACAACACGTAGTGGAAATTTGCACCGGGAGGCACTACAGGAGCGCAACGCCCGGAAAAATTACTCGAGGACTTTGTCAGAAATTTTGAAAAACCCTCACTCCTTCTGCAAAAATCCAAATGGTGAATGGGAGATGATTTGCTAGAGTTTTTTTAAACCCTTTGATGAGAATAAAAAGTAAAAACCCACTTTATAAGGTTTGTTTCTTCTCACTTTTTCTCACTATGCCTTTTGACTATTTTTGGTCTTGTAGGTGATATTTTGACAGGAACTTTGTTCTTTTCACTGCTGGAGGCCTATTGAGTTTCTTTTCAAATTGATAACTTTGCTGAAGAAACCAAAACTATGCCTTTTTCCTATATTTGGAAAATGAACCTGTTTTATGAGTTTTGACACCTATACACAGTAAACTTATCATTTTTGCAATTTCTCCCTGTGACTGATATTTTGTCATGTTTTTGTCTTTAAGGAATAGAGAAAAAACCTCTTGGTGGGAGAAATGCCCTAGAAGTAAGTATAAACAATAGTTTGGTCTTTTGGGATGTGCCACCTTTATGTGAAACATTTCTTGCCTTATCCTTATCAATTTTCTTGTAAGAAAACACTTTTTATAGTCTTGTAAAGTGCCATTCATGTTCATCTATCTTTTGCAGAATAGTCATTTGATAAGGATGGCCTTTGTTGGGAGTTCCACTGCTCTGTTGTAAACAAGGGGTATATATGTTTCTTAGGTCACTTGAATATGCCTCTAACTGTTCTTCAGAAAAAAGACCCTTGAACTAGTATTTCTTGCCTCTTTTTGTTGATACTCTTCATTATTTTTCTACCTTTGGTGTAGAGGAGTATCGATTTTCATGTCTGCCCTTCTTGATCCTCTTTAAAACCTTTGATTTTACCTTTTGATGCAGTGGAGTTAGTGCTTGTCTACCAAAACATAGAAGGTAGTTTGAAAACCCTTTGAAACCATCTGCTGTGATGAAGGAGGCTTCTTTGTCACTATTTGACCATATTTGTCCATCTTCCCAAACTTATGAGTTTTTTGGGGATGTTTAGAAAAAGAAAAAAATGTTGTCTTCTAAGTTCTCAAATAAATACTTATCAAACTCATTACTTATGTCTAAAAAGTCTTCAATGATCATTTGAGGGGGTTGAGGTGTCCTTTGCCTTTAAAACCCTGGTATTGCTTTATTTCTTGATCAAAACAGTCATAAACCTTGATTTCCATCAAACCCATACCTTGTTGCTTTCTTCTTGGTTATGAGTGGTTTTCTGGTGATGGTGCATCTCATTACTTTACCTCTTTCTAGGTTGGTAACCTTTTGACTCTTTTGCATAAATGTAAGCAAGGGGCAACTGTCCCCTTACAAAACTTGTGCTTTAGGCCAAATACCTTTTGAATGATCTCTTTGATGAGTTTAAGACAAGATGACCAATCCTTTCTTTCTTTGAATGCATTTTCTTCATATAGGAAAAAACAGAGTTTGTAGGCACCAGATCCCTCCTATGACTTTGTGAAACTCTAGGTGACCTAGTGGAGGCTCTCTGGGACTTGGCCTTTTGGACTTAAACCTAGAACCTGGGATTTATCAAGTGTGAGATAGAGTTCATGACAAACTAATGTATTCAAGACCTAAAACCCAATGTACTTGATTTATTAAAGAGTCTACAGAGATAGTTTGAGACTATCAGTGTTTAGGAGTAGTTTGGTGGACACAACAAGCTGATTGATTGGTGAGCTTAGGTTGCAGTGGGATTTTTAGGTGAAAAAAAAACAGGGGATTTGAGTCAAAAGTGACAAGATATAGATAAAATGGGTGATGTTGTCACTCCTAGAGACAGTCTAGAGTTGTGCTGGACCAGTGCCTAGGACATCTTAGCATAGAAAGGAGCATATAATATAATGTAAGAAGTTGTTAGCTTCAGCTCACATGCTATCTCCTGTAAACAGGGAAATGAAATAGAATGGGACCAAACTCTTAGAAACTGACACAGGAAAAGAGATACTGCAGAGGCAAGATGCAGAGCTCTAATACAAAAGAAACATACAATTCAAAGACAGTTTACTGCAAAGTAGGCTGATTCAGAAATACTTCGCAGACATAAATTATCAGAAGGTGTATGTAGTGAAAGAAGTATTAAGAGGATAGTAGTTAAAATTGAGCTGATACCCAGATATGCAATACCACCATGCGTGGGCTTACCGATCTAAGAATCCATACATGATAATAGCATTTTAAAAGAACCCTCCCAAAGAAACTAATATAGCAGAAGTATGGTTTAGATGAGTAATGGAACAGAATATCACGCATGAGCCATATTTAAAGCGCTTGACTAATCCGAGCATGGGCATCAACTAGGATGAATCCATACCAGAAATCAGTGAGCCACTCGCATTCCAAAACATGATACAATAAAGATGGATGAAATGAAATGTTCTATTAGTCTAACACAATAAAGAGAGTTACAGACTGTGAAATACCAAAGACCAGAATCCTCTTTGACAGATAGAACTCCTCCTCACTGAGACCCTATGGGCTCTAAGCCTTCATACAATAATTTTACAAAATGTATGCAAAAAGCCTTTCACTGCATAATTTTTTGATAAAAATCTGGAACCTCTACAATGCGTTTCTTCATGGTTTTTATAGGAGAAACCAAAAACATAGTGAGAGAGGTAGGTGATGAACATTTAATTTGCATAATTAAAGAAAAATGGCGAAAACATTTGAGCCTATACTGCTGAATGACTATAATGTGCTGTTTGTACTTTATGGCCTGCTAACTGAAATAAATGCAATGGGTAAATGTCTTTCCAGAGACATGGAAAAGCAGTAAAATCACACAAATATCCATCCTTGCTTGGAAAGAAAACTCTGTTGAAATAAAGCCTTGAGGACATTGTTTTCTGTGTATAGATCTTCCGAATGATGTGCAGGATCTTCAATTTGGTACTCTTCTTCAAAAGGCTAGGAAAAGGCCCCCAAAATCTTCAGCTACCTTCCTTTAATTCTCTGCTGATCACAGATATTATTTATCTGCCCCATTAATACCTCCATCTGTGAAATCGGCGCCTTGAATGTCCCTGCAGGGTTTGACAAATCTGAACCCTGCCTCTTAAATTGGAGTCTTGTCGATTTGGCTTCCGAGGACTTTCTTCATAATTCTGCTCTGAAAAATGGTCCTTTGACATGTGTTCGGCTCTTGTAATGGATGCTGCAAATTATGATAATTCTTCGTTGCTGTCAACCTGCAAAACACACAAAGCTGTGAAGAAAACAAATGCATGGGGGACGGCAATGCAATGGAAGCGACTGTGTAACAGAGCGACGTGATGAAGCGGCAGAAACATGCAGGGTGGTGACGAAGAAAACGTAGTGGAAATAATGGTAGAAGGGCTGGCCAAAGTTTATAATGCGGAACATTAAGATATAACATATGAATGAAATATATAAATGGCAGGGGAAGAAGTGCGATAACACGTGGGATGATGACGTGGAGGAAGACCAGGTCAACGGCGGGGATGATGAAATCTTGGCTGTTGGATCTCAGGAGAAGATGGACGGTTGAAAGAATGTCGGGGACGATGGACAGTGGGCCCAGGGTGTGATTTGCCTACATTAAATCCCGTGCAGCTTCGAAGCGCGATGACCGTCAGATGAAGGCTCTCAGATCGGACGACTGTGATGAATATCGTTGTGCGTCTTTGTCCGAACGATAACGCGTGATGGAGAGTGGTATTTAGGCCGTATGCGAGGACACGTGGTGAGCGCTGTATGGAATCGCTGGCCCAAGGAGAATTACCGCCTACCGCCGAAAGGAGGTGCAATACATACCACTCGGTTTTGAATAGTGTTTTGGGTGCGACGACCACCAGGATCGGCGGGCTGCGAACCGTAGATTTATGATTTGAGCGGACAGTGAATAGGTGGGCTACGGGCGCAATAGAGATGAACAAACGTCGTTCGATCTGCACAGATCGATGGCTCAGGGTGCACCCGATATATATGGGATAAGCGCCCGTCGGATTAGCGCCTGGTCTAGCGTCCGGGTTACATGGAGGAAAAGACAGAAGGGCTAGGGCCGAAGGAGCTACGCTTTAAATATTTCAAATATGGATTTTCATTCTTTTATGAGGTGTTTTGGAGGCAGGAAATGGTAACGATGGGCGTGAGAATGATTTTCCAAGGCTGAAAGGGGGAATTTGAGAGCTCTAGGCCAGATTTCCTGTGAAATTTTATAGGAAATGAATTATGATTAACAGGTGACATGGGCTCTTAATGGGTATTCTGAGACTAGTAGGCAAAGCTAGATAGGATGAAATGATAAAAATAGTGAAAAATTATCTTAAGATAATGAAGGCAGTGGGATTTCTAGAACTCACAATGTCTATGAAATTTTTTTTTAGAAATATTGGGATAATAATTTAGTCATCTAAACATGTAAAAATTACTGATGACTAACAGTGGCTCCACTTGGGGAGGGAAGCTCCTTCTCAAGAGGTGTCCAAAATTTCAAATCTCTTGGTTTATGAAGACCAGTGCCTCATCCATTGGGCAGATTTTCTTCTTTTCTTTTGCTACTGCTTTCCTGAAGTAGTGATTTTGATAATCTAAAAGCATGATTAGCTCAACTTCACTTCCACTTACCCAACCTAATTTCCTAACATTTTCTCTTCCTTGGGTTCACTTGAACTGGAAAACCCATTGATATCTTTTCTTTTTGAAAGCAAAGAAATAAAATATCCACTTCTACACTTATTTCTTCCAAGAGTTTAGATTATGCTAGTGAACTCAACTTATTTTCTACCTAGTCTATTTGACTATCAAGATTAAGCAGTATGATAGACTTCATTTGCCAAGCTAAAAAAATGAAATTGAAAACATGACTAAATCAGGATTAGACAATCTTATTTGTCATGGGTTTGTGGCATAAAAATAAGCTACACACAAATGTTATTTTTGTTCAAAATAAGCTTAGAAAAATCAGGGCTAGGATACATAGTTTGCTATTCATCCCTATTTTTCTCCTTGGTTCTGTTTTGAGCATGTGGAACCAGTATCTTTCTTTCCTAATCTATTTTCTTCGACAAGTCAATCTTCAATGATTTGATGAGCATTCTTTTCACTAACTTATCAACAATAAATTTAAAACATGTTCAGCCATGATTAGGCTAGATACCTGAACAAGACATTATTTTTGCACCAGTAGTGGCATTTAGGCTTGCACACTTTCAGTATTACTATTTTTTGGGTATGGGGTTGTACCTTGTTTTTTGAATCTGCCCTCTTTTCCATTTTTCCTATGTTTTTTTTTTTCTCTGAAAGACTCTTTCTTCACACAATGGTATGTACAATGAGTGAAAATTTTAAAGCTAAGGATCTTTACAAAAGTAGTGTTTGAGCATCTTTTCTTCAAAAGGATCTCCTAATTTTTTTTGTCCATTCATCTCTTGTGAATAGAAAACATAGTTACCTCTATTTGAAAACATGGTATAAGGATTATTCCAAGAGTTTTCAGAAAATCCATGATCCCCTTGGTGCTTCTTCTTTGACCTTTGCTCCTCAAATTTGTTTGTGTCAAAGATCCTCTTTAAGTAGGCAAGGTATTCTTTATCATCTTTAAAACAAATGATGAAGTCATCCATGTACACCATAGTAGAGAAATTTAAAACTTAAGGCATAGTTTTTTCGGAAAGTATCTCCAACGATTTCTAGCCCGGGAAGTATTTGTTTAAGCATGCAACTGTCCCAAGGAAATTTGAAAAAATCTTTGAGCTGATTGATCTGAAGTGGTATCATCTGATGGTAACCTGAAAAACTATCATGCAATGAGATTTGGTTAGAAAACCCTACCCTTTGTAAAGTATGATCTTTTTTGGTTAAAAGTTACTTGTTATTTTGGAAGGGTTGATCCTAGTACCTGAAGTCTATACAAAGCTTATGTCCTTTTTCCTTCATTCTGAGTGAACTCAACTGCTCAAGATTTTCATGATTCTTTTTGAAAGGAAGGCATTTTAAAACAGTGGTTGTGTTACAAGGTTTTAGATTAGCCTTCCTACATACATAAGCATTATGAATTTTTTTACACAGTCTTGTATTTCTTTGTTTTGTGTGTAGTGATAAAGTTTTAGACAACTTAATTATTTCAGGCTTCTTAAGTTTACCCATGTTATCTTCCTTTATATCAGCTTTAGCAAAGATTTCTTTCAGATCTATAGAAATATTTGTGAAAATTGACAATTTTTCTGAAAGGGAAAAATTCTTGGATGATGAAGTATCTGGGTAAGGTAAAAACATCAGACTGTCTTGTTCCAAATTCCCAAAGATTTGTGTTTTGTGAGGGTATTTCATTTTTTCTAGATTAGAAAAATGAGGAAGTTGTGTTCTTGTGGTTTATCCTTCCTTAGAGCAATTTGTTTCCTGTTCTAAACTGGTTTTTGTTTCTGACATTTCATTTTCAATTCGCAGAAAATCGAGTTTAGTTTTATTATCTTGTGGTGTTTCAGGGTCGTGATAGTTTTGACTGTCAAACTCATCATAGAGGGACTGATCTGATTGTTGTAATGTGCATAGATCTTCACAATCTTCATTCACTTATTCATCAAGGTCATTTTCATTATACAAGATGAATGAGTCCAAGTCTGAATGAATGGAATAGATAGTTGTGTTGTTGGGTCTGTCTAGGTTACTTAAAATATACTTCATGTGAGATTCCCAGTAGAGTCTCCTTGTTTGGTTAAAAATTGGGATGGTAGCATAAGACATGTCAAATTGGAGGTTCCCCAGAAGTTCGGCTCCCCAATATTGGGACAAAAGCATGCCATATTTGGGGGGACTGTTAGCCACGACTATGTCCATGACCAAGCTCTTAGCAGGGATTTTTGTTAGATTGACACATAAGTCCTTGATTAAGCCCAAGCACTTAACCCTGTTTGAATCAAAGGAATACAAATATTTGTAGGGCTGGGTTATTTCTAGGCCTAATCCTTCCATCACTACCTTTGGCATGAGGTTGTAAGAGGCACCAGAGTGTAGCATGGCATTATGTAGGATTTTTCCATGTGTGTTTAGGCTAACATAGAATGGGGGAATGGCTCCTTCTTGGTATTTTCCATCTACTTCGGGTCCAAACAACAGCTCTGGTTTATCATCTGTCAAATTCAGAGTATTGGTATCATTTACTATGCTAAAAAATTTCAAGACTTGGGAGCGGTACATATCCTGAGCTACCAGTTTAGTGGGAGGTATGGTTATTTTGATTTTAGCGATCTCTCCTTCAAAACTGAAAGGTACTTGAGTTTTAGACATATTTACATCAATTTTATCAACCATAATTTTTTCCAGATTTTTAATTTGCTGAATTTATTTCGGGGCTTTGGTCAGTAGAGTTTTCTCAGGGCCACTAGCACTAGAGGTGGTAGGTGTAATGTTCCAAAATTTTAGCCTCAAAGCTAAATGGAACATTAGAGTTAGCAGCAGCTTTAACCGATGAATAAATGGGTAGAAAAGCCCATAAGTCTCCTAAGGAGGATAAAAACACTCCAAGTGTGAAAGGGGACACTCTTTCTAGCTTAATAAAACACCTCCATGTGTGAATAGGGATAAAATCAAGCTTCTTTGATTAAGTCAACAACACAGTTGTGGAGGAGGAGGAATCCAAGGAGGAATCACGCAGTTTTGGAGGGAGATGTATCTTTGGAGACTAGATCTCATTTTCTGAGCATATTGTCTAATATAATTGCAGATCTATTTTTCTCTGTAATTTTTATGTGTAAACCCTCTCTTAGACTGTGTAGTCCCTCTTATGCAACAACTCCGGTATTTTGCTGTTTGGGGTTTTAACACATTTTGGAAATCCTAGGTGTGGGAGATTTGTTTAACCCACCTAGTTTGATTTGTTTAAGCTCAATTCTTGGATTTAGGTTATATATTGATTAATTTATGGGATCCAAGGGTTCATTTCAGAATTTTGTTGCAAATATTGTTGGAAATGCGTTTTTAGTGCATGATTCATGAGCTGTTCCAGAATTGGAATATTACTGTGGTATCAAAGCATGATCTCTGGCTCAGCCTGTGAGATCCAACTATCAGAGGAAGGAGAGATGGACAGAAGCTAGAAAGATTTAGTATGTGAAGGAAGAAAGGAAGACAAGCTTACAAAGCTTCTTCCAAAATCTATGCAGAGCTTTCAAGGAGAGATGAAGAAAATGAGATTGGAGATGGGATCTTCAAAGGAGGTTGAATCTAGAGATGAATCTAGATTTGCATATGGTAAGTGTGAGCATGTAGCTACACACCATGATGCATAGCGTAGTCAAGTGCCCAGATCTATCTTGAGATGGATGGGAGGAGGAAGAATGACTAAGAGGATGACTCTTAGTGATTTGTTGTAGGAGTATGAATCTCAAATTGAAAGGTTTAGAGATCATACTGATTTCCAAGAGTTTTTAAAGATCCAGGTAGAGAGGAACAAGCAGCAGGATGCAAGTAGATTTTTTCTATCTACTTTTTCAGGATCACCTATATGTTCAGCGGGAGATTGGGTGAAGGAGCTAGACTCCTATTTGTAGCTGCACCATATTTCTGAAGATGAAGCCATCAGAGTTGCAACGCTGCATTTCAGAGGTAAGGTTCATGCATGGTGGATTTTTTAATCTTGTTCTTTAAAGAATGCAAACACTTCCTCTTATGCAAGATTCATAGAAAATTTTATGGGAAGGTTTGGTGCAAAAATCCCTAAGGCACATGAGCAAGGAAAACTTGAGAAAACAAAACCCTTGCATGTGATGGAGGAAACCCCACTTCAAGAAACCATGAGAGAAGCTGACATCTTGCATTACACATTTCCAGAAGCAAGACCTCGAGTTCATATTCTTGAATAAGAGGGCATGGGGATCTCCTTTTCACAGGAGGATCCAACTATTGAGATGTTGCCCTTGCACATTGAGGAAGATGAGGGAAATAGTGTTGTCACATCTAGAGCACATCCAGTACCTCATGCAGAGGGAGGAGGAGCACATGCTCCAATAGGAGGGATTCTTGTATCCTTAAAAGAAGTTCCCCAGGATCTCATACAGGGAGGTCCAAGCATAATCAGTGAGCAGCATGATTGTGAAGCATTGCAGCTGGAAGGAGGAGGTAAGGGGGAAGCGAAGCATCACTTGATGAGAGGTACACACCCTTCTCTATTTTAGAGAGCCAGTGCAAGAAAGAGGCAGACTAATTTGCGCTATAAGGGTAGGGGCAAGGTTGCCCAACCATATGAGTAGTCTACTCTTGACATTGATGTCTCACTAAATGGAGGCATTCCACCTGGGAGGCCACCTGATTTGGAGTTGATGGAAGACATCTTGTCTTTGGATTCACCACTCTTGGATTATAGAGAGGTGAAGAGTTTGGAGGGATAATTTGGCATGGGGGATGTCAAAGTAGTAGGCCAAAGCATGAGGAGAGCTTCACATGCCATATCACCAGCGCTGTCTCTTAGGAGGATTGATCCTTATTTGAGATCTCAGCTCTTGGTAGAGTACTCCAAGGATCTTGGTGCATGCATGATTATTGATGACCCGAATGGAGATGATAGATACATGGTGGATGATGTGGTCATCTATTCCTATGGTAGGATCTTCTTGACTAAATCTTCTAGTCTCAAGGAGAAGCTGCTACATGCAGCACATGAGGACTTCTCTTCTATGCACTTTGATGCATATTTCCATTTGATGGAGGAGTTCACTTGGGAGGGAATCCAACAGGACATATATCAGCATATGGAGAGATGCATAGCCCGAATGGTGATAGAGAGGATGTCACAACCACCTTCCTACTCATTGGGAGTGAGGGAGAATTTCCAGTGGAGCCATTTTAGCTCAAGACCTCAAGTACATGATGGAGGAGGTATCATTTCACATTTTGTATTGTACTTATTTTCCTTATTTGAGCAGCAAGATGTATCAAGGGGAGTTTCTTCTTCTTGAATATTGTATGATGATGTACTTGCAGCTACTTGTAGCATCGACTTTTGCTATCTTTTTGATGGTTTGTGGGGAAAGCCACATGCTTATTGGTGTGCACCATTGGCACCATCTTGTAACTTCATGTTTTCATCTTATGAGATGATTGTGGCAGCAAACAAGTGGATGGTAAAGCACTTGTTATTTCTTATTTTGATGCAGGCAAAGGATGCACTGTGCTAGTTACATGAGTGGAACTATGATTCACTCTTCGGTTGTCAATTGGAAACTTGTTTTTATTGTACTTTGCTTCCATATATTGATGACATGTTTATGTTCATGGGGAGCTTTGTTTGGACAGTGGGCTTGAGAGGGAATATGCCCATTGGGAGCATGATTCTCCCCACTTTATATGTTGTACATTTCAGGAGGAACCATGGGAAAACCATGATTTCCACGTCACACTTTTTCTATTCTTGTGGGAGGAACCACTTGGAGAACTTAAGGAGGCACTTCATGGCTCAACTATTTTTTGGGACATCATACAAGTTGACCATCATGATCTTACTCTATGGCTTGTATGAGGGAGAGATGAGGCAACGACAAAATTTTTTGTTGCTATGGTTGCACTTGGGAGAGTGTGGGAAAAATTCTTCCCATACTTTTCATGATATTTCTAAAGAGAAGGAAGGCACATTCATGGTGCAAGGAGGCTACCCTTCAGCATTGGAGGATCATGAGAGACTTCCATGTCGGGAGGAGATATTCTAACTTAGCAGCATAATGGTGGATGGCTTTGGCATGTGGAATGTCAAAGGGAGAAGTCATGGAGTGACAAGAGCCTTGTTACTAAGGCCCACAACACTGTCACTTGAGAGCATGTTTCTATTGATGGAGTGTTCCAAAGGGAGTATGCACCCTCTCCTCTTGCAGATTTTTATGAGGGGATTCTCATGGGAAGACTCACTCTTGGATCTCACATTCAGATCACACATGATGCATGGTAAGAAATACATTTATGTGCTTGTTGATTGCTCTATTGGGTATTTGTACTTTCTCACCATATGTAAACAATGCATTGCTCCACATAAGAGCAAGATTATTTATGGATTTCATGGTCAATTTAGGGCCAAATCTTGTAATATTCATGACCCATCTCTACATGACTTTGGGAAAGTATTGTATTTCTTTGATTGTACATAGTTGGTATATATTGCAGCTTACTACTTAATAGTAGATGAGCTAACATGCATAGTTGTAGATTCTTTGAAGAGCAACTTGCCACTTGATGCTCTGAATCAACAGTTGAAAGGACTGCGCTGCATCCACCAGAGAGACCATACGTATCATCCAAACTTGCACATAACCTTTAGCCATTTTCTGATTTGGATGCCATGTCGTGATGATGTGCCATTCATCTTATATAGAATGGTTTGGGTTGACATGACTCATGACTTTGGAGGGAGGTTCCTTGGAGACTCAATCTTGTTCTTGCCATTGGAGGGAAATAATGTTCTAGCTCGAGATCAGCATACCCTCTACACTTATCATTAGTGGAGAGGAGGACAACATGGGATAGGCCCTCTTTCATATCATGTTCATTTATTTAGCCCACCTACATTCCAGGAGCACAAGGTGGAGGAGACTTTTCGTGAGTTACCATGTTGGAGGGTGACTCAGTTCATTTGGATGATAACATGGGTGAGGGAGGCACTCATTCACCATGATGATAATCACTCCTACTTTGTGGAGGCCATGAGACAACAAGCAAGTTTCCATTCACACTTTCCACCTTTGATTGATGTGAACCATTTTGTTTTGCACACTTGGGAGGAAACATTGGATTACAATTTATTTGCAGATTCTCTTGATGCAGTGATGGAGGCTGTTGATGGGAGGCCACATGAGAAAGAGGGGAGAAATTTTGCTCTCCTTATACATTTTCTTGAGGGCAAGAAAATATTTTGGAGGGGAGGACTGTACTGTTCCAAAATTTTAGCCTTGAATCTAAATGGAACATTAGAGTTAGCAACAGCTTTAGCCAGTGAATAAATGGGTAGAAAAGCCCATAAGTCTCCTAAGGAGGATAAAAACACTCCAAGTGTGAAAGGGGACACTCTTTCTAGCTTAATAAAACACCTCCATGTGTGAACAAGGATAAAATCAGGCTGCTTTGACTAAGTCAATAGTGCAGTTGTGGAGGAGGAGGAATCCAAGGAGGAATAACACAGTTTTGGAGGGAGATGTATCTTTGGGTAGAGATGACCTATTTGAGTGGGGCCAAGGGCAAGAAAACTCATATTTTATATAAGGAAGAGGATGACAACATTATTCTTCATGTCTTAGATTTTTTTTCATGTCTTCTCAGACTTTTTCTTCCTCTTGCTGTTTAGCAAAGTAGTAGTGCTGTTTAGCACAGGGTGTTCCCGAGCAGGAATACCACCTCTTTCCTTGAGGAATATCTTTGGAGAGTTTGTATTCATCATTCCACATTATATTTTCAAGCCAAGCTTCAGCCTACTTCATCAATTCAATTTTTTCCAGAGATTGTGCAGTGTTGCTGGGTGCAGCAGTGGAAGGGATTGGAATCCCGGTTTTTGAGCTAGTTTCTCAATGGAGGAAGGTTTCCTTCACTTGAGGGATATGTTTGGAGAGCTCCAGAGCTGATTTCAGATCTATGGTATCAGACCACACATTTCCCATACATTCCCAGTGCTGTTCCATCCAGGGAATGCGTTATTTTGGAGGCAGTGTTCAGTGCATGGTTTGGTGGCTCTATTGCAGTGTTTCCTTGTGATTGAGAGGTTCATCCTTTCATGGGAGGAAGCCCTTGAAGGATATACAAAAAAAAAGACATATTTCAGCCTTCTACACTCATGTACTTTAGTGTTGTAGTGGTGATTCATTAAATTACTGAATATCCCATCTTGTATGTAGAGTGTTTAACAAGAAACCCTTGGCGGGTTATCTTGTATTTTGTATAAAGGAGACTATATCTCATTTTCTGAGCATATTGTCTAATATAATTGCAGATCTATTTGTCTCTATCATTTTTGTGTGTAAAACCTCTCTTATACTGCGCATTACCTCTTATGCAGCAACTCCGGTATTTTGTAGTTTGGGGTTTTAACACATTTTGGCAATCCTAGGTGTGGGAGATCTATTTAACCCACCTTGTTTGATTTGTTTCAGCTCAATTCTTGGATTTAGGTTATATATTGATTAATTTATGGGATCAAAGGGTTCATTTCAGAATTTTATTTCAAATTTTGCTGGAAATGCATTTTTAGTGCATGATTCATGAGCTGTTCCAGACTTGGAATATTACACTATGACAACTTGTGTCAACACCTGGTTGGCTATTTTTATCCTTGTTAGGATCAGGTTTCTTAGCCATGGTGTTTTTATTATCTGTTGTTCTTTTAAGAATTTTTTCGGGAGTTTTCTTAACAGCAGTGTCTGAGTTGTTTTTCCTGGATTTGTCTTGGTTTTTCTTACTCCTAAGATCGTATTGCGTATGGACTTCCATTATGGAATTTTCTAATCCCAATTCGTGGTATTCATAATCTTCATAGCTTGTTTCATCTTGGTTTGAGGAGAAAAAACCTTTTTCTTCTTCTGTGAGAAAAACATCACCTTCACTATCAGAGCCTATTAAGTTTAGATGATTTTCATCTGGTTGTTCAATATCTCTTTCCCCTTCATCAACATAGTTATGTTGGAAGGGTGGCCTGATTTGTTGATCATTTTCCCTTGGTCTGTTTTGGGGCAGGTCTCTTCTAAAGTTCCAATTCTGGTTTCTGTTTTGGGGATTTGGTTGGTTGTCCCTAGGGGGTGTTCTTTCGTTTATGCTTATTCTCTCCATCATTCTTTACATGGTCCTAAGAAGGTTGTCAATCTTGGAATCATATGAGGAGGTGGAGGGCATGGTGTCATATTTGTATGTTACCCTCTTTTCTGATCTTAGCCTAGCTCTTTTTTCAATTAAGCTGGCCTCTACACTTATAGCTCCCTTTTGCATGTATTCTAGAGTTAGGGACTCTCTTTCTCTTAGTTGATAGGCCATGTCAGGGTCAAAACCTTCCGGGAATTTAGCTAAGGCTAAGAATAATGGGGGTTTCATGTTTGGCGGTAGTGCGTTGTAAACACTATTGAACCTAGTGCAATATTATTGGCCACTTTCCCCTGTGTTTCTTTGAGATTGCTATATTTTGAAAGGATCTGAAGAGGGTTTTTCTTAATTTCCCATTTGTTTATGAAAGTTTGGTAAAGGGAAGGGAGATCATGTATGTTGTTGGGAGTTAGGCTTTTGAACCATTTCTTAGCTTCTCCTCCTAGGATTTGGGAAAATATCCTCATTTTCATGGTTTCCTCTTCTAATTCCATGTAGTCAAAAGCATCATTCATTATATCTACATGCTATTGGGAAGTGGTGGATTCAGCCCCGGTGAAGTGTGGGATTCTGGATTGGTAATAATTTGGCAAAGGTACCAATGGTTTTGGTAACACCAGGGGTACATACCATGCTGCCATGATAGGAGCTAATGGTGAATTTGCAAGCGGAGGATTTGTGATATGAGACAGAGTGGTTTACACAATGGAGGTGTGAATGGGTGTGGCAGAAGTACTCAGACCAGTAAATTGATTCTAAGCAAACTTGGGGTGAAAGGAGCCAAAGTGATGGAGAAGTTGGAAAGCAGGTGGCGTGGAAGGAGAAAATTCTCTGCTAGGACTCTGCTGCAAGTCTATGGGCTCAAGATCGGTATGGTGATTCTACTTTGTGACTTGGTTCTGAAAAGGTTTCTAGTATGGTGCAAGTCAAACTGGGGGTCTTGCAAGGTTGTAAGATGTTCAGGTACAGAGCTTGCTTTAAAAATGGTCTTATTAGTAGCTAAGTTTCCAGTTTCAGAAGTTTGCCACAAAATCATTTTTGGGTCATCAAATATAGTAGGAGGGTTTGGGTTCAGATGAGATTTGGTATTCATTCTTCGTGAAGCCAGGTTTCAAACTCAAAATTTTGAGAGGCTGAAAGTTTTTAAAACTTTTTCGACAAGTTTTCCTCTTTTATGTTTGCTAAAATTACACAGTGTGAGACTAGGATTCTAGACTTCCCATGGTTGATTTGGCACAATCCTATAGGGGTCTAGGGACACTAGTAAAGTTAGAAGGCCTACTGGAGGCTAGTGGAGTCGCTAGGTGGATATTTTAATTGTTTTGAAGGTATGTGTCTATGGTCCACCACCAATACTGACAAGAAGCCAATCTAGGAATGTTTTCAGGTTTTCTGAGTTTTTATATGCAGCCATTAAGGTATGTAAGAGTGTCCTATAGCTGAGTCATCATTTTGCTAGGATGGTGAAAAATCTAGATTCTACTCTTACGCTATCAATTAAGCTCTCTATGATTTGACGAAGGTTTTTGAAGTCTTAAGGGATATTTAGATTGTCACTGACATCAGAGGCTGCATCATGATCACCATTGTGTTGGTGAAAGTGATGAGGTGATTTACAAATCACAGGATTTCAAGGTTTAACTGAGGGTAAAAGAGTCTATAAGAGTTTTAGGCTACTATGTACTCAGAAGGTCCCACCGTGATCGTCATTATTTTAGTGAGAAGTGGGATAAATCCACAAGATAGTTTTCTTAAGGGCTTCTAAAAGGTTTAGGGAAGTCTAAGTTTGTTTCTTACTCAGATTCCCACCGTGATCGCCATTATGTTAGTGTCCTGTGATTTGGAAAATTGGCAAACCAAATGATAGGGTAACATCCTACCAATCTTTGGAGTCCTAGGACCTAGCCTTCCTAGACTCAGATAGGGCTCTCTCTATAATGCGAATGATGTGAACTTGCTCGCTTTGGATGATTTATTTTAGGCTAGTTGTTAAGTGTAGGTTTGTTTGTTTGTTTTGGGTTGGGGTAAGATGACTAAGTAGGATAGGTGGAGTGAGAGGTTATCAAATAAATGGGGCAATGGAGTCTATGAATTTATCTATATCTTGGTAGCAAATCAGGGTACATGATAGGGAAAATCTATTGTAGTCAATGGATCTTTAAGTTTATGTGTGAGGTGAAATGGACAATAAGTTTGAGAACCAAGGTAGGGAAAAGGGCAGTTAAGAATCCTTTGTCAAATACCTATGAACAGGAAGTTATTTAATATTTATAAGCAAATATACTAATCATGAGATAGGGCACACAATTTACTTAGTGACAATACCTTCAAACAAATAAACATTGAAGATAAACAATCCAGTAGAACACGGAAGCAAGACAACTTATCTAACTTCAATGATTCAACTTTCAAGATTTGAAAACATATAAGAAACAAATAGCATCAATAAATGAAGAGAGGATGCCTAAACATCATTCATTAAACTATAAAGAAATTTGAAGCAAACTAATAAGCATATTCAAAGGGCAAGATCGAAACAAGACCTCTTTGACTTAACCTATCAATCAATACATCAAAGAGAGATTTCAAGACGGAGTTTAGATAGAATTAAACAAGAAGGGCTTACCATGAATCATGTTTATAAACTAGCATATTAATCCAAAAATGAAATAGACAATCTTAGGTGGGCCTAAGGAGCAATGAAGAATTCTTTCAGCTAACCTAGCAGAAGAAAACATGAAAACAATAGCTAACAGGAGGATTGAGGTGCCTCAAACAACATTTCTCATCCTATACTCTTCTGAGCTACTGAAAAATAGAAAGATGGACATATGGAAAACAATAAAAAACATGAACATATGAGAGATACATCACCATTAACTAAACTCAAGGATCCTGCAAGCAAGCCTTCATCACCATCAATCAAGGCAATCCATCCATAAGCTCCACAACACTACATTGTTCTTCAACTTTCAAAAAACAATGTATTTCTCTTAACACATCAAGTCCCAACTGTTTACAATGAGTCCTCATGCCTTATATAACAAACAAGGAAGAGGAAAACCAAAGAGAATATTTAGAAGCCTATTGGCCAAAAATAAATATCCTAAGTTGTCCTTGAGGCTTTGCAAAGCCCAAGGCACAAAAATATCTAAAAACTATCTTTTCCGAATATAAATGGAAATTAAATTGAATTTTAGGCCTGAAATGCCTTTTAAAACTTGCTAAACACACATTCTGTCCAGTCACCCACACGAGCGTAGCACACTGTGTCAAACTCTGAAATTATGCCGGGAGCGCAACACAAAAATAGGCCTTTTTGCAGCAGTGCTTTGGAGGCCTTCCCGATGTCGGAAAAGGCTCCGTGATGGCTCGTTGGAAATCCATGGAAGTATAATTTCTAGATATACCTTTATTTCTTCAATATGACCTCTAAAAGTTGCTCAAAAAGTTAAAATTCCAAGACTTCCAAGAGCGCAACACATGCTCAGTAAAGTGGGCAGAAAGGTGAAAAATTGAGTGTTTTTGACCCTTTTGGGGGGTGAAAACAACTCCAATTGAGATGAAATTTGGTGATCATACTTCTCTCATGATGGGGAATCCAAAAATGTAAACCTTGCCTCTTGAAGATGCCCTGGGAAAAAGCGCAGCATAGGGTGTGCTGCGCTCCTAGCCTCAAAATTTGCAAAAAACAAAAAGTTGTTCAATTTCTCTCAAAATTGGTGGGTAGGTGACTCATGGGTCCCTGGAGACATGTAGAGAAGCCTGGGCAAAAATACCAAGCCTAGCTTGGTATTTTTCATATTTCGGTGCCGGGCCCTCATTTTGGGCAGTTTTGAGTTTTTTCCTTGCAAAGTGGTTTCTTTGTTTATTGTGTTGAGTCATTCTTCTTTGCAAGTTCAAATTTTTGTTGGCCTTCTCCAGTTTGGTCTCAAGATGTATGTTGGCCCTTTCAAGCCATGATTCCTTGTTATGCTCAATTTCCATGGCAAGAATTTCAGTGAGGGGAAATTGTTGTGCTTGGTCTGATTCTTGCTCCCTTTCTCATGCCAAATCGTTTCTTAGGCCCATAGTTCTAGGCCTTTTTCTAGATTGACCCTCCTCATCCTCACTTTCTTCATAGGCACCCATGTACTCCTTCAACTTCACCTGTGATCTTTGAGCCTTTTTCTAGTATTTGAGTGCCCTTGCTTCATAGATGGCTTGCTGGCCACTCATTTATTTGTTCTGCATTTGTAATAAATGAATGACATCCTTAGCTCTTTCTAATTCAGTCTCCAAATCCCTAATATGTGCATTCCTATCTTGTAGGAGATAGTTTGCGATTCTTGTTTCATTTTCCTCTTCACTGTCTATGTGAATGAGCTCAAATTCTCTCTCCTATTCATGATTGTCTTCTTCCTCTTTTACTTGTTCTTTACCTTTGTCAATAATTTAAGATGAGGAGGATGGCATGGCCCCTTGCCCTTTGGAGGCAGCAAACACATGCCTCTCTCCTCTTTTATAGGTAATGATGAAAGGTGCAATAAGTTTTACTTGCAAAGCTTGATCACTAGTGACCTTAGGACTGTTTTTCTCCTCATGAATAATCTCTGTGTGTGCAACTTCCTTACCTTGTTCTTGGCTGCCCCTTTAATAAGCAGCCTCACTATCTTTATGCCATCATCACTATCAAGACCCTTAGGACTGTCATCCTCTATTTTTGCAATGCTAGAAGTGTCTTCTTTATTGCTTGATACATCTTTGTCTTCATGAATGTCCTCTTCTTCGTCATTTGACCCATTGTTTTCACTGTCTTGCCTATGGTCTTTACCTTTAATTTCAACCTCTGTTTCATGACTTGTATCATTTTCACTTTTGCTATGTTCACTGCCTTCAGAATTTGTCCCTTCACCATTATGCATACTGTCATTTTGGCTGAGTTTTTATTCACTGTTTGGTCCATTATTTACTCCTTTTCCTTGACTGTTACTAGTTTTTTGACTGTCATTAATTTGTTGACTGTCACTAGTGTCTTGACTATCTCTAGGCTCACTATTTTCATCGTTGTTTTCTTCTTCAGCGATACTTTCTTCTTGGTCACTGCCTTCATTAATTTATTCTTGACCATCACTTATTTCTTCATTTTCCTTGTCCTCTTTGCCATCTTCCTCTTCTTCACTATTTTCTTCATTTTCATTATCCTCCCCCTCACTAATTTCTTCATTTGTATCATTGCTATGTTTATATGTACCACTGCTTTCTTCATTTCTATCACTATTTTCTTCATGTTCATCATCCTTTCGCTCACTGCTTTCTTCTTGGCCATCACTGCTTTCTTCTTGGCTATCTTTCTCTTCTTCACTATTTTCTTCATTTTAATTATCCTACCCCTCATTTATTTCTTCATTGGTATCATTTCTATGTTCATTTGCACCACTGTTTTCTTCATTTTCATCACTATTTTTATCACTTTCCTTTGCATCACTGATTTCATCACTTTCCTTTGCATCACTACTTTCATCACTTTCCTTTGCATCACTAATTTCTTCTTGGCTATCTTCCTCTTTGTGGCTATCTTCCTTTCCTTGACTGTTTTCTTCATTTTGATCATCCTCTCCCTCACTGCTTTCTTCTTGGCCATCACTGCTTTCTTCTTGGCCATCTTCCTCTCCTTCACTGCTTTCTTCATTTTCTAATTTCTTAGGGGAAGGTGAATGAGGAAGGTCTATTTGAGGAAATGATTCATGTGAAGAAGATGAACCAAGGTCGGTTGAGGGTGATGGAGGTGTGTGAGGAGGATTTTGAGATGATGATGGCAGGCTTTGCAGAGGGATGGGATGTGGAGTTGTGAAATCATCATGGGCGATGAAACCCTCCCAGGGGATGCCTTGTTGTTCTAGTTGGTGCGAGACAATCACTTTGATGAGGGAATGATGAAAAATGCTTGACATTTGTTGGGATGGAGGCCTATTTTTCATGATGGAATACATTTCCTCAATAATTTTGCAAAGGTAGTAGGGCATATGTAGCAGCTTGGTTTTGGTGAAGTGCATGAGGAGTCTTATGTGGTAGGAGTAGACTCTGGAGAACATACCCTCACAGGTGAAATATTTCATAATGATTTTCATTAGGGGAACATATCTGTACAATAGATGAGAGAAGGGGAACATGGTTTTGCAATCAGTCTGACAACTTGGTTTCAAGAATGGGTGATAGTGGCTTAGGTCCATATGCTTTTGTTTGAACGACCTTTCTCCTATGAAAGGTATTACAGTGGCCCTAGAGATGGCATAGGTTGTCAACTAAAATTTTACCTCGGCTAGGTGTACTTGATGATTATGAAGGTTTAGGGAAAAGAGCTTGGTAAATTGAGGGTGACTCTGGATATTTTGTACTTTTTTACATAATTCATAGCATCCCAATTCTTGGAAATAGGAAAAAATAGTAGGGGAGGTTATCATCTCTTTAGTGCTTATAGGTTCAAACCTATTTGGCATCCCTCCCTTCCTTGGCTAATTTTTAGGCCTTTGACTTGCCTCATCAATGTCAACATCCTCTTCTTCAGACATTTTGTTTTTTACCCCTGCCTCAAAATCTTTAAATAGGATTGGCACTGCTTGTAGAATGATGTGACAATGTTGAATGAGATGGTGAGGTTTCTAATTAGATTAAGTCATTAGTAATGTGCAGGCCAAGTGTTTCTTTATGTTTTCACTACCTACTACAAAAAAAATTTGAAATTTCCTTTGTGACCTTATCTCTTTAGAAAAACATGAACATGTAGGAAAAGTTTTATAATATCCCCAAAATGGGAACTGTCAGGAAGGCATGACTGGAAAACGCATTTTCCAGGAATGCCTGCTACATGATTTGAAACGAGCATTTGGATCCCTTATATCTGAGTATCTAAGTCCTGAATCCAAGAGTATATCAAAAAAAAAAAATCCTTCTAGATGGGGCAAACATGCCTCCCACACCTAGTATGGCTTGATAAATGCCCCAATGAGGGACTGCAGCAATGTATAAACACAAAAATGGATATGAAGCATAAAATAAGATCATATGAAATGTTAAAAACACATATCCATCATTCCAAGCTACATCAGAAAACTGTACTTCATTTTATGAGCCAAACGTTGGGGAAAAGCATCAATTTTTTCCCTAAAAAGGTTAATTTAATAGATGAGCGTAAAAATAGGGGCAATTGATGGTGGGATATCGTATATTAGGTCATAAGAGACTTACCTATCAAATTTTAGCCCAAAAAAATGACTCTAGCTATGTTAAACAGATCTACCACTCCCAATATAGCTCAAAAATGCCCAATCCCCATGACTTATGGTATGCATAAATTACTGAAGCACAGGAAGCATGATTTTATGAAGGTGATGGATGTAATATGGTACGGAATTTAGTAAATCAGACCTATAACATGGTTTATACAATTTACAATAGGTAAACAAAAGAATCACATGAAGAAATCCTCAAGATTGAGGTGCTGCAACAACAAGATGGGACTGCAAAGCTTAATAGCGTTATTTTATAGGATGAAGCAGATAAATATTAAATTTCAGATCTAGAACATATCTGTGTACAAAAATATGGATCTATATCAGATCTGTACACTAGATGAGTTCCTCTACAATTTCCCCTTGGGGGTTTGATCAAAACATGAAGGTAGAGGAGTAGATCTGAGATCTAGAATTAAAATTCTGTAGCAATATTCAAAAATTTTGTAGTAAATAAATACAAAATTAAATCATATCTGAAATAAACATGGATTTTTTTGCCAATCCATGGATCACCACAGTGAAAGGGAGAATCCTATCACCGGAGATCTCTCCTCCAAATAGCAGTCAAAACACCCTGCAACTTTCCTCTTGCAGATAAAGCAATATGGAAGGGAAAAATGCATTGTTAGCTTCAGTAATGATTAGGCCTGATGCCTTGATCTGAAAATTCAACCCTTATGATCCAATACACTCTTCTAGGAGGTTAAAATACACACTCACTAAGAAGAGGCACTAGATTTGCCTAGATTTGAATAGATCTAGATTCTACTGCTGCAACTTACAAAAACAATCAAACCCTCAATAGGATCTGAATTGTGGTTGGAAGATGAAGCTTGGCCCATGCCTGATAGTGGACAAGATAGAACAAGTCTCCTCCAAGAGCTACTCAAGAAAGGAGGTGGGATTCCCAACCAGGAACAAACAAGTGGTAAACAGTACTATTCTCAGCTAAAAAGCTAAAGAATGAGGTTTTTCTAAACAGAAAATACCTTCAGCAATATCAAATGATCAAACCCTCTCTTGGTGTCCTCATCCTTCTTTTATAATGTGGGAGCCTTGCCAAACCCTAAACCATCTTGATGAATTAGCCTCATTCACATGAGTGGCTTCCAATATGCACTGCGCTATGCCTTTTGGAGATACATTTCACCTAGACAGCGTTGTTGATTTGGTCTTGTTGACCCAGTAAATTTTTCCAACCTCGTTCACACTTAAGTGTGTTTATGAAAGTAGCTCAGATTTAGCTTGTTTCACATTGAGCATTGATTTATTTTGATTTTTAGGAGTCATTTATTGGTCCTCCTTTACAATTTTATTCATAAGCATGAAAAACAAAACAAAATTGAATATTCCTATTAGCTTAGGCTAATTAGGAATATTAAATTCCCCCCCTTCAAAATGTTGCTTGTCCTCAAGCAACTGCAAGGTAGAGAAAAATTTCTTCCTCCCTCTTCTTGTGGCCTCATCAATGGATCCCACCATGGCTGAAAATGATAGGCAATGAATCTATCCTCCAATGATTCCTTCCAATTGTAAGATAACAGAGTGTACATCATGAAGAAATGGAAGGTACAAGTGGTGATCTCCTTGCTGCTCAATGGCCTCCTCAAGGTAGGAGTGATGAAAACATGGGAAGTCTTGTTCCCAATGAGTGACTCCCTCACCCATGCAAGCATCCAAATGAAATGAGCCATTTTAGGTATCTCATCAAAGAAAACATCAACCCCAGATCTATGCAATGTGTTGGGGCTGAATGGAGAGTTTAGATCTTCCCATCCAAGTAGTTTCTCTCTCCATTTATGATAAGTGTGGGGTTTTTTATGTCTTTGGGCTGAAGCAATATGGCCTCCAAGTATGGCCCAAGCTTCCCCATCACATAGTTCAGCCATGAAGTTCCTCCTCCAAGCACTCAAGTTCTCCAAATGGCTCACTCCATATGAAGAAAAGAGTTGAGATGTGGTAATCATGGTTTGCCCATTTCTCCTCTTGAAACATACAGCATGAATGGTAGGGAGAATCATACTCCCAATGTTCATCTCCATCATATATCCCACTCTCCAAAAAAATCTTCCCATGAACATAGAAACATCAGCAATATATGGAAGAAAAAACAATTGAAAACAAGCTGTCACATGACAACCGGAGAGTGAATCATAGTTCCACTCATGGAACCAGCACAGTGCATCCTTTGCCTACCTTAAAAGAAGAAATAACAAGTGCTTCACTAGCCACTTGTTTGCTGCCACAGTCATCTCATAAGATTGAAACATGAAGTTACAATATGGTGTCAATGGCGCAAACCAAGAATCATGTGGCTTCCCCAAAAAACCACCAACTAGATAGCCAATCTCAATGCTACAAAAGGCTGCAAGTACATTATTGTACAATATGCAATAAGGAACAACTCTTCTTGATACATCATTCTGCTCAAACAAGGAAAAGAAGTACAATACAAAATGTGAAATTATATCTCCTCCATCATGTACTTGAGATCTTGAGCTGAAATGGCTCAACTGGAATTTCTCCCTCACCCCCAATGAGTAGGGAGGTGGTTGTGACCTCCTCTCCATTACCATCCAGGCTATGCATCTCTCCATATGCTGAAATATGTCATGCTGGTTTCCCTCCCAAGTAAACTCCTCCATCAAATGGAAATATGCATCAAAGTGCACAAAAGAGAAGTCCTCATGTGCTGCATGTAGCAGCTTCTCCTTGAGACTAGAAGATCTAGCCAAGAAGATCCTGCCATAGGAATAGATGACCATATCATCCACCATGTATCTATCACCTCAATCCGGGTCATCAAAAATCATGCATGCACCAAGATCCTTGGAGTACTCTATCAAAAGTTGAGACCTCCAATAGGGATCAATCCTCCTAAGAGACAACGCTGGTGATCTAGCATATGAAGCTCTCCTCATGCTTCTGCCTACTACTTTGACATCCCTCATGCCAAATTCATCCTCCAAACTTCTCACCTCCCTGGAATCCAAGAATGGTAAGCCAAGAGGCAAGATGTCTCTCACCAATTCTAGATTTGGTGGCCTCCCAGGTGGAACGCCTCCATGTAGTGAGACATCAAAGTCTAAAGTGGACTGCATGTATGAGTGGGCTGATTTGTCCCTCTCTTCTCTGCACAGTGCAGTCTCCTTCCCTTGTGTAGAATTATTCTGAAATATATAAGGGTGAATGCTCATCATACCTTAATGCTGATCCTTCTCTTGTTCTTCCATGTGTGAGAATGTCTCATCCTCAATGACAGACCCTTGATCTCGGTCATCCCTTGAAGGAAAGGACTCCATGTCTTCTAAAATAGAAGAGGGCTCTTCAAGAAATAGTGATCTTGCCCTTGGCAAGCTATCCTGCATGTTTCTATCCCCTTTAAAATTTTGGAGTGGAGTTGTTTCAATAGGTCTCTCCAACTCATGCAAAGTGTTTGAGTCTTTGCTTTTAACAAATGATGGTTCACAATGTTCTTTATCAAATATCCTCATCAATCCTTTAGTGAACTCAACATAAGTTTCTATGTTTGCATGAAACCATCCAATACCTTGGACTGACAACTACAAGATGGTGAGTAGAATCAATTTTTAAGACTCTTTCATCCTATTTCAAGGCAATTATTCCCCGATTGAAATATTTTTTATTCCTAATTGTCTCCTTTGATATCTTCAAATTTTCAATACTTGTTGATCAGGTGATCATATTCTATTGGAGAAAATGCTCAAAATTTTATTTTCTAAAAATTGGTTGGAACCTGAGCGACCGGATAGGTCTCGGTGATATGATCCTGGTGCCGCAAACGACACTCAATTACGATGCTATATGAGGAAGATATTCAGTTTGACTTTGGATTAAAAAAAATATTGAAAAAGGAATATTCCAAGAATATTCTACAAAATATTCTATGGAATATTATAGGAGGGGCCAATCATAGGGAGCCATGTGGCCTGCCCAGAGGCCGCCACGTGGCCCCAGAATTTCAAACGAATTTGCATTGAAATTTTTTTGGTAACCACCGGAATCGAACCCATGACTTGAGGTTCAACAGTGCCACGTTTTACCGTCTCACCACTCCATTAGTTCTTAATATTGAACGAACATAAGTGCCATTTGAAGTTTACATTTCTTACAGGCAGGGCCAAAAGGGGGCCAGCCCCCTATCCATATAACCATATGCCCGGAGCCTCAGCTTAAACTCCGCAGTTAACATTTATCGGCAACTGTTATGGTTAGCATGTGCACATGTCAAGCGACGAGTCCGGTGGAGAGTTGAACGGTTATGTTGGTGGGTTGGACAGTGGTCCATGTGACCCTGTCCACCCAGCATTAAATATTGCAGTTAACCGCCCGGTAAAATGTGGAGCATGCCCACCAAGTTTGGCGTTCTAGCTATTTTAACTGGAGTTAACTCCAGTTCTCCATAATTAGTGGAGCTTTTCAAGGGAAAACTGGGAAAAACTTCAGTTGGATATAAATTTTCGAAGGAGAATCCTTTCTGAACGATTTATTTATTTATTTTGGGTCTTCTCAGCATTTTGAAGCCATTGAGATAGTTTTTAGATCCACTGGAGCAATTTTTTAGCCTGTTTAGCTTCAGAGAAGCTTTTTGAGCCACAAGGGCCATTTTGGGGTTGATGTTGTGCTGAGCTGTGGTTGACCATTTGAGGTGAACCAAGAGTCTACTTTGGGTAATTTGAGCATTTCAAAGCCAATGGTGTAGGTTGCAGAAGCAACAGAGATCATGTTCAGGTACTTTTTCAGCAGAGAATCTTGGAGAGCCATTAGGGCCTAGGGAGTGTTGGAGCTATATTGAGCTGTGGTTAACCTTTGGAGGTGAAACAAAAGCCTATATTTACTATTTTCTGTGCTATGAACTCATTTTCATAGCTTTTTTTTTCTATTTAGGATTTCTGATCACTGTATTAACAAATTTGAGCATAATAAGAGTAAGGACATGCCCATTTGGGGGCCTTGGACCCGACAGATGTAGCCCAGGAGGGGTGAATTGCCTTATCATATGCTGTGTTATATTTTGTGTTTTATCAGAGTTAAATATGTTAAACAATAAAATGAAATAAGCTTCCTATACACAAAAGACTCATAAATTCACCAAAACCATTTTGTTCCAATTGCAAAACACATTAAACAGTTTACACACATAAGTTTATGGATAATGGATACCTTGCACTAGCAACAAGTAGTTTCATTATTAGATCATTAGTGATTACTTCTATTATTTCTTTAGGCAGAGTCTGTAAAGGGCCAACAAGCTTCGAGATCTCATCCTTTCTTTAAAGTTGACATATCCTGTAAATACCCCTACAGTCCATCTCTGTATTAGAAATAAGAAGTTCTCACATTTTAGATGATTTTTTTTTTTTTTTTTATCCAATTTATGTCTTTATGGATCTCAGATGTGAAAAAAGGGAAATAATGGCAGAAAGGACAAAAATTTAGATAATATTTTCAATATATGTTGAAGTATCCATCTTCGTGCCAATGTTACTGGCT
This sequence comes from Pinus albicaulis, assembly GCA_034641835.2. Classification (NCBI taxonomy): domain Eukaryota; kingdom Viridiplantae; phylum Streptophyta; class Pinopsida; order Pinales; family Pinaceae; genus Pinus; species Pinus albicaulis. The sequence goes on along the minus strand of CM076575.1, from coordinate 2,015,958,632 downwards.
TCTCTATTTTTAGATGGAATATGACAACACTACTTGTTAATGGCAACTGTTTTGGGTGCTATGCCAACAGGTATTACAATTTTTGTGATGCTTCATATTTTGGACATACCAATGGACATAATTGCAAGATCTACTCTAATCCATGCAATAGATTCACACACATTTCATAAAAAGAATCAATGTTGTTTCTTTCCCCAGGTTTCCCATTCTTTCATCCAATGGGTTTTTTTCCCCCTACGTGGCCACTATGTTTTCTCTAATGGGATTTGTTTTAAATTTTCAAAAAAAAAAAAAAATGGTCTTGATCAGATAAAGTTGGTGTAGTTTGGAAATGTAATAAATCAACACTGGAGTGTTACAAAGTATTTTGTCACTGTCCCTGCAATCCCCATCCCAAACTGTCATTGGAGGACCATTTCTGTGACTCTTTTGTACTGTTATACATTTCCATAAATGTCATTGCATCCCTTGGCATGTCAAGATCATAATCTCTATTGATCATTCCTCAATCATACCTTTAAAAATATATGATTTTAGGTTGGTGCTAGTAGGAATTTATGGCCTCACACCCATGAAGAAATTAACACTGGGCCCCACACCCTTTGGCGCTCTGTCTCAGAAGCGCACCCGTGTCAAGATGTTTTTAGAAAGTTTTTAAAAATAGAAATGAAGTTTCCATGCTTAACAACTTCATGAGCGGATTCATCATGCTTTTTTCAACTGGATCAAGTTGAGTTTCTCCCTTTGGATTATTAGCTCCTACAAATGTGCAACTTCCTAAATTGATAGACCTCTCCTCCATCTTATGTGGAATCCCAAACCTCCTCCTCCTCTCTTATAAATTATTCTTCCTCACATTGATTCAGCTAGCTGAACAGTCATTAGTATAATTGGTGTGTTGAAGAAAGCAGAGAAGAATCCATTGTTGAGAGAGAGTTTAAGCCCATTTCCTCATTGAGTTGAATGTCGAACGAATGCTTGTGATGCACCCGACTGAACCCGTCAAAGGAGATCTGCAACGTCAAGGCATAAGGTTGTAAAATTATTTTTCATACATCAATAATACATGACTGGTTTCTGGTTCCAACTTTGTTTCCATTCATATGCAAAGTGTTTAGCTCTCCTTGATTAGCTGAATAGTTGTAGATGAATTTATATGATTGTATGTTGTGATCGTTTGTTTTATCTTTGTGCAGATGCATGAAAATAATCACCAACACATAGTGCAAGGCATGAAGACAAAGATCGAATGATTGTTGCCACATGCCACGACAAAAGCATTGGACTGAGGTAGGACATCTGTTCCGGTCCATATTTCATTTATAAGTTAGGAATTTAGGATTCCAGCATGTTCCCTTGTTTCTAGACCCACCCTAGGGCTAAAGGGATCACCTCTATCCATAGAGGGGATTTTCCTGCTCAAAAAGTTGGTGACCATACTGGGGATCAGTGTGTTTGTCATCTCTCGTTGTTCGTTTATATTTTTACTTGTCTATCCAACTTTGGTCATAGTGTCATGTCCTTGCTTTGTTTATCTTATTTGACTATTTCAAGCCACTCCACCTATTCTCATAGTGATAAGCCTGGCTTTTCATCAAATTCCTTTTCTCCTTTCCTCGGTTTCCTTACTCGGCGCTGCTGTTTTCCTAAAATTCGCGATGATTGACGCATTTCTCCTTTGGCACAGGTGCAATTTCCCCTGTTCAGCACGGATTACTATTGAAAAATCGCACTGAATCCTGTAGGTTTGCTTTTTAGGCTTCTTGTTTGAGTTCCCAACACATATTACCCTCTAGATTTATTTTTATCCATGAATTAATCCACTTGGATTGGTTTTGAATTCCCTGTCTCTTTCGTTTCGGTTGATTATCTCTCATCTGATTAGGGTGGTTTTTCTTCCTAGGGATTCTATGTGTCTTTGATTACTTATTCGGCCACACATTTTCTGAGTCTCCGAGCTATGTATGAGTCAGTATAGTCATTCATATTTTCAGCTTATTGTCTGATTTTTTTGTCTCTTCCTTTGATTATACATGTTTTTGGATTGTTAAACTTTCATTCTGGTGTCCATTGGACCCTCCCTCCATTGCCCTGAGCATAGATCACATTGCTCATTGAGTCAACTTGAGAGTCATTTTTTTTGTGCGAAGGAATGCCTGTTTGGTTTTGAGTGTGTTTTATATTTGTTTTTGGATTGGTCTCTTTGTGTTTTGATCATTTCATTCGAGTTGCTCAAAACTAGTGTTCATTTTGTCCTTTTAGTGTAACAATGCATTATTGCTTCTCATTCATAGAAAATAACAAACTTTGCATTCTTTGTCTCTATTTGAAATTGAAAAGTACTCTTTTTCATTAGTAGCTTTCTCATTAAAAAGTGAACAACAAGACAAAATCCTTTCGTTTTCTACTTTGGTTGTGTTAGTAGCATTAGGAAAAGTCCTTCTTGCATTCGATTTATTGTTGCTTTGTCATGAACTTATATCCTTCTCTTAGCTAGTTGTTCATCGAATTAGAATGATATTATTTCTCATATAGTTTTGCATTAGATATTGGAGATTACATTCAGTAAGGCCTTGAAACCAAAACATAATTTCAAGATAAAATTTAAAATTAACTCAATCAACCTAAGGAAGCATTGAAACTTAACACTCAGATTTAGAGGTCTAGGCTAGTGACGTGTTACGGCGTCATTAAACCTCGTAGTTATTGTTCGCCATCTGGAATTAAATAGAATTAGCACAGACTTGTGCTCCTCGTACCATCGAGTATATAAAGGGAGACCCTCATAGGTTGCAATCATTTATCCATAGGAAGCTAATTCTATCGCCATGTAATCGTGATACATCGAACACAGTATTCGGGGAGACTGCCTGCACGTACGTTAAGCCCTTGGTAATTTCTCTTTCATTTGATCACCAAGGGGTATATTGCAGTTCACGGGAGCTTGGTACAACCTCTTTATTAGAGTTCCTGAGTAGTCATTTTCATCTTTTCGTGACTCTTTAAAATTTGAAAAGATCATCAAGCACTTGTCCTTTCGCACTTGTCCAAACTGAAAGTGACTAGAGTCACCTTTTGTCCTTTTCTCGAACCTTAAAATATGAAAAGGCAGAGTTTTGTTTCAGTGCCTTAAAATTAACTGCCCACGAAATATTCTTGGTTAATGTTATACTCCTTATTGATTCTTAGGGTGATGTCAATGGAAAAATTTCCTAGGTTTACTAGTCAAGGATCCTCATCTTATGGGAGTCTTGTTCCTTTTCCTTCTTTTGGAAATGTTGGCTCCCCTTATATGGTGACGTTGTCCCTTCCTAGTTTAACTATTGGTTTACCTGTTTGGTTATTTTCAACCTCAGTGGTCCCAAGTGTTCCAACCTCTATCCAAACAAGTTCTCCTCTGCCTGAACCATGTCAACCCCATGTTTATCTTAAGATTGACCCCTCACCTTATTCTCCCATTTCTTCACCTCGTTCTTCCTCTTCGCTTGGTGAAAGTTTGGATTATAGTAACCAAGTGACTAAGAATAACAAGAAGAATTTGAAGAAGAAGAAGGAAAATAGGCTAGGGGGGGAATCAACAACTATTGCTACCCACACAACTATTATTGAGAAACCTCCCATTCCGTATCGCAGAGTCAAATTCCCTTGCAAGTTATGCAAGGGTGATCATATTCTTAGAGATTGCCCTGGTATTCCCAAGGTGTTGGAAGCATGTTCTGATGGCTTGAAGCAGCCTTTTTCATCATCCTTTGGTGATCTTGCTGGTGATGAACCTTTAGCTAGAGATCATAAGACTCATAAAGGACAAGGTAAGATAATATTTCTCTATAAGTTATGTGAAGGGATTCATCCCATTCACCTCTGTCTAGATCTAGATGAAGCCACTAAGGTGTTGGATACCCTTTCGGCTTCTGAGTCCTATCTTCCAGTTGGTTACTAAAATATTTATTCGAGTCCTCGGCTGGTTGATCAAGCAATTGGTTGGGATTTATCTCCAGTCAATCCTGCTCTCTTGGAAATTCACTCTCATGAGTCCATCCCTAACAAGTCATTGGTCGAGGAAAAGTTAGACCCGATTCCGCCTACGGTCCATCAGGTATATTCTGTAGAGAGTGGATCTCATACCACTCAAGTTCTGTTTGTTTCCTGAGATTATCCGAGACCGAAGGGAGATCCTCCTATTCCCACAATCAAGGAAGGGGATTCTCCAAACCCCATTCCCATTATCTAGGAGGGTGATCCTCCTATTCTCGTGATGTAAGGGGATATTCCTCCCATTCCTATGGTCCCCCCTCCATGTAGTTTGGTAATTTCCTTTGATTTGAATTGACTGGCAGGATATCGTCTTCCTTCTTACGTGCCCTTTGAGATCACTGTACAACCCTACCATATGGTTATACTAGGAAAGATTATAGATGAAGGTGCCTCAGTTAGTATTTTGTCCTCAAATACATGGAAAGCTTTGGGTTCTCCATAGCTTGTGCCCATTACACAGAATCTATTTGCCTTTAAAAAAGGAGCGAGTCAACGTTAGGGATACTCTCGAAGTTACTTGTTACTTTGGGAGGCAAGATTGTCTATATAGATGTGATGGTTGTCCAAGGCCCCTTGGATTTTAACTTACTCCTGGGGTGCGACTATACTTATGTCATGGGATCTCTTGTCTCTTCCCTCTTTTGTGTGATCTGTTTTCCACATGAAGGATGAATTGTGATCGTTTATCAGCTTTCATTCATCAGTCCCAACATGACATCTAGTCTACCGTCATCCCTCGATGGTTCTTATGTACCAGTGGTGTCCTCCCTGCCATAGGTTAATTATGTGGCTACTTGTCACATGCCCACATTCTGTGATAGTGCTATTGTGCACCATGTGTTGGGGGCATTGGGTCCCTACTTCCAAGATGTTTTCCTCTCATCGGATGTGAACCTTTTGGAGTTCATGACTTCTCGTAAGCCATGATCGAGCTCTTCAGAGCATAGTTCTTTTCTTGTGTCAAACTCCTTGAAAAATGAAACAGACTCTTCGGATCACAGTTCGTTTTCTTGTGTCAAGCTCCTTAAAAAATGAAACAATTTCTTTTGAGGTTAGTTATTTTACCATGTTAACCTCATTAAAAAATGAAACGGGTTCCCTTATTCAATATGAGTCTTTGATTAGATCTCGTAAAATCCTAGTCAAGTATTTCACCTGATCTCGTAATTGAACCTTCACCCCATCCATTTGTTTACTGAGGTGAATGGGCTGAAGCTTGGGGGGCATGTACCTTGAATTGAGTCACCATGTCGGGCGCATGCCCACTATTCCAAGCATAGTTTATCTTTGTTTCAAGCCTGTGTAAAAATGAAACCAATTCCAAGCATAGTTTATCTTTGTTTCAAGCTTGTGTAAAAATGAAACCAATTTTAAGCATAGTTTCCCATGTTTTTAAGCTTGTGTAAAAATACAACCATTTTCGTTCTACTTCCATTTTGGCTTGGTGTGCTTTGCAAGTAGTTTTTCCTACTTATTATGTTGTTTCTTAGTGTGCAGATGTTCGTCACTCCTTATGTTGGTTTCGCGGATGGTGCCTCCCACGGTACTCGAACTCTATCTTCTACGACTTGGGTGATTTATGATCCTAATGGTGAGTTGGTAGACCTTCAAGGTATTTTTCTAGGATGAACAACCAACAATGTTGTTGAATACAGTGTCGTCATTGAAATCTTAACCGAAGCCATTGTTCTCGACATCCATGGATTAATTGTGAACCTAGACTCTCACCTTGTTGTTCTCCAAGTCAATGGGCATTACTCTGTTAGAAACCCTTAGATTTTAAGGTTGTATTTGCGTGTTAATTTATTAGAAAGGAATTTTGATTATATCATATATCAGCATATCCCTATAAGAATGAATGCGTTAACTGATGCAGTACCCAATATTTTATTAGATAGACATTTGCGAAATTTGCAAAAGCATCATCATCACATAGTAATATATAGACAGGAAAATAAGCACACACACACACACACACACACACACACACACACACACACACACATATATCGATTTTCTGCATCCACGTGCATCATAAGTTCAAAAAATATGTATGTTTGGTTACATCCCGAGACATCATGTCTCTCAAAAAATATGTAGAAATAAAGCCTAGGCATCTAATCAACATGATGCTCATGATATCATGTCACTGCACGCACGAGCCACCTTATTAATTGGTGGATGCGGATAGACACCCCTGTAGTGTGCCTCTGATACGCACGAGGAACATCCTCAAATATCAAGTAATCTGGGATCCTGCTTGTGAGTCCCTCCAAGTTACGTGTGATCTCTTCTTCCTTTCTTCCCTCACCTTGAGAGGCTGCCTCGAAATCACGTGGGACCCTCCATGCTATGGGGGACATCCCTATAGGTCTCTCCAGGCCAACATCTACAACACATGGATAAATTTCAGAACACATATAAAAAAATCATAATACTCATGAAAAATAAAAAAATGAGTATTTAACTAAAGCTTCATCCTAGTCCTCTCCTTCCGGGAGTGGAAGGTCCAGATCACCCATGAATTTTGTGTCGGTATATGGCTATTCCTCCACCACTATGAGCTATCAGTAGAGCCAGTCGAAGAATTATGGTCTCCATGACATATGTTGACCACCTCCTGATTGAGACATCAAATCCACCCAACGTACCATCTGTGGCTCTCGTGCGGGTGGCGTAGGTACTATCACCTCCTGGTGTTGGAATTTCAGAAACCGTTCTAGGATGAATGGTATTAAGATGGACCCATATCAAAATTGTTTCAGCTTACCATTCTTTTACTTTGTTAATTGACGCTTCAAGTTGATTGTTATGGCTTCTGCCCAATTGTAAATGGTTGGATCAATGCAATCCATGACAAGTTGAAGTTGTGTCTTTGTAGCTTCGTGAGGAGCCTGAGACCCAATAGCTCATGTTATAGTGTGTAGCACTACCCTTAGTTCCAAATCAGGTATTGTCTGTATATCCACTTTTCTCCTTTTTGGATTGGTATGCTTTGCAAGTAGTTTTTCCTGCTTATTATGTCGTTGCTTACTATGCAGATGTTTGTCACTCCCTATGTTGGTTTCACGGATGGTGCCTCCCACAGTACTCGAAATATATCTTCTACGGCTTGGGTCATTTATGATCCTAATGGTGAGTTGGTAGACCTTCAAGGTATTTTTCTAGGATGAACAACCAACAATGTTGTTGAATACAGTGTTGACATTGAAATCTTAACTGAAGCCATTGCTTTCGACATTCATGGATTAATTGTGAACCTAGACTCTCAGCTTGTTCTCCAACTCAACGAGCATTACTCAGTTAGAAACCCTTAGATTTTAAGGTTGTATTTGCGTGTTCGTTTCTTAGAAAGGAATTTTGATTATATCACATATCATCATATTCCTAGAAGAATGAATGTGTTAACTGATGCAGTAGCCAATATTGTATTAGATAGACATTTGTGAAATTTTTAAACGCAACATCATCACATAGTAAGATTTAGATAGGAATATATATATATATATATAATGTATATATGTATATATATATATATATATATATATATATATATATATATATATATATATGTAATGTAATGTATATATATATAGATATATATATGTAATGTATATATGTATATATATAGATACACACACACACACACACACACACACACATATATATATCGATTGTTTGCATCCACGTGCATCATAAGTTCAAAAATATGTGTGTTTTGGTTATATCCCGAGACATCATATCTCTCAAAAAATATGTAGAAATAAAGTCTAGGAATCTAATCAACATGATGCTTATGATAGCATGTCACTGCACGCACAAGCCGCCTCAGTAGTCGGTGGATTCGATTAGACACCCCTGTAGTGTGCCTCTGATACACTCGAGGAACATCCTCGAATCTCACATAATCTGGGATCCCGCTTGTGAGTCCCTCCAAGTTGTGTGCGATCTCTTCTTCCTCGCTTCCCTCACCTTGAGGGGTTTCCTCAAAATTGCATGGGACCCTCCATGCTATGGTGGACATCCTTGCAGGTCTCTCTGGGCCAACATCTACGACACATGGATAAATTTCAAAACACATATAAATACAAAAATTCATAATACTCATGAAAAATAAAAAAATGAGTTTTTACCCAAAGCTTCATCCCTATCCTCTCCTTTTGAGAGTGTAAGGTCTAAATCACCCATGAATTCGGCACGAGTATATGGCCAGTCCTCCACCACTATGATCTATCAGTGGAGCCAGTCAAAGAATTCTAGTCTCCATGACATATGTTGACCACCTGCTAATCAATGCATCAACTCCGCCCAACGGACCATCTGTGGATCTCATGTGGTGTTGTAGGTAATATCACCTCCTGGCGTTGTAATATCGGCAATCGTTATAGGATGAACAGTATTAACATGGACCCATATCCAAATTGTTTCAACTTTCCATTCTTGCACTTCGTTAACTAACGCTTCAAGTTGATTGTTACTGCTTCCGCCAAATTGTAAATGGTTGGAGCCATGAAATCCATGAAAATTTGAAGATGTGTCTTCATAGCTTCATGAAGAGCCTGAGACCCATCGACTCGGGTTATAGTGTGTAGCACTACCCTTAGTTCCAAATCAGGTATTGTCTGTATATCCACTTTTCCGCTTTTTTTATCCTTTCTTTGCTCCTGGGTAGACTCTGTCTATTCGCATGCCCATCATCTCACCAAGTGTTCGGGTACTTGTCAGGATCGGTTTCTCTCCTATCCGTGACAATCCAATGATGAAATAAATGTCAGAGAATTCTATCTCCAACTCTTGGTCATGAATAAAAAATCTTTCTTGATCGGTGTCCCACACACTGATCAAATACTGTAATATTTCTAGTTGGGCTCATAGATACAGTGTTAGGAAGAATTTCAAGAGCCCACAATTTCTCAAGGTATCCATACATGCATTGTTTTCCATGGCTTGTTCATATTCCTCCCTGTTGGGGTTCCCATGTTTTGGCAAGGTTGGCAATACCAAAAGATGAGACAACATCAAACCACTTTCAGACCTCAGGATCTAGCCCTCCTGTGTCCAGAGAGGGATCTCTCTATGATTGTCAAAGGTACATGTCTTGGAAGTTCAAAGGTTAAGATATTAGGCTAGTTATAGGGCTCAGAGTTTGTTTGATTTTTTTTTTTGTTGTTGGGAATCAGGAAAGAAGAGTTCAGTATAAGACAAGGCTGAGCGAAGAGGATTCTAGGCAAAGGAGAGATAATTCCAGGTAACATCCAAGACCATTGGGCAATGGAGTCAGGAAATGATTTTCTTGCTCATCAATATGCAGGCTTTCAATTGGGCTAGTCATCTAAAGCATTGGATCTTTAAAGATGATAGTGTGGCATGAAAGGTAAGAGGGAAGGTGAGAGCGAGGAAGAATTAAAGTTTAGAACACAAAGTTGAAAACCTGAGATCAGAGAGAGACTTTGAACTCTCAATGCTTCAGCTCCGAGCTTAAGGGAACTTATAAAGGCTTAATTAATTGAAAAGGATCCTAGTGAGATAGAGACAAAGTTCTAGACCTCCCAGTTTTCCTAATTCATTCAATTAAATCCTAACAAGAACATCTAAGAATAGACTCATTTAATTCATACATCAGCTAGCAGGCAATGACATCCACTACACTGGTTAAATTAACTGAAATCAACCCTTAGATAACACATCTAGTAGAAAAAATCAAAGGCAAGGAGAGCAGAAACATAGGGTACCTAACAAGGGTAAATCCTATGCCAGATTTCTAATGCGAGCCAGTAGAAGTGAAATGAAATGAACTGCAAGTTAATAACAAATACAGAGATAGAAAAAATTCACCACTGCTTTAGATCAGGATCCAAAGACATGTGCCTGTCATATTAAAGAGCAACACCAGTCAAGTACAACATTACCAATAGTTGAATATTTAGTCTAAAACAATCTTCCTCAGCCTATCTTATAACTTTACACAAAGACTATGTCTCAAAAGAAACAACTTGTAAATCTCTGATAACCGATCAACAACCTTTACAATGAGTTTCTTCATGAAATTTATAGCTCAAATGGAACAGAGAAGGTAGGTGGAAAACTAAATGCAGCATTAAAACTCAGAAGAGGAAGAGGGTCGGAGCCCATTCTGTTTAAATTCTGTGCATTTATCTCTAGTACTCTTTGGATGAAAGAGTGGTCTTCGTCAGGCCTCCATTTACTCCAGGTATGTCTCTGGTGTACTTTGGCTGCAATACTCTGTAGTACTTATGGTGAATTAAACAAAGGTAGATAAATGATTGTGAGGTCCACCATATTCCATAACAAATGCTTTGGTAGCTTAGGACTGTTGTCAGGGCTGAATTTCCTTAGGGACACGAAAAATCATGCAGAAAGTATGGGCACTTGTTGTTTTATGGAAGAACGTTCTGTTGATGTCAAAACCTTGCTAATATGATTTTTTTGTGCATTGGACCTTCTGAGCGATACATGGGGTCTTCGATTCTGGTAAATTTCCCTTTAAACATTGGATTAAGGCTTAAGATCTTCAACAATGTGCCTTAGACCTTTAATTCCCTCACTGATACTCTTTGCCGCTTCGAACTGCCTATGTCAGTGAAATCTGCGTTTTAATGGCTATGCGGAGGTTTTACAGATTTTGAACCTGCTCCTTTAATAAAGGTCTTGTCATATCGCCTTCCCAGGCCTTTCTCCATAATTTCCAATCTTTGCGCATGGCCTTCCCTGTGTTCTCTGTCACTGTGACAAAGACTGTGAATCATGGCAGTTTTTTCGTCGCCCATACCCTGCAAAACACGCAAACATGTTAGGAAAACCATGCATGGGGATGGTGAATGCAGCGGGGTCGACGAGAATGGTTTTGCAGACCGGTGAGATGGCGGGATAGTGCAGGATCATGGTGGAAAATGCAGTACATAGTGGAAAACGGTCACGGTGAAAGTTGGCGGAACGCAGAAGATTTAAATGTGAAGACTTGACACTTTGACCTCCGAACAAAATATAAAAGGGACAAATGGACATGTGATGAAAACACGTGGAATGGTGATGTGGCAGAACACGCAGTTAACAGTGGGAAAGTATTAAATCTGGACCGTCTAATCTCAGGAGGAGATCGACGGTGGAAATCGTAGTGGAGGGTGATGGATGGTGGGCCAGGGGTATGATTGCCTTGGGCTATCCCCCGTGCAACTTCGTGGAGCGATCACCGTTGGATGGGAAGCTCTGGATCGTACGGTGCACATGCATATTGCGTCGAATTTTCTTCCAAACGATAACACGCAATGGAGGAGCGGTTTTCAAATAGTGCCGGTGCCACGTGTCAATCGGTGAGTGGAATCGCCGCGAAATAAAAAACACCGCTCGCCCTCAGAAGGCAGTGCGATAAAAACAAGCCAGTTTTTGAACAGGGTGCGCTGGCGTGGGGATCACAGGGTGGATAAACTCCGGGCCGTCGCATCTGTGGGTAAATTAATGGTGGATGATGCGATCGGGTGGTGACAGGAGGTGGGTGATGAGTGCTATGGGGAATGCAATGACCGTTCGATCTATACAGATCGACGGTTCAAAATGCGCCCAATACATATTTGCGCTAAGCGCCTTTTCGGGCTAGTGCGTGGTTTCCGCGCCTGGGTCACGTGGTGGAGAAGGTTGAGGGGGCTGGCCGAAAGGTGCTAAACCCATGGACATGAAAACTATGGTTACTTGGCCCATTTTAGTGCATTTTCAAACCAATAAAGGGTAACAATAGGGGGAAGAAGGGGAAATATACCACATCAGGGGTGTGTGAAATATTTTGAGGGGGTTATTGGGATGATTTAGAGGGTAAGAGGGGAAACTTGGCAAGGGGGAGAAAGGGTTAAAATGGGGCATTCTGCAAGGATACAAGGGGAAAATGTAGGCCTTTTGGAGCACAATTTTTTGCAATCATTGAGACCTTTTGGATGGATATAGCAGTTAGGATCTTTAAAAAGGCAGTGGACACACAGAGGCTTCAAGGATGAGAGATTTTCATGGGAAATGTATCTCTTGAAGGCTCATAAACAATTTATCCACCTGTTTGCTTGCCAAAAATTTCATAGGTGGCTAAGAGTGGCTCCACATGGGGATGGCTTCTTCTTGAAGGAGTCAAGAATTTAGAAAATGATCTTTGGTGTAGGCTAGATGCTTGCTGCTTGAGCCACCTTTCTTCTTTGATTTTCAGCTGCCACAATTGTGAAGACATCAATTAGCAGAAACATTACCCAAACCATCTACCTACCCATCCTACAATCCTATCATTTTTTCTTCTAGGGTGCATTTGAACTAGCAGACCCTTTACATCATTTATAAATAAACCTATTCTATTTCTACCCTTATTGCTCCATGAGACTAGATTAAACTGTTGGTCTCATATGTTTCTCTACCTAATCTAATATCTGTTGGGATTAAACGATCCAGCAGATTTCTTTTCTATATTCTACAATAGAAATTTAAAAACAACCAAACTAGGATTAGACAGTCTAGTTTGCTGTGGATCCAAGGCATAAAGATAGTTGCACATGGGCAGGAACTTGCAGAAAACTAGAAACAAAATCTTGAAGGCTTGAAATTTGAAATTTTGAAGCATCCTTCTTTCTTTTGTGACTTAATTTTTGAGCTTGTTAGAGTCACTTTCTCTTCTTCATTCAACTCTGGTTTTGGGCATGTTAGAGCTGTTTCTCCTTCCTTAATTGTTGGTTCATATTTTGAACATGTTAGAACCGACTGCTTTCCTTCTTTGGCTCAGGTTTTGATCATATTAGAGCCAATATTTTGCATTTCTGAGGTTCATGTTTTGAGCATGTCTGAACCTCTCCTTTTTTTCTATTTTTTTTTTTGGAACATTTTCTCTTTTTTCTTGAAAACATAACACAACAATGGTATTTACAATGGAAATGGAAACTAGAATTTGGAAATCAGCAGAAGTAGTGTTTGAGCATCCTGCCATTGACAGGACCCCCAAACAGCTCTGTGCCATATAAATCTTGTAGAAAAAAGGCATTTGGACCCACAGTGGCCTGGATGATATAGGGACCTTGCCACAAACTGTCAAACTTGCCATGCTTTCCTTTGTCCTCTCTCCTTGAGTCCCACTTCAGAACTTTATCTCCAATTTTGAAATCAGAAGCCTTAGTTCTTTTATCAAATAACTTCTTTATATTTTCCTGAAACTTTAGGGCTCTGTTATAGACCTCTTCCCTTGTTTGATGGAGATGAATGGTTTGATTTATCCTCCTTACCATGTTGTCTTCTTCTGTCTGAATTTCTTGGACAAGTTTGATCACTGGCACTCCAAGGCTGGTAGGGAAAACTGCTTCTGTTCCATAGACAAGCTGATATGGAGACATGCCAATGGATTTCTTTGTTGTAAGCCTATCAGCCCACAGGGCGTGCACTAACTTGTTATGCCATGAATTTTTGTTCTCTTCCAACAGCTTCTTGATGATAGTCACCAGGCTCTTGTTTGATGATTCAGCTAATCCATTGCCCTGAGGGTAATAGGCAGTTGAATGACCAAGTACTATTTGATACCTGTGACAAAAAACAACCATTTTCTTGGATCCGAAAGCAGCAGCTTTATCAGTGATTATTTTTCTTGGACAACCAAACCGAGAGAGGATAGCCTTCTAGGAACCTAATGATGGCTGAATCTGTGGCATTCCTAGTAGGTATGGCCTCTATCCACTTATTGAAGTAATCTATGGCTGTTAAGATCCATTTGTGTTGTGCATAAGAAGCAGGGTGAATTTATCCTATGAAATCTAGGCCCCATTGTATAAAGGGACCTTCAACAGTGATGGGTTGAGGAGGTAAGGGAAGGAGTTTTCTTTTGCCTTAAAAAATCTGGCATTTGTGGCAGGAAATTATCATCTCATGGATATCATTTAAGAGTGTAGGCCAATAGTAGCCAACTCTGAGTATTTTGTTTGTAGTGGCTTTCCAGTTCAGGTGACCTCCACACTCTCCAGCATGGAATTCTTGTTTAATCCTTTCTGCTTCAGATTCAGGCAAACATTTAAGCAATAGGCCATTTGCGTTTTTCCAGTATAAGCCTTCATTCATTATGAAATAGCTTCTGGCCTTTAGCTTTAAGAATCTGGCCTTGGTATTTGATAGTTCAGGAGGGGCATTGAGGCATGTAAGCACATACAGAATGTCAGAATACCAAAGAGAGCTCTGAAACTTTTCCTCAACAGTGGGATCAGGCAATCCCTGCTGCTCATCCAAGGCATCTACCATATTAATGTCAAGGGCTTGTAGATTTGATTCAGCCATTAGTTGAGCTAAGCCCTGACCTTTAATTAGTTTGGTGGGTTTTATCTCAAGGTCATATTCTAAGATTACAGCAATCCATTTTCCCCTTTTCCCATCGAGGTCTTGGGACAAGATGTCTTTAACCACTACATTTGGCACGAAGGCTACGGTGTGGGAATGCAGTATGTACACTCTAAAGTATTTCAAGGCCTTAACCAAAGCATAGGCCTATTTTTCCATTATTTTGTATTTCAAGGGTGCATCTCTGAGTGCTTTGCTGAAGAAAGAAATGGGCTGCTCCATTCCCTCTAGATTTTTCTGCAGCAGGACTGTAGCCACTGTATGCTTGGAGGAAAATGAAAAAATCAGGAAATCCTTTGAGAAATCTAGGCTGATTAGGACAGGAGCCTGGGTGAGTGCAAGTTTAACTGACTCAAAATATTTCTTGGCCTCAACAGTCCATTTAACTCCTATACCTTTCTTCAACATGTTAGTCATATTCCTAAGGTGTTCAGCTAAGTTGGGAATAAACCTCCCGAGGAAATTGATTTTCCCAATGAAGGACTGTAACTCCTTGATGTTTCTCGGGTGTGTGATTTGTAGTATTCCCTCAACTCTTTATGGGTCTATCCTAATCCCCTTCTCAGATATGATGTGGCCAAGAAGTTTTCCTTCTTGTAGCCCAAATATAGTCTTTTTGGGATTCAATGACAGACCAAACCTTCTACATTTTTCAAACACTTTCCTCAAATGTTTTACGTGTTCTTCATCAGTCTTGGAGTAGACTGTTATGTCATCCAGATAGATGACAATGAAGTGTCCTATTTCATCTGAAAAAGCTATGTCCATTGCTCTTTGGAAGGTTGCACCAGCGTTCATCAGTCCAAAGGGCATATTTACATACATAAAAGTGCCCCATGGAGTGGTGAAGGCTGTTTTGAGTTGGTCTTCTGGGATTACTAAAACTTGGTTGTAACCTGAAAAACCATCTAGCAGGGAGATCCTTTTTTAGCCTACTACCCTTTGAAGGATGTGTTCCATTTTTGGCAAAGGGTAATTTTCTTTGAGTGAGGCTCTATTAAGATTCCTGAAATCAATACACAGCCTGATCTCCCCTGTTTTCTTTCTCATAGCCACTAGGTTTGATACTCAATCATAGAAACTTACCGGCACAATTATGTCTGCCTCATACATCTTCTTAATCTCTTTTTCCACTGCAGGCAATTTTTTTAGGTTTATTCTGTGAAGTTTTTGTCTGAAGGGTTTTTGATTCTCTTTCAAAGGTATTTTGTGTTGTATGATGTTTGTGTCATAGGCCCTTAAGTCCTCATAGCTCCAAGCAAACACATCAATGAATTTTTTGAATAGGTCGATGTATTTCTTTTTCATGTTTGCAGGCAGGGACTTAGCCAATTTTATCATCTTGGGTTTATTTTCAGTGCCTATGTTGCATTCCTCGACATCACAGTCTGCATGTTCTATAGTGGGCTTATTTGCTACATAATCAAAGTCAAAAAGGTCTTCTAAAGGTGCCAGACCTCGAGGTATGTCCTTATCCTTGGCCTGCAACACCTCTACTTCTTCACTATTTGCGTTTTCGCATTTTTTGTTTGGATTTCCAATCTGTTCATTTAAGGTGTTTATTTCTATGTTACAGGGTGGTTCTTCCTCATCTGAGGAATCTTCACTTAGGCAGATATTTTCAGATGTAGAGTCTGGGTCAGAAAATTCAAAATCATTCCTGCCTATCAGGAAATCCTCAATCTGATTATCACCCTCAAAGACCTGCCAATATTTTTCATTGTCTGGCACTGCAGGTCTGAATTTGGTCTGAATGATGATCTGTTGGTCGCTGGGAGGCTTGTGATATGAAATATCCACTCAGGATAATCCATTTGCAATTGCGTTCTGACTCCTAGGGACAAACACCAGCTCATATTCTATAAATGTTTTCAATAAATCTAGGTTGTCATTCCTGTATGCTCTCATCTTGGGATGTTTCGCTGTGTATTCACCATTCACCTATTTAATGATCAACTTAGAGTACCCATGCATGACTATCCTATGGGCTCCTAGTTTTTTCAACAATTTCAGGCCTAGGATAAGAGCCTCATACTCTGCGATATTGTTTGTACATTTGAAGTGCAGGTTACATGCATGGATTTCTACGTAGTCACTCTCTGTGTTATGTATCCACACTCCTGCTCCAGCAGTTCTCTTGGTGCATGACCCATCGAAATTCATTTCCCATAAGGTTTCGTTCTCGGGTTTATCATCGTTTCGTTCTTGGTGTGGTGTATGAGCTTGTGAAGGGTGACTAATCAGTTTACTGCATCCTATTTCTGGTTCATTCTGAATTTCTGTTTCAGTGCACTGTTCAAAGTTTTCTATATCATTCTCCTCCGAGTCTAGAGTAGCCATTATGTTAAAGTCCATGGGCTCTGTTTCCTTGTTTGTATCTCTGTTTTTGGACTCTGACCCCTCTAAGGATTCATCATTTCAAAGGATGAAGGAGTCAAGGTCTGTATGTACAGAGTATAAATGTGATTTTTCAGGCTTTTCGGGGCTACTGACTAGGAATTTCATTTGTGCCTCTCTGTACAGTCTTCTAAGTTGGCTAAAGACTGGGATTGTGGCATAAGCCCCATCCATCTGCATTGTTCCTTGCAGCTTGGCTCCCCATGATCTCGATAATAACATGCCATACTTGGGTGGCACATCTGCCACCACAATATCCATGACCATACATTTTGTGAGGATCTGGGTTAGGTTTACACACAAGTATTTGATTAGGCCCGTGCATTTTACTCTGCTAGAGTCAAATGAATATAAGTCTTTGTAGGGTTGGGTTATCTCTAGGCCTAACCTTTTCATGACTACCTTAGGCATCAGGTTGTGTGATGCCCCAGAATAATGCATTGAATTATGAAGGATCTTATCATGGATATTGAGACTGATATAAAAAGGTGGCACTACCACCTCCTGAAACTTTCCTTCTATATTTGGACCAAACATAAGGGCCGGTTGATCATCACTCAAATTAATAGTGTCACTGTTCTCACCTAAGTTTAATGCTTTCAAAATTTTGCCTTTATATACATCCTGAGTGGCCAGCTTAGAGAGTGGGACAAAGATTTTAATTTTTGCAATCTCACTCTCCAAACTGAAAGTGGACTGACTCTTTGGAATGTTCAACTCTGTTTTGTTAGCCACCACCTTGGTGGCAGAATCAATGGGCTGATTCTCACTATGTACAGTGTTAGAAACTGTTTTATCAGGAGTACTAGCTGCAGTGCTAGTGCTACTAGTTGGTTGATTTTGTTTATTCGTGTTTTGGTTGTCTTTTTCTTTTTTCTTCTCAGAACACTCAGCTGCTGATTTGTTACTTTCAGCAGTAACTTTAGAAGTTTTCTTAGGCCTTTTCTTGATGGTAACCTTAGAAGCTTTTAGTTTTGAAGTGTCTAGGCTTTTTTTTCTTCTAAGTTCATATTTCTCTCTGACCTGCATGATGGCATTTTCGAATCCCAGTCTGTAATCCTCAGATTCCGATCTTTCCTCATCCCAATATGAGGGTGAGGGCTGATCTTATTTTGTGGAACAACTGTGGATTGAGTTTTCCACTTCAAACATGTTTATTGTAGTTTCTTCAGACTCTTCTATGATTCCCTCATCTTCATCAAGGAAGTTCTCTTGAAATGGGGGAATAACTTGTTGTTCTGACTCTCTTTTTCTGTTGGGAGTGGTGTTGTTTCTTCTAAAGTTCTAGTTTTGGTTATGATTTTGGTTTCTGTTTTGATTTCTAACTGTGACAACCATTTTTTCCATCATTTGCTGTATCTTTTCCATGTTTTTGGATAGGCGGTCATAAATTAGGTTAGATGTGGAAGCTACATTGTCATCTCTATATGTTACCCTTTTCTCAGCTCTCAATCTTGCTTTCTTCTCAATCAGATTTTCCTCTCCACTCAATGCTCCCTTTTGCATGTCTTCCAATGTGTTGTAATCCCTCTCCCTAAGTTGGGAGGCCATATCAACATCCAAGCCTTCTGGGTATTTCACTAGGACCATACCTTGGGGAGGTTTCAAGTGTGGAGGGAGAGCGTTATAGACGCTATTAAACCTTGTAGAGTAGTCCTGGACACTCTCTCCTACGTTTATTTTCAGGTTCTTGTATTCTGCTAGGATTTGGAGAGGGTTAGCCTTAACTTCCCATTTGTTTATGAAGATCTGATATAAAGCAGGAAGGTCTTGGATACTATTAGGAGGTAGGATTTTGAACCATTTCTTCACATCACCTCCTAAGCTCTGGGCAAAGATTCTCATTTTGAATGTATCATCATCTATTTCCATGTAGTCAAAAGAATCTTCCATCCTATCTACATGGTGCTAAGCTGTGGTGGGCTCTTTTGCAGTGAAGTGTGGGATCTTTGATTGATATTCATTGGGTAAGGGTACTAGAGGCTGGGGTAAAACCAGAGGTGCGTACCAGGCTACCATGATGATGTTTTGCAGAGGTAAGGGGTTAACTTGAGCAGATGGTATATGGATGACAACGATATTATGACCAATAGAAGACTGATGAGCAGATCTAGGATGACTGAGTCCCAAGTTTTGAATGAAGTGAATATCCGGGGGTGTGGATGGAGGGTTTTGTCTATCCCAAAGGTGTTCACTACTATGAGGTGATGAAACTGAAGGCTCAAGGCCTGGCTGGTCTATAACAATGAATGACCTAGTTCTTAGTAATCTGATTGGTAGGTCTAGGTCGAAAGGTGGGACTAGTAGAGCTGTAAGGTCTTCTGGTGCAGAGTTAGCTCTATGGATATGTCTAGAAATAGTTGATTGTTTAGGTGTAGGAGATCTCTTGAGGATGCTCTCAGGGTTGTCAACTATTTCAGGGGGGTTTGGGTTGGGGTAAGCTCTTGTGTGAATGGTTCTTGAAGCCAGAATGTTGTCTTCTAGCCAAGAAACTTAACCCTACCTATTCCTTCTATTGTGGCTGATGTTGTAATGGAGGCTGGTCTCCTAGTGGAGTCTTATGTGAACCAAGATAATCAGTAGGCCTACTGATCACCATTGGAGTCTTTGATCTTTAAGGAGATATGGAGTCGCCAGGTGGAAGGTTTAGGATGCTTCTGGAGGGTACACTATCCACCACAGTGCTTATGAGATGTCCCTTTCCAAGGATATCCTGAAAACACAACAAAATCTAACCAGAGATTGACTGGGAGGGATTTTACCAGATATGTCACCTCTGAAAGAGGATGAGATCCGGAGGCTACCTAGCCCTTTCCGGACTCTGTCTAAGAGTGTGGGGGATCACAACAAAGGTATAGAGGTTGATCTGTGAATGGGAGTGTTTAACTGCCAACCTAACCAGAGATTATAGGTTTCTGAGGCTCTTATGATGTAGTAAGGTGGAAAATACTCAGAATTTCCCCAGCGGAGTCACCATTATGTTGGTGACGACAATGGGAGACAGACCAATGTTATCAGTTATAGACTCTCACATTTCCCCAGCGGAGTCGCCATTTTGTTGGGGTTCCCATGTTTTGGCAAGGTTGGAAACACCAAAAGATGAGACAACATCAAACCACTTTCAGACCTCAGGATCTATCCCTCCTGGGTCCAGAGAGGGATCTCTCTATGATTGTCAAAGGTACATGTCTTGGAAGTTCAAAGGTTAAGATATTAGGCTAGTTATAGGGCTCGGAGTTTGTTTGATTGTTTGTTTGGTTGTTGGGAATCAGGAAAGAAGAGTTCAGTATAAGAAAAGGCTGAGCGAAGAGGATTCTAGGCAAAGGAGAAATAATTCCAGGGAACATCCAAGACCATTGGGCAATGGAGTCAGGAAAGGATTTGCTTGCTCATCAATATGCAGGCTTTCAATTGGGCTAGTCGTCTAAAGCATTGGATCTTTAAAGATGATAGTGTGGCATGAAAGGTAAGAGGGAAGGTGAAAGCGAGGAAGAATTAACGTTTAGAACACAAAGTTGAAAACCTGAGATCAGAGAGAGACTTTGAACTCTCAATGTTTTGGCTCCCAGCTTAAGGGAACTTAGAAAGGCTTAATTAATTGAAAAGGATCCTAGTGAGATAGAGACAAATTTCTAGACCTCCCAGTGTTCCCAGTTCATTCAATTAAATCCTAACAAGAACATATAAGAACATATTCATTTAATTCATACATCAGCTAGCAGGAAATGACATCCACTACACTGGTTAAATTAACTGAAATCAACCCTTAGATAACACATATAGTAGAACAAATCAAAAGCAAGGAGAGTAGAAACATAGGGTACCTAACAAGGGTAAATCCTATGCCAGATTTCTGATGCGAGCCAGTAGAAGTGAAATGAAATGAACTGCAAGTTAATAACCAATACAGAGATAGAAAAACTTCACCGCTACTTTAGATCAAGATCCAAAGAAATGTGCCTTTCATATTAAAGAGAAACACCAGTCAAGTACAACATTACCAATAGTTGAATATTCAGTCTGAAAACATCTTCCTCAGCCTATCTTACAACTTTACACAGAGAATATGTCTCAAAAGAAACAGCTTGTAACTCTCTCATAACCGATCAACAACCTTTACAATGAGTTTCTTCATGAAATTTATAGCTCAAATGGAGCAGAGAAGGTAGGTGGAAAACTAAATGCAGCATTAAAACTCAGAAGAGGAAGAGGGCCGGAGCCCATTCTGTTTAAATTCTGTGCATTTATCTTTGGTACTCTTTGGATGAAAGAGTGGTCTTCGTCAGGCCTCCATTTACTCTAGGTATGTCTCTAGTGCACTTTGGCTGCAATACTCTGTAGTACTTCTGGTGAATTAAAAAAAGGTAGATAAATGATTGTGAGGTCCGCCATACTGCATAACAAATGCTTTGGTAGATTAGGACTGTTGTCAGGGCTGAATTTCCTTAGGGACACGAAAAAACATGCAGACATTATGGGCACTTTTCCTTTTATGGAAGAACATTCTGCTGATATCAAAACCATGCTAATATGATTTTTTTGTGCATTGGACCTTCTGAGCGATACACGGGGTCTTCGATTCTGGTACCTTGCCCTTTAAACACTGGATTAAGGCTTAAGATCTTCAATAATTTTCCTTATACCTTTAATTCCCACACTGATACTCTTTGCCGCTTCGAACTGCCTCTGTCAGTGAAATCTGCGTTTTAAATGCTCTGCGGAGGTTTTATAGATTTTGAACCTGCTCCTTTAATAAAGGTCCTATCATATCACCTTCCCTGGAATTTCTCCATAATTTCCAATCTCTGCACATGGCCTTCCCTGTGTTCTCTGTCACTGTGACAGAGACTGTGAATCATGGCGGTTTTTTCGCTGCCCGTACCCTGCAAAACATGCAAACACGTAAGGAAAACCATGCATGGGGATGGTGAATGCAGCGGGGTCGATGAGAATGGTTGTGCAGACCGATGAGATGGTGGGATAGTGTAGGATCATGGTGTAAAATGCAGTACACAGTGGAAAACGGTCACGGTGAAAGTTGGCGGAACGCAGAAGATTTAAATGCGAAGACTTGACACTTTGACCTCCGAACAAAATATAAAAGGGACAGATGGAAATGTCACGAAAACACATGGAATGGTGACGTGGCGGAACATGCAGTTAACGGCGGGCATGTATTAAATCCAGACCGTCTGATCTCATGAGGAGATCGACGGTGGAAATCGTAGCGGAGGGCGATGGATGGTGGGCCAGGGGTATGATTGCCTTGGGCTATCCCCCGTGCAACTTTGTGGAGCGATCGCCGTTGGATGGGAAGCTTTGGATTGGATGGTACACGTGCATATCGTGCCGAGTTTTCTGCCGAACGATAACGTGCAATGGAGGAGAGGTTTTCAAATAGTGCCGGTGCCACGTGTCAGTCGGTGAGTGGAATCGCCGCGAAATAAAAAAAATTGCTCGCCCTCAGAAGGCGGTGCGATAAAAACAAGCTAGTTTTTGAACAGGGTGCACTGGCGTGGGGACCACAGGGTGGATAAACTTCGGGTCGTCGGATCTGCAGGTAAATGAACGGTGGATGATGCGATCAGGTGGTGACAGGAGGTGGGTGATGAGTGCTATGGGGAATGCAACGACCGTCCGATCTATACAGATCGACGGTTCAAAATGCGCCCGATACATATTTGCACTAAGCGCCTTTTCTGGCTAGCGCGTGGTTTCAGTGCCCGGGTCACGTGGTGGAGAAGGTTGAGGGGGTTGGCCAAAAGGTGCTAAACCCATGGACATGAAAAATATGGTTACTTGGCCCATTTTATTTTCAGACCAATAAAGGGTAACGATAAGGGGAATAAGGGGAAATAAACCACATCAGGGGTGTGTGAAATATTTGGAGGCAGTTATTGGGATGTTTTAGAGGGTAAGAGGGGAAACTTGGCAAGGGGGAGAAAGGGTTAAAATGGGGCATTCTACAAGGATACAAGGGGAAAATGTAGGCCTTTTGGAGCACAATTTTTTGCAATCAGTGAGACCTTTTGGATGGATACATCAGTTAGGATCTTTAAAAAGGCAGTGGACACACAGAGGCTTCAAGGATGAGAGATTTTCATGGGAAATGTATCTCTTGAAGGCTCATAAATAATTTAGCCACCTATTTGCTTGCCAAAAATTTCATAGGTGGCTAACACTCCCCATGCTTTCGTTCTTTCCACTCTATGACCATTTTGGCCTTTGATTTCCTGCAAAACCATAATTGAGGCTCCCATTAGCCACATAATTAACTTTTGAACCGTTTAAATCGGGATTTTTAGGAGAAATATTGTGCATTTACTGGTCGCGGCATTTGGTGCTACTGTTTTACAAATAGCGGTGCTGATTGGTGCCTCCCCTTTGAAATGTTGCGGGGTTGGGTGTGAATCCGTGCCCGGAACCTGCACCGACCGCCGCAACCAACCCATGACAAAAAATTCCATAAAATGCATCAAAACATAAATGCAGGAAATGGAAAATGGCTTAAAATGTAGGAAAAGATGAAAGCTCTTACCTGGCGAAAATAGATTCGTGAATGACCTCCTCGATTGCCTGTTGTCAACTCCACAAGATCACAGTTAAAAATGGTACGATGCTCACAAGGAAGTGAAAAGGTGAAAAGTAAATTGTTTTTACTATTTTCATCATTTTATAACCTTTACTAAACCCTAATTAGGTTTTTGAACATATTTTTCGATTATTTTATTGTTTTATCTAAAAAAAAGGTTTTAAGCTTGTTTCTTGTGTAGCAACAGGTCCTAAACATGATGACGATGAAACAACATGTTGTATTTTATTACTTTTTTAGACTTTGTAAAAAACACGAAAAAGTCACCTGCTGGAGTCACCTTTCAGCTTTTTTTTTACTCTCAAAAAATGAAAAGATTATCGAGACTCTTATCATTTTGAACTCGTTAAAGGCAGAAAAACGTCATCTTCCCAATATATGTTTACCCCTTTCTCGGGCTGGGATAGATTATTTACAAAAAAGGAATACCTTAGTCAAACATGGCTAAGAAGTTCTCCCAGATATTGTTTTCTACCTTTTTGAATATTTGGGACTATCTATGAAAAGGGACTTGCTAGAGTTTTCATTTCCGTTTCTTTTCAAACTCTCTAAATATGCGAAGGCGTTGAGTTCTTCCTTTGTCAGACTCGTTAAAACCTAAATGACATTGGAAATCGTCACCATGATGTTACCGAGTTCTTCCTTCCTAGGGCTCGTAAAATGTACTAGGATGGATTTATCTAAAGGAAAGAATTATATGACAAGCATATTTTATCCCCTTCAAGCTTGTTTCCAAAAAATAATTGGGGTACTCACTAGAAATTGTCGGGGAAAATGTGTAATATCCCAAAATTGGGATTGCATAGCAAGCCTTATGAAATAACGCACTCCTGAGAAATATATGCATAGAAATGAGTTTGAAACTCTTGGATCCATTATATCAGCTCATCTAATATCTAAATCCAAAAGGAGAGCAAAAAAAATCAAACTAGGTGGGTTAAACAGTTCTCCCACAAACTAGTCTAGCTGAAAAACACCCAAAGAGAGGGGTTACAGCTATATGCAATGGATTGCTGCAGAAATAATGCAGATCCACTGAAGAAAAGCAACAAGATAATATGGAGGTTTAAATATAAGTTATATAACAAAAATTCAGATTTACATTACAGCCCATACATTGTACAAGAGGGAGAATGAAAGAATACAAGAGAAATCCTCATAAATGAGGTGCTACAGCCATAATAAAAGTCCGTAGAAACTTGAAAGTGTTATTTTAAGGGGCTGAAGCAGTATTTTATCAATACTCAGATCTAGAGCAGATCTATACATGAAAAGATATATCTATTTCAGATCTGTGTACAAGAAGAGCTCATCTATACATTCCCCTTGGGGTTTTGTGCAAATCATGAAGCACAGAGAGTAGATCTGAGATCTAGAGTTGTAGATATGAAGAAATATTCAGAAATTATGCAGTAAATAGAACTAGATGAAAATCATATCTGAAATGAACATGGATTGGTTGGAAAATACATGGATCACCACAGTGAGAGGAAGAATCCTAACACCGGAGATATCTCCTCCAAAATGCAGACAAAACACCCTGCAACTTCTCCTTTACAAATAACGCAGTCCAGGGAGAGGAACTATGTTGTAGACTCTAAGAATGATTTGGACTGATGCCAAGGTCTGGATCTGAAGCTCACTCAGCTAATGCACTCTTCCAGGAGGTTAAAAGACACACTCACTGAGAAGAGCCACCAGTATAGTCTAGATCTCAGCAGATCTAGTGTCTTCCACTTGCTGCAACTCACAAGAACAACCCAAACCTCAACAGGATCAGCGATGTAGGTGTAAGGTGAAGCTTGGCCGAAGCCTGATAGTGGACAAGATGGAAAAGTCTCCTCTAAGAGCTGCTCAAGGAAGGAGGTGGGAATCCCGAAAAGGAAAACCCAGAGAGGAGTGTCTAAACAAACAATACCTTCAGAAAATAATATCTTGAACAACCCCTTCATGATGCTCTCCTCTTCCTTTTATAAGATTGGAGTCTTGTCAAAACCCTAAACCACTTCATTAGTTTAGCCTCTTTCACATGTAGAATCTCCTTCTAGAACTGTGATGCCCCTCAAAGAGGTTCAATGCATCTAGATTGTGTTGTAGATATGGTCATGGTTGACTTGG
Organism: Pinus albicaulis; assembly: GCA_034641835.2. NCBI lineage: Eukaryota > Viridiplantae > Streptophyta > Pinopsida > Pinales > Pinaceae > Pinus > Pinus albicaulis. Next base: position 2,015,933,131 of record CM076575.1, on the reverse strand, counting down.
TCAAGTGATCAACCTCTTTCACACTCAAGGTGTGTTCATTTTGATTAGCTAGCTTGATTTTCATTCACATTGAGCTGTCTTTATTCAGGATCCACTCTTTGAGAATAAATGTTGTTGACTTGGTCAAACTTGACCTTGTCCACATAGTTTAGACATTGTTCACACATGTGGATGCTTGATCTGGTTATTTCATGATCCCTTTTCACACTATGAGGGATTTTTATTCATACTTGAGAAATTTATGAGCCTCCTTGTCCATTTATTCATCCATCTATTTTTTTAAAGCAAAATTAAAATTCCTATTAGCTGTAAGCTAATTTAGGAATATTACAAAATGGAACTAGTTCTCAGTCGTGTTAGAATTATGTCACTCTTGAACATGACACTTGTCTGCAGTTCATGTCGGGTTGGGGACATTGCCTCCATGGGTTTGGTTTATCTGTTTTGACCTCTCATATGCTCTTTTCCACGTCACCATGACCTTAGATCCCTTGATGTCAAATATTGTGTAATTCTAGAGTCGTGCCGCCAATGTGTTCAAGAGAAGTTCCTTCTGCAGTTTTTAGTCCTAATTCACTATCATCTTATTCCTATGTCTCATATTGATGATGTGGGAAAAATTATGGCCCTCCTTCGACCAATCACTTCCTATCGACTTCAGCTCATTATCTAGGAAGCTGATCTAGAGACTCCCTTCTGGTACCTTAGAGCTTGCATGCCTCAATGGCAAGTTCTTCGCATTCGATGACAGGTTTTCATCATTGACCTTTGATCGAGTGATTTCGCGAGTGTTCGACTCCAGTTCATTGTTCACATTCTATGGATTATACTAGTAGTACCTTGAAAACCATTGTCATTATTGGTGGTCTCTCTCGTGCTTGTTAACAGCTTTCATCATTGGCTAGTAATCGGGTGACTTTCTTGCATGTTCGAATTAAGCTCATTTATCAGTGTGATTTAATTTGTACTTGTTCGGGTCGATATAGATTACAAGACTCTGGGTTTTATCTGAAATCTAGGCTACGGGATGATTTTTTTTATCATGACTATATGCATAATTCTTTTCATTGGATGGTTGCAACCATACGAGTCTATTTGATGATCCCTTTCACTGGATGGTCACGTCCATACCTTGGATCTTGTTATATGCACTCTATTATGGATGGTTGTGCCCATACCACATATTCATGTATCAAATATATCAGTTGTACTTGTTCTTGTAGGCTTTCAAATGGCAGAATTTTGGTTTGGGCATATTCTCATAAAGCATTTCACCCCTCCCTCTCTCTCATACTTCATGCATTAGGGGGAATATGTTATATAGTATTTTGTCACCATCTCTAAATCCCCCATCCTGAACATTGCATCCCTTGGCATGTCAAGATCATAATCTCTGTTGATCATTCCTCAAGAATACCTTCAAAAAATATGATTTTAGGTTGGTTCTGGTAGGCAGTTATGGCCTCACACCCATGAAGAAATTAACACTGGGCCTCGCGCCCTTTGGTGCTCTGTCTCAGAAGGGCACCCACACCGAACTGCTTTTGGAAAGTTTTTTAAAATAGAAACAAAGTTTCCATTCTTAACAGCTTCGTGAGAGGAGTCATCATGGTTTGTTTGACTGGATCAAGTCGAGTTTCTCCCTTTGGTTTATTAGTTCCTACAAATGTGCAACTCCCCAAAGGGATAGACCTCTCCTCCATATTATGTGGAATCCGAAAACTTCTCCTCCTTTCTTATAAATTATTCTTCCTCACATTAATTCAGCTAGCTGAACAGTCATTAGTATAGCTGGTGTGTTGAAGAAAGTAGAGAAGAATCCATTGTTGAGAGAGATTTTAAGCCCATTGCCTCATTGAGTCGAATTTCGAATGAATGCTTGAGACACGCTTGACTGAACCTGTCGAAGGATATCTGCAACGTCAGGCCATAAGGTTGTAAACTTCTTTTTCATACATCAATAATACATGATTGTTTTTTGGTTCCAACTTTATTTCCATTTATATGCAAAGTGTTTAGCTCTCCTTGACTACCTGAATAGTTGTAGATGAATGTATATGCTTGTATGTTGTCATCGTTTGTTTGATCTTTGTGCAGATGCATGAACATCGTCACCAACATGGAGCTCAAGGAATGAAGACAAATATCGAAGGACCGTTGCCGTGTGCCACGAAAAAATTGTTGTACCGAGGTAGGACATCTGTTCCGGTCCATATTACATTTATAAGTTAGGAATTTAGGATTCCAACATGTTCCCTTGTTTCTAGACCCATTCTAGGGCTAGAGGGATCGCCTCTATCCACAGAGGGGATTTTCCTGTCTTCTGAGGGGATTTGACATGTAATAAATCAACACTAGAGAGAAAAAAGTAAGATTAATCACATTGTTCCTATTGTGAAGTGTCTTAAAAGGGAAATTGTGTGTGTTCTAAGGTAACTTCATCCCCTTGAGGAAGGTTTTTGTGCTTATTTGGGGTTTGATCGATTTTGTTCTCTAAAGACTCTGGGGGTTTGTTTTATTCTCGAAGGCAAGGTTTCGAGAATATGGTTTTGATTGAAATTCCTTAGGTACTTCCATGATCAACACCAGACATAAAATGTTAACACAAGAAACTAAGCCAGATGAGAAGCAAAAACACTCATGTTGGCTGCGATAGGCGAGTAAAAAAGAAATAATTGAGTAAATGGATTAGAGTGAACAACACCCTTTTTGAAACTATGGGTAAACATTGAGATCAAGGTTGGGTTATTGGGATCCCGCTTACTGATAGAGATTAGTTATTGCAATATCACTTTCTCACCCGTACGAGGATAATCATCTAGGAAGACCATATTACTCATGAAGCTAAAACATGAGGCATTTAGAAAAAAGGTATTACCAGAGTTTCTATAGTGGAAAGGAATAAAATATTTATTGTTAAAATATGGAAAGATCATGTATACGGGAAGGTTGCAGCAAAAAATGAAAGTAGGGATGGAAATAGTTTAAACCACCATAGAATGAGCAGTAAAAATTCACTGAGAAAAGGGGTCCCTTTTACCACTCTACTCTACATTCATTTCCAGTTGATCCCTTGGAAAAAGAAAATAAAAATATGCAGAACTAACACCAAAAACTATAGAATGAACACATGAAAGAACATGTATTAAAAATGCATGAATATAGAAAAATATAAACCTTTAAATCCAACTAAAATTTGATTCAAACTCTAAAACTGCACACTTCAATTGTGAATTTGTTGTTCTCACCTCTTCAAACGCCTCCAAGGTATCTCCAATGTTTTTTTATCCATTACAGAAGTTGTAATTATATAGAAAAAATTCACAAGACCTAAAAATCTTTAACCACATCACCAATTTCTCTTGAAATATACCAAAGTCGTCCCATTAACCACAAAAATTTGGCGCCGAAGAGCTAGAAAATCCAGTTTTCATGGAAAATTTAGAACCAAGGTAATCCTCTTCGTGGACCTTTTCATCACAGTAGAATAACTGGTTTGCATTTGGCGAGGTACGAACAACCAATTTCATGTGCGGTAAGGATCTCGGTTTGAATTTGGCGGGGTAAGAACAAAAAGTTTTCGTGTGCGATAAGAATCTTGGTTTTTGTTCTTGGGGCTTTCAGACCCAGTTTTGAATTTCATATAGTTATTTTTCTCTTTCATATAAGCTAGTTTCAATTTGAATGAAATGGGAATTCAACTTAATTTATTCACTATTAAAAAATAAGTGAAATGTAGGTTTTAACATTGTACATAAATTATCTACAAACGAATCTTAAAAACAGAAAATAAACAATAGTGAGAGCATAAAACATAAAACATATATACACAGATATTTTCCCCTGGATCCAAAATTGGGACTACTAGCTTGATTTTTTATTATATTCCTTTTAGTGTTACAACACATATATATACATGTCGAAGCATTCATAAACCCCAATCCATTAACCCTGGATTAGAACATAATCATAGTTCCCTTGACCAGATCTACAAAATACCAAGGGCTGAAAACCATCATGCCCCAAAACCATGTGCAAACCCATGCAGAAAACCATGGGCAGGTCTTCCCACTAAAAAATAGGGTCCAAAAAAAAAAATTCCCGGGGCACTACCCTAGACCCCGAACAGGGGGGGCGAGAGCCCCCTCGCGCATGTGATTAATCGTGGAAAGAATATAATACATAGCCAACATTCTCCCACATTGTTTTCTTTCTGCATGGGGCCATAGGATAGCTTAGTCATTAGTCCAGCTCTGCAACAACCATTGTTTCTCTACACCAAGAGAACTTTTGAGTGCTCACAGACTTCGTCAATGCATCTACAACATTCTTTAAAGTGTCCACCTTTACGAGCAACACCCTTTTACCCTCAACCATATCTCTCACAAAGTGATATTGAACATCAATGTGCTTTGTATTTGAATGATAAGAAGGGTTCTTAGCCAAGAAAATTGTACTTTGGCTATCACAGTCTATCCTTATAGCTCACTGCACCAACCCCATACTTGAACAAAATCTCTGCAACCAAACCGCTTCCTTGCTTGCATGAGTGGCTACCATGTATTATGCCTTTGTAGTTGAAAGAGTCACTACAAACTATCTTTTAATCATCCAATTGATTGCACCTCCAAATAGGCTAAACACATAACCACTTGTAGATCTTCTTTGGTCTAGATCTCCAGCCTAGTCTGCATCAACAAAACCACGATGTCCAATACTATGTAAAATTGTGGTCTTCCCTGGTGGCACAAAACATAATCACTAGTGCCACGCAAATATCTAAAAACCCGCTTCATTATTGTCTAATGCTCCTTCTTTGTTTTTGACATAAACTTGCTCAATACTCCCACTGCATGTGCAATTTCTGGTCTAGTGCAAACCATTTCATACATCAGGCTACCCACTGCACTTGCATATGAAAAATGGGACATATCCTCCTCTTTTTCTTGTGTCTTGGGACACTATTCAATAGATAGATTTACACCTACAGGAATAGGAACCTTCACCGATTTACTATCATGCATATTGAACCTCTGCAATATTGTCTCGACATACTTCCTTTGGTTTAACTAGAGCTTCCTCTTTTCCCGATCTCCCTTAATTTACATGCCGAAAATATAGTTTGTAGCACCAAGATCATTCATGTCAAATTTGGAGAAAAATTGGGTCTTCAAATCCTGGATAATTACTTTGTCATTTCCAATCATAAACATATCATCCACATACAAGACTAGATAAATAACACGATCACCAATTAATTTAAAATACACACAATGATCCTCTTTTCTTCTGGTGAAGCCAAGTCCTCATATATAGGTATCAAATTTCTGATACCACATCCTTGGTGACTGTTTTAACCCATACATAGACTTTTTTAACATGCACACCATTTCTTTCTTACCCTTCATGATAAAGCCTTCAGGTTGCTTCATGTATATCTCATCTTCCAGATCCCTGAGAAGAAATTTTGTCTTCACATCCATTTTTTATACCTCAAAATCAAAGGCAGCAACAACAAATAATAATAGAAGTAACCTTGGCAACAGGAGAAAAAATATCACCAAAATCAATTCCCGACACTTGGGAATAACTTTTTGCTACCAATCAAGCTTTGTATTTCTCCACCTTGTCTTCTACATTCAACTTCTTCTTAAACACCCATTTTCTCCTGATGGGCTTCCTTCTAGCCGGTAACTCCACCAGATCCGATGCCTCATTTTTGTGCAAGGATGTCATTTCATCAACCATGGCCTCCTTCTAGAGTTTTCCATCCTCTGAATCTACTGCCTACTTGAACGTTTTGGGATCATCATCAGTTATAGTTAAAGAAATAACTGAATAGAAGGAAGATGGACTATACCTTTCTGGTTTCCTTATTTCCCAAACTGATCTTCTCACAGCTAGAGTTTGTAGCTCTTTCTCTTCTAAGTCTTCTTCTGTTGTAGAGCCTAATTCGTCCTCCTTTAGCTAAAACTCTATCTTCTCAAGTTCCTTTGGTAGGAATTCATGTTTAACAACTTTTTTACCTCTCTAAACACCATGTCTTGGCTGTACACAACCTTCCTTGTTTCTGGGTTCCAAAGCTTGTAACCTTTTAAACCATCCTTATACCCAATAAAGATGCACTTTTCAGATTTATTATCCAACTTGGTCCTTTTCTCCTTTGGAACATGTACATATGAATCACATCAAAATACCCTCAGATGTGAAAGAGAGGGTTTCTTACCAGTCCATACCTCATGTGGATTCTTATCCTCCAACGCTGATGAAGGTGATATGTTAACTAGGTAACATGAAGCCTCTACTGCTTCTACCCAAAATACTTGTCCTAACCCGATACCACTGAGCATGCTTCTTGCATTTTCCATCAGTGTTCTATTCATTCTTTCTGCAACTCCATTTTGCTGAGGTGTGTATGGATTAGTCTTCTTCCGTGCTATACCACACTTCTTACATAATTCTTCAAATTCCTTCTTGCAAAAATCTCCACCATTATCTGTCTTCAACACCTTTATCTTCTATTTGTTTGGTTTTCCACCAGAGCCTTAAATTCTTTAAATATGTCAAAGACTTCAGATTTATTCCTCAAGAAATATATCCATGTATTCCTTGATAAGTCATCTATGAATTAAACATAGTACACAGAATTTCCCAGTGATGGAACCGACACAGGGCCAAACACATCATTGTGCACAAGCTCTAAAATCTTGTTCGCCCTCTTAGCACCAAAAGGAAAACTCACCTGATTCTGCTTCCCATATAAACAATGTTCACATAAATAAAAATCCAGAGATAAATTATACATATCTTATACCATACCATTTCTATGCAGTATCTAAAGGCCCTTCTCTCCAATATGTCAAAGCCTTTGATGCCATAGCATGGTATTTTCTCCAGAGACCGGTAGGCTTTCAGCTCCACTTTCCGAAACCAATGAATTGTTGCACCCATAAATAACAGTGCTACCCTAAAGCTTGTACAGAGCTCCAATACAAACTCCCCGCATTAATTCCAGTGCTCCCCGAACCATGTTGCAGGTATCTTTCTCGAACACTGTTTTACACCTGCATCATCCATCTTGCTTACAGAAATCAAATTTCTGGAAAATTCAGGAATATGCAGAATACCATGAAGTGTTCTAGTCCTTCCACCTTAAAGCTTCAGCTTGAATTTTCCACGTCAGACGATAATGGCCTTCCTATCATCCCCTAAGAAAACATCACCACCATCATACTTCTCATACTCGCAGAACAACTCCCTATGGGGAATGAAATGAAAGGATGCACCTAATTGAATCAACCATGCCTCATGATCTACATGTGTATTTGAAGAAAAGACAAATACACATCCCCACCTTCATCTAAGGTGGTTTTTGCCTATGCATAAGGAGAATCATCAAATCCATTTCCTTTCTCAGGAGCTTTAGATCTACAGTCCTTTTTGTAGTTCCCTTCCTTTCCACATTTCCAGCACACCTTTACAAACTTTCCTGGAGATTTAGATCTCCCTCTAGAATTAGATCTCCCACTCGAAACCTTATTTTTGTTTTTTTTATGGGACCTTCCTCATACAGATAAGGCATTTCCATTTTGGACCTCCATATTTTTCCGTCTCATTTTCTCCGACAGCGAGGTTGAGATAATGTCATCAAAATTCAAGATAGTTGTATTACTACCTATTGCGATAACTAGACTATCCCACAAATTTGGTAGAGAACACAAAAAACTTATGCACTTATCTTCATCTGATATTTTAATATCAACAGATAATAGTTGACTTACCATATTATTGAAGGTGTTCAGATGCTCTGTCACCAGGTCTCCATCCTTCATCCTCAGGTTATACAACTTTTTCCGCAGGAACAATTTATTCACTAGAGACTTAGATTTGTACAAATTCCATAGCTTGTCCCACAAAATCTTCGTTGTAGCTTCCCCAGATATATTAAAAAAAACTGAATCTGAGACACACAACCATATTTTGCACTTTTCCTTCTAATCCAACTTCTTCGAGACTTCATCTGACATTATCATTTTTTTAGAACCTAGATCTACCACGATCCACTAATCTTTATCCACCAGCAGATCCTCCATTTTGAGCTTCCACAACTCAAAACTTTGACCATTAAATTTCTCAATATTTATCTTTCCACTACTCGCCATCTTCTTTCACCGTAAGAATCGATCTCGTAGATCTCCCACTGAATAGGGTCTACCACAGACTTGAGAAAAAAAATGCCTCAGAAGCAAAGGCATCCTCTTGAAGCTGAAACAAATCTGATACCAAATGTAGGTTTTAACTCTGTACAGAAATTATCTTCAAACAAATCTTAAAAACAGAAAATAAACAATAGTAAGAGCATAAAACATAATACAGATATATACAGAGATTTTCCCCTAGATCTCAAATTAGGACTACCAGCTTGATTTTTCATTATATTCCTTTTAGTGTTACAACACATATATATACATGTTGAAGCATTCATAAACCCCAATCCATTAACCCTGGATTAGAACATAACCGTAGTTCCCTTGACCAGATCTAAAAAAAACAAGGGGCCAAAAGCCATCATGCCCCAAAACCATGTGCAAACCCATGCACAAAACCATTGGTGGGCCTGCCCACCGAAAAATAGGGTCCAAAAAAAATTTCCCAGGGTGTTGTCATCCCCCCTACTGTAATGTCCCAAATGGGAAAAATAGGCTCAGGAGGGAATATCTTGGGATATTCCTCTATGGAATCACAGTAGCATGGAAAAAACACCAGCAAATTCTAAACAAGAGATAGACTACTAGAGCATTTACTGGTTATATCACCTCCAAGGAGAGGATGAAAACCAGAGGCTTCCTTGCCCGTTCTAGACTCTGTCTATAGAAGACTGATTAAACACAGCAAGTGTGGGAATGAAAAACTCCTGTTAGAGTTTTATGCCCTTGGGAACCTTATATCTACAGATCTAAAGAATGGATCCAAAGAGAAGCAAAAACTAAACAAGTGAGAAGCGGGAAATTCCACTCTCGGGAAAATCTGCAATAGGCTCAAGGAGGACGTTGTATAAGAAATCCAGTGTAAAAATAATGCAGACTAGGGTTGGGTTCCCTTATTTTAGGCCATGTGGGACCTCCATGCAAATTTTAAGCAAAAACAAATGAGTTTAGAGGGCTTAAACAGATCTCCCACAATCAACACTAGCTGAAAATCAGCTAAAGGAGAGAGTTGGGTTAATGGAGAAACCCTCCCTCAGGAATTGCGCAGTTTCTACTGGAAAACACTAGAAATTAGTAATCAGACCCATATTAAAGTATTACAATAAGAAATCAGATCCATAATGAGCTCTCTTAAAGAAGCATTAATTTTTGCTTGAAGCAAGAGCAAGAATCCTTCAGAAATTATAACTAAAACATATAGAAAAGCTGCAGAAAGACTTGACAACATCCCATATGAGGAGCTTCAGTTGCTGTAGGTAAAATATCAGATCTACAATTGATAAATGGCTGAAAAATCAGATCCATACCGGATCTGGAAACTACTCAACCTTCTTAACAAGATCCCCTTGGGGTTTTATCAAAATATTGTACAAGAAGATGTGGATCTAGCTTTTAATACACTGAACTGTAGAAACTTAAAATATTTCTAAAGATGGATTTAATTACATTACATATCAGATCTGAACATGAATAGATCAGTAAGCTACTTTACAAATCTCAAAGGGAGAGGCAAGCCTCAATCACCAGAGAGCTAGTACAATGAAAGATCTAGACAATAGAGAAGCTTGTACATGAAAATAACGCAATATAAGGAAGAGACTGCGCAGTAGCTGGAGTGAAATGATACGAAAGATAAGAAATATAGATCTGAAAGTATAATGAGAGTAAGATCCTCTTCCGGGTGGTCACAATGTTGAGTAACCAGCTCCAAAAATAGAAGAAAAGAGATATGAACGCCTTAGAAATAAGCCACTTCGAGGGGGAAACCTCCAATACATTACATAAATGAACAATTCTTGGATGATACAATTTAAAAAACCTCCTTTCTATATATAGGATTCCATGGGGCCACAATGTAGTCCTAGTGGGGCCATAATGTAATCCTAACTGACCTAACAATAATAATTTAAGGGCACAATAATAATAATATGGGGGTTACAAGGGTACAATAACAACAATAAGGGGTTTACACTAACAACAATAAGGGACTGTACTAGTAATACAGGGACCTAACACACAAGACACCCTCCCCGAGAGAAATCTCTCTAAAAAACAACTAAATCTTTTGCGTATCTAGTTCCCCCACTCGCTGCAACTCACAAGCAACAAGTAAAACCCTCACTGTGACCAAATAACAAGCAGAAATGAAGCTTGGCCATAATACTGGATAGTGAAGAGATGCATCACAATCTCCTCCAAAGAGCTACTCCATGGAAGGAGAGAGGATTCCTAAACAGGAAATCCTCTTCCCTTAGGCTAAACAGCCAAGAGACTTGAGTTGCTGCAGCAACTTCTCAAAATTCTTCAACAACCTTTACTTGTTGCCTCTCCTTCTATTTATAACATGAGGGCTTGCCAAAACCCTAAACCACCCTCTTCAACTTATCCTCTTTCACACATGTGATCCTCTTCTAGAAGTACGTTGTGCTTGATGGATAAGCTTCCCTCCAAACTGCACTGTAGGTGGGGCCAAGTTGACCCATGCAAATAAATTTCCCCTTTTCACACTTAGGGGTGTTTAAAATAATAGCCCAGATTTATCCTATTTCATTGTAGTATATCTGACAATAAAATGTATAAAAATGGAAAATATGCCCAATAAATAACACCATAGAAGTCAAAACTTCAGATCTTCATTAATATCCAAACCCTTGAGGTAGGGAAATACCATAAATTCACTCCTTAGGGAAGGAGATCATTCCACAAGCCATATGCTTGTCAATACAATAATCCTTGACATCTCTCAATGGAAAGACTTTAGCCTCTATATAAGTTTCATACATGCAATACCATGTGTAGTTACCATGGGTATCTCAATACCATACATCTAATACAACGCGCTTATCACTTTATTCCCTAGCAACGTGTGGTCCCTCACGTAATGTGGGTTAACCACTTTATTTATTAACTATGGCCCAATTATTTATCATTCTTATATTATTACATCATATTATTCCCTTGGGTACCTCCCTCTGTACCCTATATTATCCCCCCTAGGTATACTACATTACACCCCCCTTAAACATGTTTCGTTTCCACCTTCCTGGTTGTTGTCTTGTTGGGTGATGCGGGTGGTGATATGTTGAAGCTTTAACTGATAGAACATCTTTCATTAATTCCTCCATTATTGGTGATGGAGTGGTGTCAGGTTCTTTTGTTGGTACTTTCTTTGATGTCTGTGTTTGGCTATCTACCATCAAAGGCTCATCATCTGATGTGTCTCTGTCATTAGAGATTTGTGCTTCTTCCTCCCGAGTCTCTCCATGGTTCCTAATGGAAATATCATGCAATCTAATTTTCTTCTTTTTATATCAGAGCTTCATGAATTTCTTTTGCACATTAAAATTGACAGTACCAACGGATTCCATCTAAGGGTGTCCCAAAAAAACATCCACAACATCCATATCTGAAGCATAAAAATCAAAATGCAACACATACTTATCCATATAAATCTTCAAATCTTTATAAATTTGAACATCTTCATTATCAACCTGTGTGTTTTCAATATGCTTTGCTGGAACTTGCAATATTTTTGCCAAATTCACATTGATACAATTATGCTTGCAACTAGGAATGATAGACACAATGATGTTCTCTTTCTGAATACTTCCATGAACCCGTAATATGGAAATATTAGTAGAAAATAAATCTTTATGGCTCTTACTATCCTTCTTTTCGGCTTGAGACCACTTGTCCAAAAGGACTTTTTCAAGTTTTTTCTCGGGAAGTTTCCTCACTGAGCTGTCAAGTGAGGTCCACCATTTATTTGCCTCATCTTTCATATGAAGCCCTATGGAGCATACCCAAAAATTTCGGTATTGAGCCTTCTGATATTGTAAAAAATCTTCAATAGTAGGGCCATCATCTTTTCCTGTAAACTTCATCTTGCGAGAACCTCTAAAACAAAGTAAGGGTTTTGAAAAAAATCACTTAATTTGGAAAAAATTTAAAATGGACATTACTTGGTAAATATAACTCAGAATCCTTAATATAACCTTTTTTTGGAAATGGAATAGTCATTCTGCATCCATCCATGTTGCTGAAATCCCAATCTAGGTACTCTGAAAACACAGATCTACGCTGCAATAGTCCCGCCGTCACAAAATTTCTGAAAAAAAATGACTGATTTTAAATCAGTGATAACTCCATCATCCGAACTCTAATTTGACCGATTTTTTTTTTGAAATTGGGTTATTTTTCAAGAGGAGCTCAGATATGTAATTGGTTGTCTAAAATTTTTCACCAAAACCTACAAAAAATGTCAGGAGAGCCGTCGTACACAAATTTTCGTCAGAAACATTTCTGCAACACAGCTGAATTTAAATCAGCGATATCACCCTCATCCGGACTCCGATTCGACTGATTTTTTTTTTTTGAAATTCAGTATTTTTGCGTAAGGAAGCCAGATTTGATATCTATTTCTGAAAAATTTTGTGCCAAAAGTTTCATATCTTCTCTACAAACTCGCCACCCAAACATTTCCTGCAAAAAATGAAAAAAACAAATCTTCCAAACTCTTCCCAAGAAAGTGCTCTGATACCATTTGTAGTAGATATGACAAGAAAATGTATAAAAATGGAAAATATTCCCAATAAATAACACCATAGAAGACAAAACTTCAGAGCTTCATTAATATCCAAACCCTTGAGGTAGGGCAACACCATACACTTACTCCTTAGGGAAGGAGATCATTCCACAAGCTATATGCTTGTCAATACAATAATCCTTGACATCTCTCAATGGAAAGACTCTAGCCTCTATATAAGTTTCATACATGAAATACCATGGGTATCTCAATACCATACATCCAATACAATGCGCTTATCACTTTATTCCCTAGCTACATGTGGTCCCTTACATAATGTGGGTTAACCACTTTATTTATTAACTATGACCCATTTAATTATCATTATTATATTATTACATCATATTATTCCCTTGGGTACCTCCCTCTGTACCCTATATTATCCCCTCTAGGTACACTACATTCACATTGGGCATGTATTTATTCTTAGGAGTTTAATAAACCTCCTTCACATACTTTTATTCATGAACAAAGAAAACTGGAATTAAAATGCAATGTCCCCATTTAGTTGCAAAAATTGGGACATTACAGTCTCCCCCTGCAAAATGTTGCTTGCCCTCAAGCAACTCTTATTGTAGATGCAAGCCATCCATCCCCTCCAAATGGAATGCACATAAGGAAGGCTCCCTCCATTTGCTGCAATAGATTATGTATGTTTGGCTCCAAAATTGTCTTCTACCAATACATGAGATGACCTCCAACTGTGAGGTTATATGTCCTCCTCTTACCTGAAACACAAGATGACAAATTCATGATTTCTAACACCATCACAAGCACATGAGAGACATAAATTAAGGTAGCTCCTCCCTCAAAGGAAAAGCTTCATCATGTAGAACATTACTCCATCCCATGTTTGTGAACTTGAATAAGCATTGCTATGCCTCCATTCTTAGCCTTGTTGGCCTTGTTGGATCCAAACTCCATCATTTCAACGTTATACAAAGAAGAAGGAGAGGAGTAATAGGGTAAAAAAAAAAAATGTCAAACCATATTCTCCCAATATTTCCACCATTTCAAGGCCCTTTGCTGCCATCCTCCATCTCCTCCATGTAAGATGGACAAGCCATGCTTCTCAAAAGATGATGTACATGCCTTTCTTTGCTACAACCTTTCTTTGGTACATAAGGCATGAATCAGAAAATTATGAGCCATGGGGTGGTCACCATACTCATTCAAAGCACCAAAGAAACAAGTGGTCTTGCTGCCCTCTTTCCTCCTCATGTGCATCATGAAACCAAACCATGCCAATGGACATAGGATGTGTCACATCAGCCCAATACAAAGCACCATCATCAATGCACATCTCGAGATATTCATGACAAATTTTTCATCATGAAAGACACATAGACATAGGAGTTGTCATGTGGTGGCCATACCTTCTCAAGTGAGACAAAATTGTTCATGCCTTCTCTTGCTGCAACATATCATTGAAATCCAAGGCATGATTCAGAAAATAATGAGCTATTGGGTAGCAAACATACTCACCCAAAAGCACCCATAGCGACAAGGACTTTGCAGCCTTCTTGCCTCATCAACTTGTGGATCTTGGAGAAACAACACAATGATGAACATGTAAAATGCCTCATCAACATAGTACAAGCAAGCTCCCTTACACCACATCATTTGGGAGTCATTTCTCCTCCCAAGCCAGATTTCATGCATGAAATATACCTCGAACATAAATGCATGTGGACATATGAGACATCCTTCAAGCATAGGTGAATACATGGACATAAGATTTAGCATGTGATGTCCAACTCTCCTCTTAACAATCACATCATCCATGCTTCCTCCTCATATGATTTATCAATGATGTACCAAACATGAGATAAGAGAATGAGAATCCTTGGGTAGAGAACATGCTCACCCCCAAGCAACCAGCATTTCCATGCCTCCTTATTCATATCATGACCATTCTTCAAGGCATGGATTAGAAAAATAGGTACCTTTGGACAGTGATAGGATTCTCCCAAAGGCAACCAACGTAACCAAGCTTGCTGGTCCATATATGTCTACAAGTGATCCTGGGACCCCTTGCTCATCATCCTCATCCACTCACTCAAATATAGAAGTTGAGTGATGGGTTGCAAAATCATGGCATTCTCCGTTTGCAGAATACCATCTCCTTGAACCCACTGAAGAACTTTGCATCTCATGAAATACTGAAATGCATCTTTGTTGAGATCTCTCAGCGAGACCTTCCTCTCATGTATGATCCTCCAAAGCCAGTGAAGTTTTTGATCTGCAACAAATACCTCCAACATGCTCCAAGAATGATGAAGCCTCTTTTTCAAAGCCACTAAGTGAAAGCGTTGTAGATCTACAAAGTGATGCATGCACTGCCTCAAAGCAAGTGTCATTGCTGATCTTACAATTAGCCATTGAACATAGGATAGTACTAATCCCTTTTCTTGAGACCCTACATACCAACCCAAGATATTGAATGCAGCTCAACAATGGTGTTGTAGTATACCTATGGGGGATAATATAGGGTACAGAGGGAGGTACCCAAGGGAATAATATGATGTAATAATATAAGAATGATAAATAATTGGGCCATAGTTAATAAATAAAGTGGTTAACCCACATTACGTGAGGGACCACATGCGGCTAGGGAATAAAGTGATAAGCACATTGTATTGGATGTATGGTATTGAGATACCCATGGTAACTACCCATGGTATTGCATGTATGAAACTTATATAGATGCTAGAGTCTTTCCATTGAGAGATGTCAAGGATTATTGTATTGAAAAGCATATGGCTTGTGGAATGATCTCCTTCCCTAAGGAGTGAATGTATGGTGTTGCCCTACCTCAAGGGTTTGAATATTAATGAAGATCTGAAGTTTTGTCTTCTATGGTGTTATTTATTGGGCATATTTTCCATTTTTATACATTTTCTTATCAGATCTATTACAGGTGCATAGGGATAGCTTCCAATCTCCTCCTTGATTAGATCAAGGGTCATCTGCGCTGTGATACGTCTTTGCTTCAAATCAGCACTTTGATCTAACCCTTGGCCATGCATAGATCTTGAAATAATATGTGCTGAAATCTTATGCATACCTTGGATCAACTGATATATGGGAACCTCTTGACAGAACACAAGAGTTCCTCCATCCGGATCAATGATGCCTCCAACTGCTGGTAAGAATGATGACCTCCTCTCTTCAAGTATACCAGCGCTGGAATATTTCTCGGGACCCCATATGATAAGAACTCAAGACTACCTTGCAAGGATGCAAGTGCCTCTTCTCTAGATGCAAACTCCTTATCAGTATATAGTGAAAATGGAGATCTCTTGCCCAAAGTGACAAGATTGACATCCTCCTTTGTTTCCTTGGGAGATGTCTCTTTGTAGCTCTTCTTTTTCCTCTTATCTTCAAACTCCTTGAGATTTTCTTCAACACTCTTCAATCCTTGAAAAAGAAGCAATGAGATCTCTTCTTCAGTCATTATCTCTACCTTGTGATAACGGGAAGTGTATAGCTCTTCCTCTCCCTCTTGAAACCCTTTAGAAGTTTCTTTGCATCTCTTTTCTTCATTGTTATACCTCTCACCTTCTTCAAAGAAAGTGGGCATAGTGGATCTATGAGGAGATCTTCAATCCTCTGATCTTCTATTCTACTGATAGGAAGTGCTCAGGCTTCCTTCTTCTTCTTGAAATCTCATGCATCTCTTACTGCAACTTGCTTCTTCTCGAAACCCTCTAGGAGTCTTGGTGCTTCTGTAGTATACCTAGGAGGGATAATATAGGGTACAAAGGGAGGTACCCAAGGGAATAATATGATGTAATAATATAAGAATGATAAATAATTTGGCCATAGTTAATAAATAAAGTGGTTAACCCACATTACGTGAGGGACCACATGTGGCTAGGGAATAAAGTGATAAGCGCATTGTATTGGATGTATGGTATTGAGATACCCATGGTAACTACCCATGGTATTGCATGTATGAAACTTATATAGAGGCTAGAGTATTTCCATTGAGAGATGTCAAGGATTATTGTATTGACAAGCATATGGCTTGTGGAATGATCTCCTTCCCTCCTGTAGTAGATATGACAAGAAAATGTATAAAAATGGAAAATATGCCCAATAAATAACACCATAGAAGACAAAACTTCAGATCTTCATTAATATCCAAACCCTTGAGGTAGGGCAACACCATACATTCACTCCTTAGGGAAGGAGATCATTCCACAAGCCATATGCTTGTCAATAAAATAATCCTTGACATCTCTCAATGGAAAGACTCTAGCATCTATATAAGTTTCATACATGCAATACCATGGGTAGTTACCATGGGTATCTCAATACCATACATCCAATACAATGCGCTTATCACTTTATTCCTTAGCCACATGTGGTCCCTCACGTAATGTGGGTTAACCACTTTATTTATTAACTATGGCCCAATTATTTATCATTCTCATATTATTACATTATATTATTCCCTTGGGTACCTCCCTCTGTACCCTATATTATCCCCCCTAGGTATACTACAACTTCTTCTCTTTCTCTTCTGATTTACCTCTTGGGAGAGGCTCTTCTTAGATCTAAAAAATGATGAGGATAACCTCATCTGCTGCATCAACTAATCTCTGCTTCTGATATTTTCTTCACTGGTAGCTTGATCTCACAGGTTGTGCCAGAGATCATGCTTAGATATCACTGTAATGTCCCAAATGGGAAAAATAGGCTCAGGAGGGAATATCTTGGGATATTCCCCTATGGAATCATAGAAGAATGGAAAACACACCAGAAAATTATAAACCAGAGATAGAATAGTAGGGCATTTTTTGGTTATATCACCTCCAAGGAGAGGATGAAAACCAGAGACTTCCTTGCCCGTTCTAGACTTTGTCTATAGAAGACTGATGAAACAAAGAAAGTGTGGGAATGAAAAAATCCTCTTAGAGTTTTATGCCCTTGGGAACCTTAGATCTACATATCTAAAGAATGGATCCAAAGAGAAGCAAAAACTAAACAAGTGAGAAGTGGGAAATTCCACTCTCAGGAAAATTTGCAATAGGCTCAAGGAAAACGTTGTATAAGAAATCCAGTGTAAAAATAACGTAGAATAGGGCTGGTTTCCCTTATTTTATGCCATGTGTGACCTCCATGCAGATTTTTAGCAAAAAAAAATGAGTTTAGAGGGCTTAAATAGATCTCCCACAATCAACACTAGCTGAAAATCAGCTAAAGGAGAGAGCTGGGTTAATGGAGAAACCCTCCTTCAGGAATTGTGAAGTTTCTACTGGAAAAAACTGGAAATTAGTCATCAGACCCATATTATAGTATGGTAGTAAGAAATTATATCCATAATGAGTTCTATTAAAGAAGCATTAAGTTTTACTTGAAGCAAGAGCAAGAATCCTTCAGAAATTATAACTAAAACATATAGAAAAGTTGCAGAAAGACTTGACAGCGTCCCATATGAGAAGCTTCAGCTACTGTAGGTAAAATATCAGATCTAAAATTGATAAATGGCTGAAACATCAGATCCATACCGGATCTGGAAACTACTCAACCTTCTTAACAAGATCCCCTTGGGGTTTTATCAAAATATTGTACAGGAAGATGTGGATCTAGCTTTTAATACACTGAACTGCAGAAACTTTAGAGATTTTTGAAGATGGATTTATTACATTACATATCAAATCTGAACATGAATATATCAGAAAGCTACTTTACAAATCTCAAAGGGAGAGGCAAGCCTCAATCACCAGAGAGCTAGTACAATGAAAGATCTAGACAATAGAGAAGCTTGTACATGAAAATAACATAGTATAAAGAAGAGAATGCGCAGTAGCTGAAGTGAACTGATACAACAGATAAGAAATACAGATCTAAAAGTACAATGAGAGTAAGATCATCTTCTGGGTGGTCACAAGACACCCTCCCTGAGAGAAATCTCCTTTAAACAACTAGATCTTGCAGATCTAGTTCCCCCAATTGCTACAAATCACAAGCAGCTACAAAACCCTCAACAGGACCAACGTTGATATAGAAATGAAGCTTGGCCATAATACTGGATAGTGGAGAGATTCATCACAATCTCCTCCAAAGAGCTACTCCATGGAAGGAGAGAGGATTCCTAAATATGAAATCCTCTTCCCTTAGGCTAAACAGCCAAGAGACTTGAGTTGCTGCAACAACTTCTCAAAATTCTTCAACAACCTCTACTTGCTGCCTCTCCTTCTATTTATAACATGAGGGCTTGCCAAAACCCTAAACCATCCTCTTCAACTTATCCTTTTTCACATTGGGCATGTATTTATTCTTAACTTAGGAGTTTAATAAACCTCCTTCACATACTTTTATTCATGAACAAAGAAAACTAGAATTAAAATGCAATGTCCCCATTTAGTTGCAAAAATTGGGACATTACACCTACTGCGCCCAATGCAACGTACAAGTGGGGATATCACCTCCCTTGTGAACCCCCCCCCCCACCCCCCCTGCACGTGCGACTAATCGTGGAAATAATATAACACATACCCAACATAAAATATATTAGCATTAATATTTACTACTTTAATTATTAACCAAATATAGAACATATAAAACCACAATATATTGTTTATTTAAAGCTTGATTTGATATAATTATGTAAATTATGAAATAAATATATTTATTGGATCCACTATTAAAAAATAATTAAAATATAAACATTAATATATACTACTTTGATTAGTAATCAAATATAAAACCACTAATATTGTTTTATTTAAAGCTTAATTTCATATACTCATGTAAATTATGTAGTAAATTAAATAAATATATTCATAGAAATTGATAAAAATAGAGACATTTATCCGTTATTACATAATAAACCATACTTAATCATTAATAAAGGTTTATACATTATTAAAAAATTAAATAAAGTTCATACCTAAACAATTAACAAAAGTTCATAATACTTGTTGTAACATTATCTAGTTTTGATAAGTTAGCATTAGTCAAATAATTTTGAAAATGTTCAGGTAGGATATGGATGCAAAAAAATGAAAGAATTAAAAAATGTTAGGAATTTTTTTATGTTTTATAGGTATCCATATCAATAAAATGATAGGTGCTAACTGCCCTTAATAAAGAAGGAAAATTAAAATAAAATGTTAGGGAAGAAAAAAGAAAAAGGAAAGCTTCGATTTTTGTTTTAAAAATTTCATTGGTTGCTAATATAAATGCGCCCATAAAAGGAGAGATTTATATGGTTTAAATTTCATTCCATGCTTTATTAACTCATATCCTAAGTTTTAAACCAGATTAATATACCCTCGTCATTCTTCCTATTTCATTTCATGTCCCTAAAACATATCCCGCCATTTATTCCCTTTATTTAAATTTCCCTAAATCATTCCCTTCATACATTCCCGATGCTTTATTAAATAAAAACCCAAACCCACCATTCCACATCATCATATCTTAGCGTCCTCTCACATTTCCACATATCCGACGATCCTCCTTACATCTGTCGGCATCCAATGACTCTCATAGCCTTTTGGCCCCCTTATGCGATCCGAACCTTATCATGGGGGGGGGGGGGGGTCCTAACCTAGTAGTAAATTAAAACAGCTCATTGATACGTGTCAGCATCCCAATCTTTGACTTCGAGTACGTAAAACCATTAATCGGCTACTCCCCCTTCCTCGAAAGATGATTTCCAATACCAACTATCCAATTTGTCGTTGACCCCCCACGCCATTCCATTGTCGCCATCTCGTCTGCCATCTCATTCGCCCGTTGAACTTCCATATCTCCATTATCAGTCTGTTAAGATTCTAATTAACTTACCGTTACCTCGCGCCACCAAAGGAAAGCCTGTTTTTCTGTATAAATCTCCTTTTATTAGTTTGAAGGTTACACTATTGTTTAATTGCAGGTTATTCACCAGAAACCATATATTATAAAGCTTCTGGCGCCTGCACATTCCAACTATCCTCTCTGTCCCTGTCTATAATGATTTCCTTGTTCGTTGTCTGTATTCCTATCAGATTACACTCCCAGCCTTAAGCCATCATGCCTCCCAAAGATAAAGGACTCGAGGAAAATGCCAATCCTTTGATTTTCCCTCCTGTGGACCTTCATCGTGTCCATATGGCTGATAGAGACTACAGGATATATGAAAAACATTATGATATTAATATTCTTGAGATGTATTACTGGCTCGAAGATAAGTGTATTGAGAAATCAGATGAAAACCAACTCTGCGAGTCAAATCTACCTCGTTATATCTTTCCTCCTACCCACAGTGCTCCAGATTTCATTAGGAAATTCCATGCCTCATATTTTCCAATCCAGAGAGCCATAAACAATTCCAATGGAAAAGTTTAGTTTACCATAACCCCTCAGGCCATTGATCAAATGATGCTAGCCCCCACAGTTGACCATGGTATCCCATTTTCTCATGAAGCTCTGGTCGAAATATACCAGAAATTAGACCTCGCTAAGAGAACCCAAACTCTATAATTATTCCTAACACAAGATGGTTCATTTCCTAAGAAAAAACCTCCTTATCCTTCATCCCTATTCCCTGAGAGAACCAAGAAGATAACCAATGTTCTATCTTACCTTCTTGGATACTACTCTGATCAATATGTAGATGAGGCCATTATAGGATTTTTATCAATCTTTTCCAATGATGCCAAACCTTCAATTGTGTTTAATTTCAGTCATTTCCTTGCAGAGTCTATTCATCAATAGTTGGTTAATTTCAACACAGAGGAGGTATTTAAATATACCTCTATCTTAGTCTACATGTTCATATACTTTCAAGGAGACAACATGAAATTGCCATTGCAGAAATTGAATGAGAAAGGAGACCAACACTCGGTCATTTTATGGACCACCCTGGTTATGAAAGATCAGAATGAGTTCACATGTAAACATTTCATTGAGATTTTTGTCCACCCAGCCATTGGCCTTTTAAGCAGCAGAGATGAATCAAGAATCAGTGAAGAAATCCAAAAGATTTTGCAGGTGCCAGAATAGGTAAAAACAAGATATTGGTACTTATATGAAAACTACACAGAGATAAGAGTTTTTGGATGTGAGTTGCAACCGTATAAGTTGCCAAAATTCCTCCCAATGAGGAATTTTGCCTTAGAATTCATCAGGCAGATGATCAACATGGATCAGGTTCATTTTTTTGCGGCCAAGAAAAAGTCTCGGTTTAAGCTAAAAATGTAGGTTGGGCCATTCATATGTAACAGCAGGAAAGCAAGAGCAGAAGAAGACCAATTATTGAAGAAAATGCAGTTTTATTTAAGCTTCACTTGGTCATATGATCCATTAGGGATAGTTTCCAAATTAAGGGTAGAAACCAAATCTGCTCCTTATTTTCACACACCAAGGCAAAAAATAGAGAAGTATAAGAACCAACCAGAGTGGATAGAGAATACATTACATGAGGCAGAAGAACAACTAGTCCCTTCATCAATAGTTCAGAATCCTACAAATCAAGAGAAGACAACCAAAAGAAATAGAGAAGAAGGATCCCCTTCAGAGACATATATCTTCAGCAAGGGATTTAAAATCATGTACAGAAAGGAGGCTAAGCTTAGTTCCATACTAAGCCTTAGCAAATATTTAGAGTTGCAGACTCCTATTAATAGTAATGAGCCTCTTATATATTCATTAATAGGTGAGCAGTTCACACAGTCTCCTACCACTTCCATGACTACAACAGAGCAGCAGCAGATCATGCACACAGGTACATCAACTTCAAGCGAGCTAGAGAAAAGAACCATGGATATCTTCAAGGAAATCAAACTAAAAAATGAAGCCTTGAAGATAAACACATACAATCAATTCTAGAAACAAACTTCAAGTGCCCAAAGCAGGCTATTGTCAGACTTAGACTCAGAGAAATGAAGAATTCTAATGGAATTTCTTCAAGCACAAGTTCCTCAGCCCAAAGGAGAATCAAATTATAATAAGACATCTCTTGAGTTTGATGTCAGGGACATACATCCCATTGATCAAATGGAGATGCATAAAAAAACTAGGGAGATGATTTTCTCCACTGTAACTAACATTGCTATGACTTTATCTAAATTGCAGGTCACACTAGAAAATGTTCGATTGCAATGCAACATGGAAAAAGTTTCAGCTTTAACCAAATATACCAGGATTAAAACCTTGGAATATTTGGTAATCAAATTGGGCTATGATCCTGCAAATTTTAATGCTACAGAGGAGTTGATTAAGAAAAATAATTCGGATATTGCAGCATTAAGGAAGCAGTTAAAACTACCAGCGACAGAAGATCCTTTAGCTAGGGATATTGAAGAGACAGAGATAGAAAAGGCAGACATGATGAAGCTCATTTTAGAACAGAGTACACAGTTGAAGAAAATTGAAACAGAGATGGAGAATTAGAAAGCAAGAAACCAACAAAGTAAGTTGCTCCTTTAGAAGCACTTCCTATCACATCTATTCCTATTGCTATACCAGCTACCACTAGTAAAGGAGATGCTGTAGAATAGTTAGCTAATACACTCCAAAACATGACCTTGTAGACTGAATAAATAAAGAAGTTACAGGAAAAAGTGAAACTTCTATAGGATCAGCAAAAGAATTCTGACACTTTCCATGCATCAGAGCTTCGAAGAGCTCAGAACCAAGTAGAAATATGGAAGAAATCAACCACTGAAGCTTCTATTGGCTACACTCTTGGTAATGTTAAATAAATTATTTGGAACAACATCATTAAGGAAATTAATGAAATCTGGCCATCTATCAAGATCATCTTTGAGCAGAAGGAGTTAGTGGAAAAAGAAAACCAGGCAATTTCTGCTATAAATACTCAATTGGGAGAAATGCCTAATAAAACCAACAACATTATAAAGTTTCTAAACTCTAAGGATAGCCAAGAACTGGATGAGCTAGGGGTAGATGACAGGACTGAGACTATCCTTGAGGTAAAGAAAGTTCTGATAAAAAAGAACTTAGTAGTGCAGTTAACAAAGAAGTATCACACTCTTGATATGGAAATCAACAAATTTCTCTCAAGAATTTATGCATTGATTAAAAAAGGTCTGCCCTCACTGTTTGTTATAAATGATAAATTAATTCCCAGGGAATATTATATGAAGAAGCTCAAAGAAACAATAAGGTCTGCATCCATGTCTTCTATTCAAGGTTCTATGATAGGCAAAGCTTTTATAAAGCTGTTGAAAATATCAGTTTTATTCACCATGAGATAAAATATATTTTCACTGTAAAACCCACTTTTGCAAAGTATACTGAGGTAGATGAAATCTACCGCAGGGTTACTAAAGTTTCAATTCCATATTAGGAGCAGTGGGAGAAGCTTTGTGAATATAAGGATTAGAGGACAAGTCATCTTGCAAGTGCAGCAACAAAATAATGGCCACTCAGCAACAATTTTCCTTTAAAGTAGGGCCAGACACGCATATTCATTCTTTTGGATCGAATTCCTTTTTTCTTTCTGTTAAATTTCAGAACATATAGATTGCCTTGTCACTCGGGCATTTATTGTAACTTTTTTTTTGTTTAAATACTTCATCCATGGAAGTATTCGAGGTTTCACCCTTGAGCTACTTATTAAGCATATTTTTAATAGTTGGAGCATTTTTTTTTTCAATAAAGGATTCTAGATTTACTTCATATGGCTTGTGTTCTTGTGAGTTATCTCTATTATGTTTTTCATTATGTATTCCTCATATAATTTAATTTATTAACAGTTATCCAATTGGAAATTTAATTGAATCTCAGTTTCATTTTCGATTCGATGTGAAGTTGTAGTTGGATTAAGAGATTAATTTACAAAGTTATATGTTACTGTAAATTCCTCTTGAAATTTAATTACATGTAGGTTCATGTTATGACATGATTATATTTTGTTCATTATGAAAACATAGTTTTCATAATTTCTGCTTATAAATGATTAAATAAACTATCTGAATATTAAATCATTTATACTTCTTCATATTCTTCTTATCCATCCGACTTTAAATCAAATTAACCATATGTAATTAAAGAACAACCTGTTATTTTATCAAAGATCTTTCTAAGTTAAATCACTTGTTTCAGAAAATTGTTCATTGGTCATCCAACTATTCAAAAACAACAAATATTTTAGATGCTTTGGCATAACTTATCGACCTTAGGTTATCTCAAAGGACAACAATAAAATTAAAAATTAACCAAGGTTCATATCAAACATTAATAAAATTTCATACACCATTAAAAAATTAATTAAGGTTCATATCCAAATTAACAAATGTTCATAAAATACTCCTTGATGGGGGTGAGGTCTGAGAAACACGTGGAAGGTGTCTTGCATGAGTAAATACAAGTGAAGCGAGGGTGAGGGATGATACTCCTAGTCCCTTCACCATAACGCATGCAACGAGAGAGGTAATGGCTTCACATTGGAAATACGTGTGAAAAATAACTGCGCATTGGAGTTTGGAGGTGGTGAAATGATAAGGCGAGGTAAGATGAGGGAGCCCGACATTCACCTCCTCACTCTGGTTTGGTGCTGGTCCTGGAGGTGGCCTTCAAAGAGGAAGTGTAAACATCGTAGGAATTTTTACAAAGGGAGTGGCTTCTGTGTGCTTGTCGTGGGAATTTATTGGTGTTGTATGTTAAACTGGTCCTTGTTGCTCAGTTTCTTAGCCATTATCTGTGTTTGGGTTGAGGATAGGAAGTTTAAGGGAAGTGAGCACACTCGTTTCCATTTTTCTTGGATTTTGGTGAGCCTGTTTTTTCCTATTAAGAGAGAAAGCTAGAATCTCCACTCTAGGAAACCTCGAGGGTGGTGATGGAAAACTAGTTTCTTTTCCCTATTCTGTTCTCTTCGGCATGAGTGTTATGGTATTTGGTAGATTGGTGTGTGGTCTCTATGTGGAGAATTTGGAGGTTGGTTTCTTCCCTGGGGGAAGTTACACTCAGGCGTCAACTACTTTGTCATCCTCTGTTGTTCAATTTCCCGTGTTGGTTTGGTGGGTGATGGTATTTGGTTTTCCTAGTTGTGGTGGTCTTTAACTAGTAGTGGGAGGTGGCTTTGTGCTTCCCTGCAGTTGTGGAAGGTGACATTTTGCTCCTTTGTTAGTGGATTTTTTTTTCTCTAGTGGGGGGTCTGGTCTCTTGACTCTGCACGTGGCGAGGCTCCTTGTAATATCCCAAAACAGGGATTTTCTACAACAAATGGAATATCTGAAGATATCCCAAAGTTGGAGCTTCAAAAAATCATGATATTGGCAATTTAAATCAGCTCATTATATGTAAAAGAACATCTCTCCAGAAAATGAGTGGATATCAGCAAGAATATGGCGTACATACTCCTTATCAAGTGGGGAAATGCAGCAATATAGGGCATAAAGTGGCTATCTTCAGAAAATAACGCTATATATGTGAGGAAGGGGACTTGGATCCCTTAGAATATATTATATACAACTCACATGAAGAATCAGAGCTGAAAAAAATCACTCTAGCCAACATAAACAGATCTCCCCAAGTCAATATGACTCAAATATGCCCAAACCCCATGGCTTAACTCATGCAGGTCCCAAGAAGAACTGAAGAAATTACAACGTTATTCTTATGAGGGTTTATGCAACAATAATGAGAAATAATAGATCTGGAGATTACAATCATCCAGTGGCTGAGAAAATGGAGAGTCCTTCCTTCTTATACAAAATAAGATCAACCCAGCAAGGGTTTCATGAGAGTACAATATATAAAAATGCAGATCTACAGATATGGATATGAAAAACTTAGTTATACTACAGCACTGAATAAATATGGCTGAAATTTACAAATGACATAAGAAGAATGAAGTACAAAGCTTTCTGGGACAAGGGTTGGCCCTTTCTCCAAGGAACAAGCTCACAAGCAAGGTTTCAAACCCTCCTACTGCAGCACTCTAGAAAATGACGCAGTTTCTTAAGAGACTTGCACTGTAAATGAATGGATCTTCTTGGGCCTCATGCAAATATATCCAATATGCTCAGAAACCTCCTGTACAGATCTTGCAAAGAGAGGGAGGCTCCCTCCTCTGAAAGATAAGCTCAAAAAGTGGGTGTTGTGATCTTCCCACTGCAACACCCTGCAAAACAGTGTTACCTGATACAAGAATAATGATGTAGCTGAAGGAGGATGCTTGGCCTCAAGCCTATATGTGGAAAATTGATGAACAATTCTCCTCCAAGAGATCACTCAATGAAGGAGAAGGAATCCCTAAGCAGAAATGCCTTGTTCTAAACAGCACTGTAACTCTGCTAAACAGTAGGAGACTTTAAATATTCTAAGCAAACCAAAATCAATAATCCATAAGCTAACCTCAAAAGTCTACTATCTTCCTCCTTATAAATTTTGTGAGCCTCCTCACCTTGGGTCCCACCCATTAGGGTTTCCAACAACACATGGTTATTTTCCCTCCATAACTGTGTTGTAGCTCTATCTAGGCTACTCATCCATACTGCGTTGTTGACTTGGTCAACTTGACTGAATCAACATGAACTTCTTCCTATTCATACATGGAAAGTGCAAAATCTAGCCACTAGAATGTCCCCTTTTTCATACCAAGAGGGTTTTTATGCCAATACAAGTTAAGTATGGGTCCTTTTCCCCATTTATTCATCTACTATGTGTAAAGATCAAAATTTAATATTCCTATTAGTGGCATGCTAATTTTAGGAATATTACAGTCATCCCCTCCCAAATATTGCTTGTCCTCAAGTAACTGCAAGGATAGGACTGGAAAGTCTCCTTCCCTCCTCTTGTAGCATCCTCATATGATGAGCTCCCAAAGAATAAGATAATGTCTCAAGAAATGAAACCCCATAGTGCCTCTCCCAAGCAAACAAATTAGCATTTGATGTACATCCCAAATGGCTATCATCATGCAAAAGTAACATACTCAAGGAGACAACTATGTGCTATCTAGAGGTCCTCTCAAGGCATGGATTTTGAAATGCATGATAAATTCTCATCCCCAAGTGAAACCTCCACCCCCAAGCTATCATCCATATGAAATGAGTTACCCTCCAACATGGCAACTCATGCACAATCCCCTCCACCTTTGGCTTCTGAAGTGTAGGTGGGCTAAATAAATGAACATGATAGGCAAGAGGGCCTATCCCACGCTATCCACCTCTCTACTTATGGTAAGTGTAGAGGGCACGCTGATCTTGAGCTGCAACATGATTGCCCTCAAATGGAAAGAAGAAGATTAAGTCTCCAAGGGCCCTCTCTCCAAATTCATGAGCCATGCCAACCCAAACCATTCCATACAATATGAATGGCACATCATCACCATAAGGCATTCAAATCAGAAAAATGTTGAATGTTGTGTGCAAGTTTGGATGGTACAAATGGTTTTCCAAGTGGATACTGCGTAGTTTCCCTAACTGATGTTTGAGGATATCATGTGGGAAGTGGTTTTTTAATGAGTTACAAGTTGTGCATGTTTGCTCCTCAACCATGGGGTAGTAAGAAGCAATGAATATCAGCTATACATAATCAAAATAACAATGTTATTGCCCAAAATCATGTATATATGGGCTACTAGAATTACAAATATTGGAACTAAAGTGACCATGAAACCCAAAAATACTCTTGCTCTCTGGTGGAGAAATGCACTGTTCATATATGGTGAGAAGATACAAGTACTCAATGGAGTAATCAACAAGTACATAAAATCATTTCTTACCATACATAATGAGTAGGCTGAAAGTGAGGTCCATGAATGAGCCCTCCCATGAGAATCTCCTCATAAGAATCTGCAAAAAAGAGGGATACATCCTCTTCTTGGAACACTCCATCAATAAGAACATACTCCCAAGTGACAGCGCTAAAGGCCTTAGTGATAAGGCTCCATGACTCCTCCCTTTGAAATTCCATATGCCAAAGCCATCCACCAACATGTTGCTATGTGAGAAGATTTTCTTCCTATATGGAAGTCTCTCATGATCCTCCAATGCTGAAGGGTAGCCTCCTTGCACCTTGAATGTGCCCTCCTTCTCTCTGGAAATATCATAATAAGTATGGGAAAATTTCTACCCATACTCCCCCAAGTGTAACCACAGCAACAACAACTCTTGCTGCTCCCTCATCTCTCCCTCATACAAGCCATAGAGTGAGATCATGATGGTTGTCTTGTATGATGCCCTATACAAACAAGTCTTTTGTTGTTTTATCATATAGGTGCCATTCCATGTCTCCTTCCATCACGTAACTCTTGACAAAGGGTATGATTCAATATGGCCAAAATCTCTCAAGAGTAGCCAACGTAGCTTTGCTTCTTGCTTCCCTGTGTCATAGATCTGCAAGTGGCTCACAAGCCTCTTGCTCTCCATCCACCTCCATTCATCCAAATGCGGATGTCTTCCTTCATTCTCCCCCTTGTTATCTTCCCAATGAATACTACCAATCTCCCAAAGCAGAACTTTCTCCTTACACCTCATGGGAAGTTGAGATGTAACCCCTTGGAGATCTTTTATAAAAGACCTCTCATCAATGATCCTCTCGAATCAAACAAGCATTAGGGGAATTTTGAGGTCTAAAATGGGCCTCATAAGAAAAATGTACAACAAAAATAAACTTTATAACAACCAATAGGATTCAAGATGATGATGTCATCCATAATGGATGATTCACCATTTTTGGAGTAAAAAAGTAAAAATATTAAAAAATAATAAAATAATAAAACTACTTTTTCAACTCGTATTTTAAACTTATCTCCAAAATTTTTTACTCAAATTTCGAGCGGGAGTACTTGTTGGATGCGGAATTTAATTCCTCATCCAAGGAGTACCCATGTTGCATACTTTCGATGAACTCTTCTACACGAAAAATGAGAAATACATAAAAAAACGTGATTGTAATCACGTTTTTTATGTATTTCTCATTTTTCGTGTAGTAGGACCCATCGAAAGTATGCAACATGGGTACTCCTTGGATGGGGAATTAAATTCCGCATCCAACGAGTACTCCCGCTCGAAATTTGAGTAAAAACTTTGGGAGATAAGTTGAAAATATGAATTGAAAAAGTAGTTTTTTCATTTTTCCCTCTAAAGTTTGATGATGTCATCAAATCTTATTAGATTTTTTCCACTATTGTTTTATAATTTCCTTAGGGGGCCCATTTTAGACCTCAAAATTCCCCTAATGATCCATGTGTGTTGAAAGTAAGACATCACCAGAAAGTGGCACAACACTCCCTATGCCCTCCAAAATATTTCACCCTAACTCCTCATGCTACATGGAACTCAATAGGGGTGCAAGGGAATGAATGTTCATTCCTCCTTTGTTTAAACCAAGGTCACACAGCGCAGTGAAAGCTTGTTGCTCCACCCCAGTAGTGTGTTTTGATCCTTGACCAAGTGAGGACAAATTCCCAAGGTTTTCCATAAGATTTTCTGAAATGATAGGAAATGGAAATACATGTATACCTTGGTGAGTCTTGGGGACATCTTTTATGGCTACAAGAGTCCCTCTCTTCAATGTGTTGGCTGATCCAACTGCTGATATGGATGGCTGCTCCCTCATGAATGTGATAGCACTAATAAAGGCCTCCTCAAGTGGGGATGAGGTCTCCTTCTATGATCTCTCACTGTCAAATATTATGATTACCCTTTGAGCGAAATCAGAAAAATTAGATACTCTTGCATGAATCACATGGTTGAACCACCAAGATCTTGCCTTGCCCACAAAGTGCAGTGCTGAGATCTCCACAACCTCTTTTTCCACTACTGGATGTAGTAGGAAAAATGCTTCTAACTTCATCACCCAAGATTTTGTTGTACATAAGGGTGAACCATCAAAGGTAGACAATAGGAATCTATTGCCCCTTGTCATCTTACTATTGCATGGCCTTCTTTCTCCTCTCAATTGGATAAACTGAGGAAGATATAATGTCTCTTTGAAAGCCCTAGGTTGGAACTTGTAATCTGCCAAATACCCACTCAGGATCTCATGTTCTAAGTGGTCTTCTTGATATCCACTTCCTCTATGAGCATATGAAGTGCATGGATCTTCTTCTTTCTTTGAACCCCTTCTAGAGGTCTCACTGCAACTTTCTCCTCCTTGAAACCCTCTTGGAGTGTCTTTGCATCTTTCTTCTTTCCTCTTAGATCTGAAAATTGATGAGAGTAATATCACCCTCTCCATAATTTTGTTCTCCTATCCATCTTATCTTCTGATTGGATCTGAAATCCACAGGGTGAGCCAAGATGGCAGCTTTGATACCACTGTAATATCCCAAAACAGGTATTTTCTACAACAAATGGAATATTTGAAGATATCCCAAAGTTGGAGCTTCAGAAAATCATGAGCTTGGAAATGTAAATCAGCTCACTAGATGTAAAATAAAATCTCACTAGCAAATGAGTGGATATCAGCAAGACTATGGCCTACATACTCCTTCCCAAGTGGGGAAATGCAGCAATATAGGGCATAAAGTGGTTGTCTTCAGAAAATAACGCTATATATGTGAGGAAGGGGACTTGGATCCCTTAGAATATATCATATAAAACTCACATGCAGAATTAGAGCTGAAACAAATCACTCTAGCCAACATAAACAGATCTCCCCAAGTCAATATGACTCAAATAAGCCCAAACCCCATGGCTTAACTCATGCAGGAAGAACTGAAGCAAGTATAGTGTTATTATTATGAGGTTTTATGTAGAAAATAATGAGAAATAATAGATTTGGAGATTAAAATCATCCAATGGCTGAGAAAATGGAGATTCCTTCCTTCTTATACAAAATAAGATCAACCCAGCAAGGGTTTCATGAGAGTAAAATGTATAAAAATGTAGATCTGCATATCTAGATTTGAAAAATGTAGTTATACCACAGCATTGAATAAATAGGGCTGAAATGTACAAATGACAGAAGAAGAATTAAGTACAGAGCTTTCCGGGAGAAGGGTTGGCCCTTTCTCCAAGGAACAAGCTCACAAGCAAGGGTTCAAACCCTGCTACTGCAGCACTCTGGAAAATGACGCATTTTATTCAAATAATTACGCTGTAAATGAAGGGATTTTTCTTGGGCCACATGCCAATATATCCAATATGCTCAGAAACCTCCTGTACAGATCTTGCAAAGAGAGGGAGGCTCCCTCCTTTGAAAGATAAGCTCAGAAAGTGGGTGTTGTGATATTCCCACTACAATGCCCTGCAACACAGCATTTCCTGCTACAAGAATAACATTGTAGCTGAAGGAGGATGCTTGGCATCAAGCCTAGATATGGAAAATTGCTTAACAATGCTCCTCCAAGAGATCACTCAATGAAGGAGAAGGAATCCCTAAGCAGGAATGCCTTGTGCTAAACAGAACTCCAACTCTGCTAAACAGCAGGAGACTGAAAATAGTCTACGTAGAACAAAATCAATAATCCATAAGCTAACCTCAAAATTCTGCTATCTTCCTCATTATAAAGTTTGTGAGCCTCCTCACCTTGGGTCCTGTTGAGTCTCAAATCTGCATCTTTTCCATACACCTTTCTATACCTTTTTCATTCACCTGAACCTTCCCAGTTGTCAATATCATTGTATATTAATTGCAAAGGAGCATCTAAAATGGTTTTTAACTATATTTTTGTGTCTGTTGTTTGATTTAGATTTTGCACATTTAGCTGCGGAATCTTGCCACTTTCCGCAGCCATTTTGTGAAACTCTATGTTACAGGTGTCTTCAGGTAAAACGAGCCACATGGGCAAGTCAGAAATGATGTGGACATGGATCGTGTCCTATTGGCTCGAGAAAATTCACCCAAGGAGGCTACGGTCAAAGGTGGCCAAGTGGAAGTCAACCGTAGAGTCCCACGGTGACAGGACTCTGTTTCTCGTCACGTGGAGATTTATATGGCCGTTTCTGAATTACGGGAGACAAATCAACACATGTACATGGCTCCATAAGCCGTATTCAAACATCCACTCTTCATAGATTTACTCCTCAATGCGGCCATGATCCTAGATCTCTGGACGTAATGGTTTACGTGTTCTCTATCAGCATAAACTTTAGGAAATTAGTTATATCACCTTCAGTACAAATAACGCGTTTGCATATGCATAAGAGTTAGTTTTTTTTATTAGTCTCCATTAGCTTCCAGATAGCTCTATAATGTAATTACATTGCCACTGTGCCATAATATCACCTTTATGTTATGACTGCATTTTAATATATAAGAAGACTCTGTTTCCAAGCGTAATTCATACTTGAAGTTTGTTGCCGAGGTTGGTGCAGAGGGCCCCTGCACACACTGAGGTTTTGTGCATTATTGTATAGTTCTTGTTTTATTTCTTTAAGCTCATTGTGCCATAATTCATTCATGTGTTTATACATTGCATCTTTCATGGTATATAGTTTACTTGCTTATAATCTTTCATGCTTACATTCGTCTATTCATAATCTTTTCATGTTTTATGTTATTGTTAACTGATCGTGTTCTTGTTTCGGGTTATAAATAAGAATGTGTATTTACAATTTTTTTACTAATGACATGAAATTTATTGTCTCTGCCAATTTACTCTTTCTAGTTTCTCATTAATTTATAATGCTTTGTTTATTTCTACTTCCTTGCACATTTGTTTGAATAGATTTTATATCAAATGTCTATGTCATTTTCAACATTTCCTCCGAAAGCCATGCCTGTGACCGATAGGGAGGGATTACATGAATGTATGGTTTGATATTATTTACTTTCTCACATATTAAATTTCTCATAACATCTTCAGTTACCTCCGAAAGCCACAGCTGGACTGATGGTGAGGGATTGAATTATGAATGTGTGGTTTGATATTAGTTTACTTTCTGCAAGTTAGATATATTAAATTGCTCATGACATCTTCAATTACCTCTGAAAGCCACAGCTGGACTGATGGTGAGGGATTGAATTATGAATGTGTAGTTTGATATTAGTTTACTTTCTGCAAGTTAGATATCAGGTTACTCAAGTTGTTTATGGTTACCTCCGAAAATCATAGCTGGACTAATGATGAGGGATCGGAAGATAAGTTGATGTAATTTGATTTACATTTACTTTGTTGCAACTTTTGGATTTCTTTCAGCATAGTTTCTTTTATGTTTGAACAGCAGCAAGAATAATGAGTTTCATGATCAGTAGTTCATTGTTTGTTTGACTAGAGTAGTGATGCAATTTCATTTTCTTTAATTTCATTTTCTTTGAAGAATTGATTTTGTCATTGTGTGTTTTTAAAATTCTTTTGAAGTTTGGAAAATCATTAGAAAGACATTGTTGTCTTGAATATTTGTCTCCATACTTGTCTTTTAGAATTTCACAAAAATCCAAAAACGACAAAAAAAGTAAGAGATAGGTTATCTTGCACATATAGTGCGCCACACTTCGTCAGCTTACGAATCCTGGATTGACAAATTAAATGTAGCAATTTAGGACACACTAAATTGACCAAACATTTTCGCGCCGTTTCCGGGGAAGTGTAACTAGGTAGCCAATTTCTTAAAAAAAAAAAAAAAAATAATAATAAAAGAAGGGAAAACTTGATAACTTCTTGAAGTATGCTCTCCTCTTGCACCTAGTGTGATCTTGAGGATCAGAAAAGAGAGTTATTGGTTCAGTAATTTCTTAAGTATGCTCTCTTCTTGCACCTAGTGTGATCTAGAAGATCAGAAAGAGAATTATTAGCCCAACTTTTTGAAAAAATAAAAAAAAATGACATGCATAGAGCAAGAGATTCTAGGGGAAGGTTTATAGCTAAAGCCAAGAGTTCGATTTTCACAACTCCATCTTCTTCAAGGCATAGACAAGAATCACCACCATCTACCCCTAGCCTTAAGATTTTTGGAATTCAAGGAGAAATTGAATTAGAGGATTCTCCTATACCACCTACTAAATCTCATTTAGAAAAGGAAGAGACTCCCTCTCATCCTCCCTTGATAGAAGAACTAGAGGACTTTAAGGACTCTAAAGAAACTATCATGGTAGAGGAAATAATAGATGGATTTGGAAGTAGAGGTAGAAGAGGAGAAAACAATGGAGACAACAATGGTGAAGGAAATAATGGAAGAAATAGGGAAGGAGACAACTTGTTTGGATTCCCTATAGTTGATGAGGAAACTCATACAACGATGAAAAATATCTCACCATCTATCCTCCCTAACTTTTATGGATTGCGAAGTGAGGATCCTGAAACATTTCTGTTTGAGTTTGAAGTCGTGTGCCGAACCCATGACTATATGGAAGACTCTCAAAAACTCAAATTGTTTCCTTCAACATTGAAGGGAGCTGCTTTGAAATGGTTCATGGGATTAGCCACTCAATCTATTAGGACTTGGAATGATATGACCCAGAATCGCGAGATCAAGGATTGTTCCTTGAATTCCTGGACTCAAAGCTCTTTTTCAAGAAGACCCAAATTCAGTAGAATCTCTCTATTTTGTTGCAAGAAGACCTTGGCAGGGACAACAAACTCAAGGGTTTAACAACCCTATGAATCTTCAAACCCCACCAAGTTGGAATCCTTGGCAACAACCTTGGCCCCAACATCAAAATCCATATCAGCCATGGGTACAAGGGATGCAAAATCCTTATGGGAGATTTGCTCAATTTTATCAATATCCTCCATCTTTTCAAAATCAACAAGCTCCACAACTTCCAAACCCAAATCCACAACTTTCATTACCATTTCCACAACAACAACCTTCTCAACAAAATCTAAATCCTCAACTCATGCTCCCATACCAACAAAAGACAAATCAACTTCCAGCTCAGCCATTGCCAAATCCTAACAATAAAAATCCTCAGAATACTTACATGGTAGAAGAACAACAATTTCCTACCTATACGATTATTCCTCTCAACGATGTACAACTCAGATCTGGTAGAGTTTTAGAAAAACCTTCTATAGATATTCAAGAGAAAGATACCTCTAAGGAGGACTCTCTTGGAACCAATAAGGGTTCTGAGGAAGAATCTCTTCAAAACTCAAATATTCAAAAAGAAAAAGAAAAGTTAACACCCACAACTCCTATAGTTGAGCAACCTGCATCTTCATCTACACCTCCTTTTCCTGAAAGACTACAAATAGATAAGGGGGTGGAAAAACAAATCTTGTTGCCTAACTATGACTTTCTAGATGAATTGAAGAATGTTTGTATCAAGATTCCCTTGCTACAAGCCATTCGAGAGATTCCTATTCTAGCAAAAACAATAAAGGAGTTGAGTTTCAAAAGACCAGGAAGGAAAATA
Source organism: Pinus albicaulis (assembly GCA_034641835.2). Taxonomy (NCBI): domain Eukaryota; kingdom Viridiplantae; phylum Streptophyta; class Pinopsida; order Pinales; family Pinaceae; genus Pinus; species Pinus albicaulis. Next base: position 2,015,897,125 of record CM076575.1, on the reverse strand, counting down.
AAAGACACAAGAAGAATCCACCTGGTAGGAAAGATTGCAGATATTATGATGGGAAAAATTACCATGCAGAAGTATGTAGATCCAGGAAGTCCAATTGTCAAGACACATATAAATGGGATAGAAATTCCAAACACATTGATTGACTTAGGGGCTGCTATCAACATTATGAGTAGACAGACTATGGAACAGCTAAAACTTCCTAACCTTCTTTTTACACCTACTTTACTGCAACTTGCAGATCGATCAATTATTAAACCATATGGTGTATTAGAAGATATTTCAGTCTCCTTAGATTCTTGGGAATATCCAGTAGATTTTATGATTTTGACTCCCAAGAGTAATCTAGGAGGGCACCCACTTATCTTAGGAAGACATTGGCTAGCCACAGCTGATGCTTTTATTAGTTGTAGATCTGGGGATATGTACATTTCTAATGGTAATTCGACAAAGAAATTCAATTTGTATCCTCCAGCAAAAGCAATCACAAAAGTAGGAGACAATGAATGGGTGATGATGATGACACTATACAACCTGTCTTTACCATTTCTGAAATCAATGAGGATAGTCAAATTCTGAACACATTAGAAAATTTTGAGATATCTTCAGAATATGACCCCACACAATTTCAGTTGGAATCTGACATAGAATATTTATCATCAAGACAAATGTCTCTTTACTCTATGGAAGAGTTTGGTAGTTCTACCATTGAGATTTTTCTAGGAAAAACATTGAATATCAACAAACATTTGGAAAAGTCACAACAAAAGAACTAATCAAAATCTTGCAAAAACATTCTACTACATTTGCATGGGAGTATACTGACATGAAAGGTATTGATCATACGACTTGCATCCATCATATCTATATTGAGGAAAACAGTAGACCAATCAGACAACCTCAAAGAAGGATGAATCCAAATCTTAGGGAGATAGTGAAAGAAGAGCTCCAAAAAATACTCAATGTAAACTTCATTTATCCAATTTCAGATAGCCGATGGGTTTCTCCTCTGGTTATAGTACCTAAAAAGAATGGTAAATGGAGGGTGTGCATTGATTACAGGGAATTGAACAAAGCAACTTTGAAGGATCACTTTCCTTTGCCTTTTATCGATCAGGTATTAGATACATTAGCAGGTAAAAAGTACTTTTCATTTTTGGATGGTTTTAGTGGCTATGATCAAATTCAGGTAGCACCTGAAGATCAAGATAAGACCACATTTACTTGTCCATGGGGAAATTTTGCCTACCGAGTGCTTCCTTTTGGGTTATTTAATGCACCTGCAACATTCCAAAGAGCAGTACTAGGAATTTTTTCTGATCTAATCCATGATTGTGTAGAGGTTTATATGGATGATTTTACAGTTTATGGTAATTCATTTGAAGAGGCATTAGAAAATTTGGAAAAAGTTCTTATAAGATGTAAAGAAACAAACCTTTCATTAAGCCATGAAAAATGCTTTATGATGTTTAATGAAGGGATTGTTTTGGGGCATCATATTTCAGGAGATGGGATTAAGGTTGATAAATCAAAAGTTGAAGTCATCTCCAAGTTACCTATTCCAAATTGTCAAAGAGATGTTAGAAGTTTTCTGGGATTTACTGGTTACTATAGAAGATTTATAGAAAACTTCACTAAAATAGCATCTCCACTCTTCAAATTGCTTACAAAAGACTGTGAATTTAAATGGGATCCTAATTGTCAATCAGCCTTTGAAACTTTGAAAACAAGAATATCTGAAGCACCTATCTTGAGAGGACAAAATTGGAAACTCCCTTTCCATATTTCTACAGATGCTTCAGATACAGCTCTAGGAGCTATGTTGGGTCAAAAATATTTAGTTCCTTATGCCATTTATTATACCAGTAAAAATTTGACTCCCACAGAGTTGAACTATACTGTGACTGAAAAAGAGTTTTTAGCTGTTGTTCATGCAATTAATAAGTTTAGACATTACATAACAGGCTATGAAACTTTTATTCATACCGACCATTCTGCAATTAGATATTTAATGAACAAACCTGTTACTAATGGCAGAGTGACAAGATGGCTTTTACTTTTGCAAGAATTCAATATTACTGTGTTGGATAGACCAGGAAAACAAAATACAGTAGCTGATTTCTTGTCTAGGATTCAGAATACTAAAGAAGATTCTCCTGTAGAGGATAAGTTTCCCGATGAATACTTGTTTGCAGTAACTATTAAGACTCCTTGGTATGCAGATATTGCTAACTATTTGGTTACAGGGAAACTGCCTTCACATTTATTTCCAAATGAAAAACGAAAAATTATTCAAGAGAGTTCAAAATATTCATGGATTTCTAACGAATTGTTTAAAACAGGGCCAGATCTTGTGATCAGAAGATGTGTCAGGGAAGATGAAATGCCTGATATTCTTAAGGCATGTCATGATGAACCATGCGGCGAACACTTTGCAGACAAAAGGACGGCCTATAAAATCCTTTCCTTGGGATATTATTGGCCTTCTCTCTTCAAAGATGCAAAACAATATGTCAAAAGGTGTGATAGCTGCCAAAGAGTAGGGAAACCTACCCCTTCAAATGAAATGCCATTGCAAACACAGGTACTCATTGAACCCTTTGAAAAATGGGCTTTAGATTTCATTGGACCTATTAATCCACCATCTAAGCAAAAGAAGTATATATTGGTTTGCACCGATTATGTTACTAAATGGGTAGAAGCTAAAGCATTAGTATCTGCTACTGAAAATTCAGTTGTTCATTTTCTTTATGAGGATATTTTTACTCGCTTTGGTGTTCCAAGAGAAATTGTAACAGATCAGGGGAGCCAATTCACATCAAATTTGGTGGAGAAGTTGATGGAAGAATACAAAATCAAGCTCAGAAAATCTACTCCTTACCATCCACAAGCAAATGGTCAAGTGGAGTCCACAAACAAAGTTCTTGAAAGTATCATCACCAAAACTGTTCATCTACATAGAAGAGATTGGGCAGAAAGGCTTCCCGAAGCCTTGTGGGCCTACAGAACTACATGGAGGAATACAACAGGACATTCTCCCTATGAACTTGTTTATGGGAAAGAAGTCTTTCTCCCCATTGAGTTCCAAGTCAAGACCTTCAAGATAGCAGTTCAGTTGGGGATGGACTTATCAGAAGCCCAAAAGCATAGAATGGAGCAGTTAAATGAGCTAGATGAGATCAGACAAGAAGCAATTTTAAGAACTGATCTAGTTCAATATCAAAGAGCTAAATGGCATGAAAATTACATCAAAGAGAAGAAGTTTCAAGAAGGAGATTGGGCATTGTTATTTGATTCCAATTTTAAAGATTTTCAAGGAAAATTTCAGACTCATTGGCTTGGGCCATATGAGATTGACAAGATCTTTAGTAATGGAGCGGTAAGAATCAAGACCATTGATGAGTTTCAAACTCCTCTTATTGTGAATGGCCACAGATTGAAATTTTATCATAAGCCACTCTCAAAAGAGGAATTTGTCAAAATGTTTCAAGAAAATTCTGCAATCAGGCTGGTACAGAAGAATTCTTCTTCTCCACCAGCCTAGCTTTTGTTCTTTTCAGTTAAAAAAAAAATAAAAAATTGTATAAGCCTGAAAACCAATCACTGATTGGCAGTCTTATACAGAAAATATAGGGTGAAAATCAGGAACACCTGACACTCTATATTTTCCAAAAAAAATCTCTCTTTCATTTCACAAGTTTTGTGACCATCCATTCCACTTCATTTCACTCCATTCCACTTCATTTTATCTATTTCATTCCATTTTCACCAATAAAATTCTTTTTCATGACCATTTCCATCTAGTCATTTGTCATCCGTTCATTTCCATTCACCCAAATAATAGTTGTGTTAGTTTCAGTAGCTGACATCTGTTTCCGCAGCTGACACCAGTTTCCACAGCCAGAAGCAAATTCCGCAGCTACCACTCTGTTTTCAAAAGAATGTACAGCTAGATGTTATTTCCATAATCATGAAATAAAATGCAGGTATGAGGACCAAAAGTGAAGACATGGAGCATTCAAGATACCAATGAAGAGCAACTAATTGAAGACCAAGGAAAAAGGCAAAGATTCCAAGGTATGAGTAAAAATTCATTTCAAATAGCATTGAAAACACATTTTTATATAGTTCTAAACCATAAGCTCCATCCATTATGTGCAATGATTATATTGACAAACTCCGTAACCCTTTCACGATCTCCATATGATCCTTCTGCATTCATTCTCAAACGGTTCCATAATTAAACCCCCGATCTTCACTCATACTCTGATATTCCACCGGTGACAATGAGACGTAGTTGATTTGACCACGGGCTCTTTCAGCCGCATAAAATCCATAGCCGTTGTTTAAACGTGCTTACATTTATTTTGCAGCCACAAAATTTCAAAACACTGCCGGATGTGTTATACTCCTCCTATTGTTCTGTTAATCTCACAGCCGTATCTCTGCCGTGCTCACGAAACCCCTCTCTGTTCCGCCTCACTCCATTTCGTTCTCTGTTACACTACAGCCTGTATACCCACTCTATGATATCTACCTACAGTCATTGTGCTCATTTATGTGCATTCAGTCGTTCTACTTCCATTGAACCCTCACGCAGGCAAATTTTTGAAGCGCAGAAAGAAGGATGGGTAAATTGCTAAGAGCAGAACCAGAAGGACCTAAATTCATGGAGGGATATCCGCAAGTCAGGGATATATTGAAGAAAGAAAAGTGGATGCGGTTTATCCAAAAGTTCAGAGGCTATCATAAAGAAGTGAAAAAAGCATTTGCAAGGTCGTTCAATGGCCTGGAAGTAGAGATTGGAGACCTTAAGTTTGCGGTGAACGAGGCATCTATAGCAATTGCCACAGAACTTCCTCAAGAGGGTGAGCGTTGGTTTAAGAATAAAAGAATTAGTGATGAAGCCTGGAGAATAATCTTACGAAACCAAGGTATGGACATAACTATTTTTAAAAGAGGAATTCCTGTTCATGCTTTGAAAGAGGAATGGGCTACTTTGCTGCTGGTGGTTCAAAAATTCATTACCTGTGAAGGCCGTTTTGGGTCCATGTACCAGATTGCTGATGAATTTTCTAGATAATCAAACTCTCAATCTCCCATATTTTCTATTAAATAGTTTGAAGAAGATGTCTGTGACTGTTCAGAAACATTTAGGAGATGTAGAACCACATCTATATCACCACGGTCTTGTAAAAATTTTGATTGCAAAAGAGTTAAAGGAGAAGAAAGACACATGGGAACAATTTTTGATTAGAAATTTCTTTGAGGAACCTCAAGAAATTCCTGAAGGTAACACATCAAGAAGGAGTAGGAGAAAGAGAACAAATGATGAAATTCAAAATACTCCTACTACTACAATTGAAAGAACTGATAGGGAAGAGAGACTGTCAAAGAGGAAGAAGAAAGAAACTAAAGGTAAAATTCCAATAACATCAAAAGAGAGAAAAAATATTGAGGTTATACATCAAACTCCTTCTTCCGAAGAAGAAGATAATCAAGTGTTATCTGAGAGATTGGTTCATCTTCAAGAACAGTTATCTATAGCCAAGAAGAAAGAGAAAGGGAAACAAAAGAAAAAAGATAGTGGTCCACAGCGTGTGAGAAGAAGTTCCAGACTTAAGGGGAAATTGAGGAAAACGCAAATGAAGGGACCTCATTTTATCGATTTGGGAGAAGAAACATTTGAACAGTTCCCAGCTGACCATAGTCCATCTCACTCTCAATCAGTTAGCGAACCTGGTTCATTTCATTCTCAGTCAGACATTGAACATAGTCCATCCCATTCTCAGCAAGATGTTGATGTGAGCCCTTCTCAGCCAGATTTTGAAGACAACTCTCCTTCACGGCATTTTGGGGACAGCCCAATAAAAATGACACCTGATATAGACCCCAAGCAGCAGGAAGTATATGATTATATAGAATCTTTAGAAAAAGCAACTACAGGTCCCAGTACTTCGTCCATTCAGCCTCACACAGTACAAGATGATTTAGTCCAATCACTAAAACAGGAAGTCTTTGAGCTAGAGCTTTTAAATAGACACATAAAAAATGAAAATGAGACATTGAAGGAACAAAGAAAATTGGACAAAATCATTCATGATAATACCATGCTACATCTGGGAATATGGCAGAAGAAGAACAAGAAATTGAAAAAGAAATGCCAAAAGTTAAGCAGAGCACTGGTTAATATCAAATTTAGATGCTTAATGAAGAAGCCCAGGATGTTAGCAGCACCAAGGAAGAAGAGGAGAGGATTGGATGTACTGGTTGAAGTGTCAAGGCATATGAACTGAAGAAGGATTATCAAAATTTTGGTTGCATGAGGACATGCAACACCTTCACAGTGGGGGTATGTTGAGTCTCAAATTTGCATCTTTTCCATACACCTTTCTATACCTTTTTCATTCACCTGAACCTTCCCAGTTGTCAATATCATTGTATATTAATTGCAAAAGAGCATCTAAAATGGTTTTTAACTATATTTTTGTGTCTGCTGTTTGATTTAGATTTTGCTCATTTAGCTGCGGAATCTTGCCACTTTCCGCAGCTGCTGCAACTTTCCGCATCCATTTTGTGAAACTCTATGTTACAGGTGTCTTCAGGTAAAATGAGCCACATGGGCAAGTCAGAAATGATGTGGACATGGATCGTGTCCTATTGGCCCGAGAAAATTCACCTAAGGAGGCTACGGTCAAAGGTGGCCAAGTGGAAGTCAACCGTAGAGTCCCACAGTGATATGGCTCTGTTTCTCGTCACGTGGAGATTTATATGGCTGTTTCTGAATTGCGGGAGACAAATCAACACCTGTACATGGCTCCATAAGCCGAATTCAAACATCCACTCTTCATAGATTTACTCCTCAACGCGGCCATGATCCTAGATCTCTGGACGTAATGGTTTACGTGTTCTCTATCAGCATAAACTTTAGGGAATTAGTTATATTTCCTTTGTTATAAATAATGCATTTGCATACGCATATTAGATTAGTCTCTATTAGTTTTTTATTAGTCTCCATTAGCCTCCAAATAGTTCTGTAATGTAATTACGTTGCCACTGTGTCGTAATATCACCTTTCTGTTATGACTGCATTTTAATATATAAGAAGACTCTGTTTCCAAGCGTAATTCGTACTTGAAGTTTGTTGCCGAGGTTGGTGCAGAGGGCCCTTGCACACACTGAGGTTTTGTGCATTATTGTATAGTTCTTGTTTTATTTCTTTAAGCTCATTGTGCCATAATTCATTCACATGTTTATACATTGCATCTTTCATGGTATATATGCTTCATTTCTGTTTATAATCTTTCATGCTTTACATTTTACTTCTGTCTTTCATGTTTTATGTTATTGTTAACTGATCAATGTTCTTGTTTCAGGTTATAAATAGGCAGCCCGGGCATTTGCATAACTTTTTGACTAATGACATGGAATTAATATTGTTCTGCTGCTAATTTACTTTTCTTAGTTTCTGTTTAATTTCAGTACTGCTTTGTTTATTTCAGTCTTGCACATTTGTTTCCATAGTTAGATTTAGATATATTAAATTGCTCATGTCATTTTCAGTTACCTCCGAAAGCCACAGCTGGACTGATGGTGAGGGATTGAAGTATGAGTGTGTAGTTTGATATTAGTTTACTTTTTGCAAGTTAGATATATTAAATTGCTCATGTCATTTTCAGTTACCTCCGAAAGCCACAGCTGGACTGATGGTGAGGGATTGAAGTATGAGTGTGTAGTTTGATATTAGTTTACTTTCTCTCGTGCTATTAGATATATTGAACAAGCTATGACATCTTCAAGCATTCAAAGCCACTGACTGGAGTGGTGAGGGATTGAATTATGAATGTGTAGCTTGATATTAGTTTACTTTCTGCAAGTTAGATATCAGGTTACTCAAGTTGTTTATGGTTACCTCCGAAAATCATAGCTGGACTAATGATGAGGGATCAAAAGATAAGTTGATGTAATTTGATTTAGATTTACTTTGTTGCAACTTTTGGATTTCTTTCAGCATAGTTTATTTTGTATTTGAACAGCAGTAAGAATAATGAGTTTCATGATCAGTAGTTCATTGTTTGTTTGACTAGAGTAGTGATGCAATTTCATTTTCTTTAATTTCATTTTCTTTGAAGAATTAATTTTGTCATTGTGTGTTTTTAAAATTATTTTGAAGTTTGGAAAATCATTAGAAAGACATTGTTGTCTTGAATATTTGTCTCCATACTTGTCTTTTAGAATTTCACAAAAATCCAAAAACGACAAAAAAAGTAAGAGATAGGTTATCTTGCACATATAGTACGCCACACTTCATCAGCTTACTAATCCCGGATTGACAAATTAAATGTAGCAATTTAGGACACACTAAATTGACCAAACAGGTCCCACCCATTAGGGTTTCCAACACCACATGGTTCCTTTCCCTCAAAAAATGCGTTGTAGCTCTATCTAGGCTACTCATCCATACTGCGTTGTTGACTTGGTCAACTTGACTAAATCAACATGAACCTCTTCCTGTTTATACATGGAAAGTGCAAAATACAGCCACTAGAATGTCCCCTTTTTCATACCAAGATGGTTTTTATGCCAATACAAGTTAAGTATGGGTCCTTTTCCCCATTTATTCATCTACTATGTGCAAAGATCAAAATTTAATATTCCTATTAGCTGCATGCTAATTTTATGAATATTACACTCCTCTACCTTTGTGAATTATGAAGCCCTCGATGTTGTGTGGGCATTCTCCTTCCCCTGTCGTCCATGGCCCTGTGGAGGTGGGGGACTCAAAAATAATAATGGTGGCTCCACGCCAGGGTGGAAAGATTGAAGGCATGCATGGCTCACTAGTGTGGGTGTGCGTGGGAGCTGTGGAGGAGGTAAGAGGGGGGATATAATGGGTGGGGGTTTGAGGGTTCAAAAGTAGATTTGTCAGGGTGGAGGAGCCCTTATTGGTAAGGGGAATCGTGGGTCTAATCGCTCTGAGGTAAATGAGGGGCATGGTATCCAACATTGTTTCTTGGAGACCTATCATGCACTTATCAACAACCTGCTGGATAAAGTGGACACAACTAAGAGATCACATCGTGAGGAGAATGCAAAGGAGATGGCAACATTGGACCGAATGCACTATTTAAAGTGCCAAGTCCGGGAGAGATTGGTAGTGGTTTAGCGAGGCCGAAATAAACTCACTCATGAGAAATTAGAAACGTTGGAGACTTAGTTGGCGCACTTTTAAGGGAAATTTTAGTGTCACTTCCATCCTCCATCACCTCAAGGAACAAACCCGGACAACCATGCATCCATCACGCCGAACTAATAGTATGCTATCTGGTGTTCTTTATGTTTTATCTATGTTTTGGTGCCTCTGGCTCAACCATTTATGGACAATGTCCTAGCTAGTCTCTCTTGTGTATTTGTGACATCTAGTGCAAATTTTGGTCAACAAACTTAGTCAAGGTGAGACCACCTATTTTGGAAGAGGTTATATGTACTCTTTTTTTCCTACACGAATATAAAATTGACTTACAAAAAAAAAAGGTTCATACACCATTAAAATTGTATTTAAGGTTCATACTTAAATTAATAAAGGTTCATACCTATTTACTAAATAGGTCTATAAATATATATTTTAGGTTTATCTATTTAGTATTTATCAAATTTAAATATGACGATTTAATACTAGATTTAAATGAACTCACACTTTTAACATTGCAATGTTATAATATTTATCTATTTATTAAATGTAAATATGAATATTTAACCTTAGATTTAAAGCAAATTACACTTTTAACATAAATCAATGAAGTTTAAAAATTAAACTAATTTATGGCCAAATATTAAATATAAATATTGATATAAATTTGACTATCTAAATATTATCTTTACTAAAATTATAATGAAGACATTAATGTAAAGTATAAGATATATGATACATGCAATTATGTTAATTGTAGATGAATCCATCTACAGAGTTAAACTTTAGAGACAAAAGGGTATTCAGATCAATTTTAACCTTGTAAATTCAGATACCCCTTTGTCTCTAAATTTTAACACTACAAATGGATTCAGAGACCCCTATAGTGAAATGTAACACTTCGGTATCAAAATTGCAATTTTCCATTTATGGAGTGACACAATTAAAAATTACTGACATAAATGACAAATTCATATACTTGTTGTACTTGTTATTTGGTCATATTTTTATGCTTGGACTATAACAGTCACTTACATTAAACATTATTAATTTTGTCACTTATTATCTAGTCATATATTTTAATCCTAGACTAAATTACTCATTTAAGTTAGTCGCTTTTAGTTTAGTCACTTTTATCTAGTCATATATTGTATCCCTAGACTAAATTCGTCATTTAAGCTAGTCGATTTTAGTTTAGTCACCTATTATCTAGTCGAATATTCTATTCTTAGACTAAATTAGTCATTTAAATTAGTAATTTTTAGTTCGGTCACTTAAAATTGCTCAAATTTAGTAGTAATTCACTTGAAATAATTGCGTTGACTAATTTTTTTAGTCACTTGGTCATTAATTTCATCATTTTTTACTAGTGTCATCTGAGAATCACCAAAAAGGATCAATGCCAGGTCAAGCTAGCTGTAACAATGCTTGTTATCCCACAATTTTATCAACCATTCAATAACTTATCAAATCATGAGAGAGATCCATAGCTAGAGCACACCATAAAACCATGCATATAACCGACATATAACCAAAATAAAAACTATGACAAATCAGCCATATTAGCACCATAATAACCAGTACAAGTGCTCATTGATCACAATAGGAAAATAGTTCATATTAACATATGAAATGTTAACCAAGTCACGGAATTCAATGTACCACCTGACCATATATTGGGTTGAATGAAATATCTCTTTCATCTAATCACCTGTGTGCCATATTCCAAGCATAAATGAGGGATCATTAGGGTTAAACCAAAATAAAACCATCCAGGGCTTCCAGAGGCTCAACCCTCAACCATAGTGATTTCACCTATGTGGTCCAGAAATCACTAACATTAACCATATTGATATCTACCCAAGTTTTCTAAGGATTCATGATCTATTAACTCAATCCACAACCTACAGGTAACCCAAGTTGTTTCAGGGCTCCAATGTGTTTTTCCCAACCCATAGGCTCCAAGGACTTGTAACTCAACCCACAGCCTTAATGGCACCAAAGTTGTTTCAGGTCTCTAGAAAATTCTTCCAAACCACAACCATAGGAAACTTGAGAACCAATAAGAAAAACCATTAAATGGGGAACCCACTACACCATAGTTATCTAGGAAAATGTAAGGCAAGAATGAAACCATTGTCAATCTAGGAAAGTATCCATGCTAATTACAACACTGTAGGAATTTACAGGTTAACTTCCGTAGATCAAAAACAAAAGGTCACCACACACAAACAGATCACAAATCAATACACTAGTATTGTACCGTGGTTAAAACACTTGAAGAGGGAAACAGTCCACGACATGAGCCAATGCAGCCACTTCAGGAAATTTATTAATAAAAATAAAAGTTACATATGTTTCTCTCATAAATGGTTACTGGACAGATGACCCTCCATGCTCTTTAAATAGAGATCATGGACCAATCAGGTGTTAATCCATGGATCAAGTGTCATTAATATCGAGGAGAGAGTGAACCGTCAGATCACTATAAATCGTGACCATCGGATTATAAGTTACAAATGTATATAGTAAAGAAACACACTTTACCTAACTCTACGCTAGACTAAGGTATTATTTACTATTTCCAATGTGTCGGAATATCCTAACATCCCCCCTTAAGAACAACTTGGGATAGGGTTGAAGGATTTACAAAGGTGACACAAAAAGAGCCTATTTTCTATGTATCGAAATATCCTAACATCCCCCCTTAAGAAAAAATTGGGATAGCATTGAAGGATTTACAAAAGTGACACAATAGGAGAAGGGAGGGGGCATTAGAGCCTATCCCCCCTTAATGACAACTTTCTTGAACTCCAAGAATGGATCTAAGTTTGGTAAACTTTGCTTTTGTGAGGGCCTTTGTAAAGATATTGACTACTTGATCATTGGTTGGACAGTACTGCACTTCAAGAACGCAATCATTAATGAACTTTCTAATGAAGTGTATGTGGATTTCAATGTGTTTCATACATTGATGCTGAACTAGATCTTTACATAGCTAAATGGCACTCTTATTATCACACCAAAGTGTAGTTGGATGTTGTTTATGAAGACCAAATTCAAACAGGATCTGACGAAGCCACATGGCTTCCTTGTTGGATTCAACTGCACCATGATACTTTTCTTTGGCCAAAGAAAGAGAGATGACACTTTGTTGCTTACAAGACCAAGTAATAGGTCCTGAACCAAGAGTGAATACATATCTTGCAGTAGACTTTCGATCATCAGGGTCACCAGCCCAATTAGAATCAGTGAAACCAATAAAAAATGGAGATGCCCCTACACTGTAATGAATCCTGAACTGAATTTTACCTCGAATATATCGAAATATTCTTTTAGCTTCTTTCCAGTGACTTTCATGAGGTTGGTGCATAAACCGAGCAACAAGACCATTGACAAAGCAAAGTTCAGGATGGGTATGAGTTAGATACAGAAGTTTACCAACAAGTTGATGGTATAAGGTAGCATCAACTTCAGGGGTAGTACAAGTGACTGAAAGCTTGACTCCATTATGAAAGGGATAAGGGGCTAGCTTACAGTTTTCCATGTGAAAGTGGTGTAGAATATCACAGGCATACTTAGACTGAGAGAGGGTAATGCCTTCTTTTGATTGCAAGACTTGAAGACCAAGGAAATAATGCAAGTGTCCTAAATCTTTCATTTCAAACTTCTTTATGAGGCTAGACTTCACATGGTTTATATGGTTTGGATCACTACCAATAAGGATAAGATCATCAACATAAAGAACAAGGATGGTGAAGGACTTACCCACTTTCTTGGTGTAGACAGTGTTGTCCGAATGACACCTAGAAAAGCCATTATCTAATAGAAATCTATATATTTTGGCATACCAAGCCTGAGGAGCTTGTTTGAGACCATAGAGAGACTTCCTAAGGTGAAAAACAAGGTTGGAGTCATTTTGGATAAATCCATGGGGTTGTTTGATGTATATTTCTTCATGCAAATCTCCATGTAAGAAGTCAGATTTAACATCCATCTGATGGACTTCCCATTTAAAGGAGGCAACAAGGGAAAGAAAAAGGTGGATAGAATTCATTTTGGCAACAAGGGAGAAGGTTTCAGTATAGTCAATGCCTTCAACTTGTGAAAATCCTTTAGCGACAAGACGAGCTTTCTGTCTATCCACTTTTCCATCTGGTCCAAACTTTGTTTTGTAAACCCATCTACATCTGACAAGTTTTCTTCATTTTGGAAGAGGAACAAGATCCAAATTATCATTCGCCAATAAGGAATGATATTCTTCATTCATAGCTTCATCCAATCTAGATGACCATATGCCTCTTCAAAGGTTTCTAGATCTGGATTTTCTAGAACTTGAGCCAATAAGGAAGAGGCCCTTTCGAACTTAGAACGTGTACGTTGTCGATATGCAGGGTCACCTGCAAGAGAACTTGCTGCATCCCAAGTAGAGCGGACCCATCTTGGAAGCTGTGGAGTAAAAGGAATAATTTCAAGAGGTGGAGGAGGATTTTAATCCTCTCTGTCATCATCTGAACTAGAAGGAATTCTATTAAAAATAGAAGAGAGAGAGAGAGGTGGCACATATGCCGAATCAGGCTCACAGGCTAAAGGTGGCACACCTGTCGAACTAGGCTCGCAGGCCGATATATTTTCATAAAATTTTACATATCTTCTAATGATTATATTTTTGGATTTTGGTTGAAGAAATCTATATCCTTTGACATCTTCAGAATATCCAACAAAAATGCATTTTTCACTCTTAGGTTCTAAGGCTTTATGTTTCGCATCTGGAAAGCATCACTTCCAAAAACACAAAAGTGACTTACATCTTGTTTGATTGAGATCCAAGCTTCTTCTGGAGTTATATTATTTAAAAACTTAGTAGGAGTGAGATTTACTATGTAGTTTGCACAGTTAATTTCTTCTACCCAAAAATTGAGACCAAGTCCTTTAGATTGAAGCATACAATTAGCCATTTCTTTTAAGGTGTGATTCTTCCTTTTAGCTACACCATTTTGTTGTGGAGTATATGGAACAGTATGTTGCAACTGAATGCCATGCTCAGTGCAGAAGTTGACAAATTTTTTGTTAACATATTCTCCTCCATTTCTGATCTTAACTTAATAATTTGATGTCCAGATTGTTTCTCAACAAAGGCCTTAATGGCCATGAACATGTTAAAAAATTCACTCTTGAGTTTTAATAAATATACCCAAGTGCACCTAGAAAAATAATCAATGAAAGTCAAGAAGTACTTGAAACCAGAGAAGGAAACAACAGGAAGTGAACCACATAAATCACTGTACACAAGATGCAAAGGGGCTGAAGCATGCCAAGAGGCACGTTTGTCAAAACTATCCTGATGATGTTTTCCGAGTACACATCTGGAGCAAACACCATCTCGACAAGATACCATAGGAAGACCTGCCACCATATTTTCTTTACATAGAGTGTGAAGAGAGCGATAGTTTAAGTGACCAAATCGCTCATGCCAAAGTTTGATCAATTCATCATTATGAGAAACAAAAATGGAGGGAAGACATGATGACCCAAAGTTTTCAAACTTATACAACCTTATGGAATCATCAACAATTCCAGTAGCTAAAATATGTCTAGGATATTTAAGGTCCTTGATTACAAAATCATGAGGTGAGAATTCTACTATTTTTCCTTCACCTGAATGAGTTATCTGATAAACAAAGAGAAGGTTGAATGACAAGGTAGGAACACATAGTACATCATTAAACTGACCATTATCTAGATGTATGGTTCTAGATCCTACAACGCTAAGAGATCTATCATCACCAACATAAATATGTTTGGTGTTACAATCATTTAAAGAAGAAAACATGGCTTTATTTTTGGCCATGTGGTAAGAAGCTCTAGAATCAATGAGCCACTCATGAAAATAAGAAGAAGAAGATACATTTAATGCATAACCAGATATTGATACTTGACAACCAAAAGTAGAAAGTTCCATTCCCGAAGATGAAGGTGAAGAGTGCTCCAAGTTGATGTTGTGCTTCTTCATTGCTGCTTCTAAGGCTTCCATATTCTTAAAACATTTGGACTCTATATGGCCATCACGATTACAAAAGTTGCAATTTATATCTATCTTCTTCCCTTTGTTTTTATTTTCCTTATCATTTTGGTGAGTTTCTTTTTCAGTTTGCGACTGAAATTGATAAGGACCCTTGTTTGGTTTCAGACCATACTTCTTAGGATACTACTTCTTGGGATTATTTTGATATGATTGTTGTTGGGTTGTTAAGGCTTTCTTAGAAGCATTTCCAGAAGTGATAAGACCAAGGTGTAAGAGTTTTTCTTGTTCTCCTATCAAATAATCGCAAAAGGCATCAAAATAGGGGTTCTTGTAGGTGGTTCCTGAAGAAATGATGGCTTCTCTAGTGGAATGGAATGTGGAAAAAAATACAGAGTATGCGGGGCCAATCTTAGAAAGAATGTAATAGATGAGGCTACCATATTCCTTTTTGACCTTACAACCTTCTAAAAGAAGTCTAAGTGTCTTGAATAAGGACAAAAAATCTTCAATAGAGGAGAAATTATTGGGGTCCAAAGTAAGAAACTCATTTTCAAGCTAGTGGGCCCTGATTTGATTTTGAATGCTAAAGAGAGTATTTAGCTTTTCCAGGGCTTCATAAGGGGTGTCAATGTCAAGGATATGAAATCGAAGATCTTAAGTAATGGACATTCCTATCAACCCTCATGCTTGATCTTGTTTATTTTCCCATTTAGCGACTTAATCATCATTGAAAGGTTTAGTTTCTTGTAATGTGGCTATTATATAAAGCCCTTTACTTCTAATTATATCTACCATGTGAAGTAGCCATTTGAAATAATTGGTGTTGTTAAGAATAATCGAGCATGCACTTTCAATATTTTAAAAAAAAACTGAAGCTTAAAAAACCTTAAGCTAACTACTCCAATGGAAAGATCTCAAAAAATTAGGCTAATTAAAAAAAAATGGCTCGAAAAACGGCTTCTGGATGAAGAATTTATGCCTTGTTGAAAAAATGGGTTGTAGATGCCGAATAGTTATGGGAACGGTTTGAAATTTGATGATGAAGTCAACTTTAAAAAAAAATCCCGCCCCTTTAACAAAAAACTTTTTACAAAAGAAGCTTGAAAAATAGATTGAACCCAGGACTTCTATTCTCATAAACTAACTTCTCACCAAGTGAGATAGTAAAAAAATTCTGTAATTGTTTGAAAGGAGGAAGGGGGGGGTCTTCAGTGTGCGTGCTTTTTCCTGCACACAAAAACCACAAAAATCCGAGAAAAAAAATGAAATGCAAGCCTTACGGTAGAATTTTAGATTTTTGGTTAGCCTTATCATAAACTATCTATTTTTTCATTTTTTTTGATTTCTCGAGATTGCACAAAGACGCTGGGAAAGAGCATACGTAGTAAAAAAAAATCCTTCTTCCTGTTTCTCATTTGCCGAGATCACACACAGTGCAAAAAAAAGAGCATACATATAGAAGAGGGTATAGATCTGACAAATAAATAAAACCTAAAAACTGAAATAAAAAGAGGGAACCGAAATAAGCAGAACTATTAACAAATATACTTGCAAAACACATACTTTATACCTCTGGATCTAAACTGACATAACTTGGGCTACCGAAAACCTTTTCGCATGAAATGAAAGATGTTCCTCACTGTAACATATGCTCCAGTCACAACAGAGTAGTTCTCCAAGCCCGAAAAAGTTTATAAATAGTAGATCTAGAAAATGACAGTTGCATGCAGTCAAACCGGTTTCAGATTTGGATCAATAGTGGATGCGGCCCTTAAAATAGCTCTGATACCATGTAGGAATTTACAGGGTAAGTTCCGTAGATCAAAAACCAAAGGTCACTGCTCACAAACAGATCATAAATTAGTACACCAGTATTGTCACGTGGTTAAAACCCTCGAAGAGGGAAACAATCCATGGCCTGAGCCAACACAGCCACTTTAGGCAATTTATTAATAAAAAGAAAAGTTAAATATGTTTTTCTCATAAAAGGTTACTGGAAAAATGACCCTCCATGCTCTTTAAATAGAGATCATGATCAATCGGGTGTTAAGCCACGGATCAAGTGTCGTTAATACTGAGGAGAGAGTGTGTTAGCCATCAGTAAATTTTGTTACAGCAAATGATGGCTAAAAAAAGTCTTTAGTCTTCAAGAAACAAATTTCCTGCAAAATTTTTGACTTCTCGAAGCCTCTTTGTGTTCCTTGTCCAAAGATCCTTTCCACTGATATTTTCACTTCAAAAAACCTTCAAAATCCTATTGTTCCCAAAGAAAAAATTGTTTTCTAGAGGCCCCATTTACATCATTTTCATTACCCCCACATCACTTATTTTTCCCCTTTTTTCTTATCCTTCATTCCTTATAAAAACCCCCTTTCCCCCTCATTTACCTTTATTTTCCTTAAAAAATCCCTTTAAAACCATTTTACCCTTTCTTATTTGATTTTAAAATCCTTTTTACTTCAACCGAAACCTCAAAAAACCATAAAAAACACTAAAAAAATCTTTGAGAAACCTTTCCACTCCTTATAAGGCCTTAAGCCCCTTTGGTTTGAGCCCCGAGCCCCTTTTCTGCAATAAAACCAAGTCCTGTGACCCGAGCGCTAGGCATATTGGCATATCGGCTTTTTTCCTAACCCCACGGCCTTTTTCCTTTGTTAAAAATTTTGTTGCCGATGCGAAGGCCAAATCACGTCGGCCATCGCATATCGATGATTCCAAAGTTCCCCCTCCGCTTTTTGTTTTGTGCCGATGGTCGATCTCCCTACGAACTCTCCACCATCAATCTTTCCCAAGATCTGGCGGCTATCGCCTCGTCGCATCGCATCCCTTCATCGTTATCGCATCACTTCTTTGCACTTCAGCTTTTTCTATTTTCCGCCAACCCTTTCCCCCACCGATGCGATTCCCCGATGTAAACCTTGCTGATTCAATCCCATCGCATCGACCATCGCTATCGGAATTCTTCGTTGCAATTTCCCTAGCCCACTACTCCGCCGATATGTCGATATCCCGATTCCATATCCACTGTTGATCCTGTTTCAAGATCGACGACCCTCATCTCATCTCTCCAATCCTATTTACCCTCCGATGGCAGATCTCCATCGTCGATCTGAGAGATCCGACGGTTATCAAGCCCCCTTCCCTTACCTTATATTTACCCTCGCGCCCCTTGTAAAACATATTTTCCTTTGTATTTTCTCCGCCACACTTGTCAAATCCCAGAGGAATCTCAGTCATAGATCAAAGGCCCCAAGCCTTGATCTGACGGCCACCATGCTTCCCCTCTCACCCTTCATTCCCCCGGATAATATCTATCCATCCATCCTCGCAATCGATCTACACCATAGATCATATGGATCCAACGGTTCTCATTTAACCCGACATCCAACCCCGTCGATCACATAAACCGCTCCACAACAAATTCGCTTACGTCACCTCGGTCCCACCGCATAAATTTCCAACCTTCATGCTCATTCCTGACCGTATATCTTTGGCCTGAAGATCTAACGGTCCCAAACCAATTTCATGTTCATTTCACCAATGAAACTAATGGCGCATTTTGGACGCGAAATCAATGGTATTGGGTGGACAGGTGTCGACACCTGAGTGGTATCATGTTTGAAAGAACCAATACCACTAACCGCCCAACCTCCACGCAAAAACCATTCATGGTTTCACAAAACCACTTTCCTTAGTTTCACACCATATTTAGATTAAACCCTGTTTTCACGTTTTCAGCAATAAAACCTCCTTCTACATTCATTTTAACCTCTTCATTTGCTCCTTTCGCCCTCCGCCGAGCCTGCGAAGCAGTGTAGCCATCAAAAAGTAGGATTTCTTGATAGTTTGTTGTTATGTGCAGGTCTCATGGCGATTCTATGGCTTAAAGCCATCCCATAGTCCAGTAAAGGGACCGGGCCGAGGGTGACAATCCTCGTGACCCAAAACAAAAGCAAAAGGGACCAAAGGAATGAATTCCACGTCACAAGAAATGGATCATGACCATTTGGCATCTCGATCAAACCCTCTAATATAGCCACCTGTACACCAGCAAACACAATGGTGAAGAATTAAAGAGTATCAGAGAAAAATTAAAGTTAAAGGGTTAATATATAAAGATTAAAGATCAAAGAGCTTAACCCGACAGTTAAGGATAAGACACAGTTTGAAGATAGAATTAGTTTAAAAAGCCAAAACAGTGAGTAAAGGAAAAAGGCCCGAAAGATGATAAATAAGGCCTTAAAGCTATATCAAAGGTCCAAATCAGTGTTTAAAGGACATAATGAAACAGATCAGCAGAAGACCGCCTCCAAATTCCACATCGGCGAGGCAATTAATCCTTAGAAATGCCACCTGCCAGCTTATTTCCCTCAAAATAATACAAATTTAATGCACAGTCAGAGATATTTTCCCAAAGATAGCTCAGAAGTTATTGCCAGCCTACCAAAAGCCTTAAAAGTCAACAAAAGTGACTGAAGTAGATAAGAGTTACTGTAAAAATTAATTAAACAGAGTTAAAACATCTGAAATTTTCTCCCTTAGGGCTCCCAAAGGCTGAGAAGCATTTACTCTGTATTAATTGAATAATCAGATCCTCCTTGCACTCCACCTCCTCAAGTTTACCTATATATATCATATGAGGAGTTCATTATTAGTGTTGGTTGTTGAATACCTATCAAGTGTAAATAGTTACTGAGGCTGCAGAAGCTCTGTTTGTAATTGAAGAAAGACAGGCTGAGATGAGAAGTTTGAAGCTGTAAAGACCCACTGGACTTGAAGATTGTAACTGGTTTGAACATCAAATATACAAGCTGATTTATGGGATCCTGGTCTATGTCAAAGGTGATGTTTTTCTTACTGTAACTGTTATTTTTCTCATGTTTTCCATTCTGTCCACTTTCTCTAATAAAGAACAGCAAATGTAGATTAGGATTTACTATAAAGTACCCTATTTCTCACTGATAAATATTTATCTTTATGTTTTCTTCTAAATGTGTGTTTTGGAATGATTTCAATAGAGTGTAACCAGTCAAGGAATGTTGGTGAGCCCATGTCTTGCTGGGTAAAACTTGAGATATTGTCCTTAAATGATATTTTCATTGCATGCTAAGTAAAGTTAAACTAGGGAAGTCTATGGTTAGCCTGTCCTCTAGTTTATCTCCAACAGTTGCTTTGAAAAGATCCCTGAGAGTATGCCAAAAGTAGGATAGGTTCAAATTCCTTACTTGATCTTAGGTTTCCCTTTGTTTTCTTATATGTTTTCTGCTTTCTCAAGGTAATCAGTTCGATTGCTAGATTGTTGTCTGAAAAGTGTGCTTTAGTAAAAATTTTCCCAAAGAAGTCTATGGTTTGCCCTGTCCTTTGGCTTGCTTCAAACAGTTACTTTGAAAGGCTTTTCTTGTTTAATGAAGTTAATCAATTCTTAAATGATTATTAGCTTTGCTTCTTTCACAACACTTTTTGATGTTTCATACCATAACTCAATCTAAAAATATCCTTTGATATAGATGACTCGCCCCTTAGACCATTCTTGGAACTTGTTGTCCAATTAAATCCTTTATGACTCCATAGCCCAATGGATTGATACTATGTCTTTCTTATCTTATCAGCTGAACCATTATTTCAACCTGCTCACACCTTTACCCTTCAAAGGACTTCCTTCATTTTGATGATATCCATCCCAACCAAAACAAACAAAAACCCTGGTACTTCATAACTAGCCTAAGATCATATCTTTGAAAACACTTGTATAGAGAGATCCCTCTCTGAATCCAGGAGGGCTAGATCCTAGGATTCCAAAGTGGTTTTGATGTAGGCTCTGTAGCGTTTGTTCTTGCCAATCTTGCAAACTATGGAGGCCTAACATATTGGCGACAATACTGGGGAAGTATTGAGTAATAGATAACTTCACAAGTCAACTAACCCTTATTCCTAAATGAATCAAGTGTCACCAAGACTGGTTATTATTGATTGTTGATGGTGAACAACAACCAAAGCCCTAAAAAAAAAATTAAAAAATCCTTCACCTGGCGACTCCATTGGTATTCAGTAGCCCTGCTAACCCCTCTAGTTTTTCCTAAGACTCTACTGGGAAATTCTGAATGAATCACATCTTGTACATCCTTAAAGACCTCAAAAGACCCAGAAAATTTCAGATTGGTATTTAAATAACTCATGGTGGTGGACCATAAAACATTTTACCTTCAAAAAGCTAAAAATTTCCACCTATCAACTCCACAACCTTCAATAGACCAGATGACTCTACTAGTAGAAGAATCTGAACTGGTTGACAAGATACAATGACCTCTTTCCTGATTTACAAACATGGAACCAAGGATACAAAGGAGATATTCTCCAATGAATAGAGATCATATCCCTGGGTTCCCACATAAGATGCCACAGCTGTGTTGGGATGATAATCTTCCTGTTTTTGAAGGTGAAAAGTTTGATGACCCATTGTTACATCTCATCAAGTTTCATATACATGTATGGAAGGTAAAGACTGAATGGAATGAAGATTATCTTATGAAAATGTTCATGTTAACATTAGAAGGAAAGGCAAGGGATTGGTATGAATGGTTAGAACCTAAGAGCTTGTTTTCTTTAAAATACATGCACCAGGTATTTTATGAAGAATATAAAGAAAACCCTTCATCTCTATCATGGACTACGAATTGTTGTGATCAATCTCAAAACCTCATTCGATACCTATTATATATTGATGAGGATTTGGTTAATATGCATCTTGAAGATTTGTTAACAGCTATTCAAGAATTTCATATGCATCCTATCCATCTCAAGAACCTAGATGAATCAATTGAGGAAGAAATCAACCAAGGAATAAAGGACATTCCTCAAGATATCCTTGCCATCATAAATAATGATTCATCATTCTTGCTAGGTGAGGCTAATTTAAATATTGATGATCTAGAGCAACCTATGTTTTTTCCAGATCAGGAACAAACTCAACCACTACAAGACCTAGACAATAATTAAGAAATGTATGATGATCAAGACTTTATAGAAGATGATGAGGAAGGTTGTCAAGAAATTCCTGATTGGCTACCTATAACTTTTGTTTTACTGTTAAGAGATATTTATGAACAAAATGAAAATACTAATAGTGAGCAGTGCTTTGAGGAAACAAGTAGCCACTTAGAAAATGCAAAATATGATATGGAAGGAGAACCAACACATATAGGGACTCTCCCTCTATGTTACAACT
Organism: Pinus albicaulis; assembly: GCA_034641835.2. Classification (NCBI taxonomy): domain Eukaryota; kingdom Viridiplantae; phylum Streptophyta; class Pinopsida; order Pinales; family Pinaceae; genus Pinus; species Pinus albicaulis. Next base: position 2,015,874,688 of record CM076575.1, on the reverse strand, counting down.
CATTTCAGATTACACAAGAAGAGTGGCATCCTGATAATGTAAAAGAAACAGCTCATGAACCCTGTATTCAAAACGAGTATCATGATAACCATGAGGAGTTGTTTGAAACAGAAGAAAATCAGGAAAATGTAGAAAATCCTCAAGGTTTCCCTGCAAGCACAAGTAAAAATTCCTTAGAAGAGGCTCAAGAAGACATCCAGCCTCAAAACCAGTTAACACAAGAGAAAGGAGATTGTTGTATTTCTTTCTACGCTAAAAGAGAAATCTCTCCTTTGACAGAAGGAGAAATTGATCAAATACTAAACAAACATCTAGCCTCCAAACCTTCATTTGAACAAGATAATCATCAACATAGTGCCTATCCCACAGAATAACAAAATGGAACTCAAGACAGAGAGGATAGTAGGAAAGTCATTGATAAATTTGAAACTAGGCCTCTTTGGAGTATGAATTTTGATGGGTCATGTAGTAAAACTAGTGCAGGTGCAGGAATATGGCTTCACAATACAGAAAACAATAATTGTGAAGGCCATTCATATAAATTTAATTTTCAATGCACAAGCAACGTAGTAGAGTACGAGGCACTCCTTTTAGGGCTGCACTTATTGAAGAAATTAGGAGCCCAGAGGACAACAGTTCATGGGAATGAAAAATTGGTAATTAGGCAAGTGAATGAGGAATGCATGGTTAAACATCCCAGACTCAGAGCCTATAAGGATGATGCCATGGATTTATTAAAATCATTTGAAGAGTTCAAACTTACCCTTGTTCCTAAAAACAAAAATATTTTTGCTAGTGGGGTAGCCCTTGTTGCTAGTATGTGTCTGAGACCTTGTGAGAGCAAGCAATATACGACTCAAGAAAAATTTAGACCAGCTGTCCCAAACAATGAAAAAAAATGGAAAGTCTTTGGGGGAGAAAAACAAATAGAAGACTGTCCTATTGAGGATATATCATCTTTTCAAGAAGAACCTTCTACCATTGCTGATATCAATCCATGAAGATGTAGTCCTCAAAGCTGATGTCTTAAAGGCAGACAATCTACCAATCATGGAGGGTCAAAAGGAGGAGATTTCTCATCTTTTCTTTGTTGATCCTATGGAAGAATGTGTGGATGTCCTAATTGGCTCAAATTCCCAAGCATTGATCCTTTGCAAGAGCCAAATACATAAAAAGATGTCGCCTTCTATGATAGCCTTGGTATCGAAGATTAATATTCAAAGAATACCATGGTTATATCTGACAAGCAGTTAGATGTTCTACTCATTTTTGTTACCAATCAAATGGCTGCACTATTTTTTCTTGCTCAAAGAGATGAGCAAAGACCAGTCATGGAACCATTTGATTGACTGGATGTATTGGAAGATATTTTGCCAGCTAAACATGTAAATATTTCAGAGTTATATTAGGGTAGGTAGGAATGTCAATAAAGCTCATCCTATGAGCATTTAAGTTATTCTTTTTTGTTTTTTTTAGAGTTTGAAAAAAGAGAAAAATACAAAAACAATAGAAAAAGAGAAAAAGAGGGTAGAAATAAAACAAGAAAGGTACGGCCCCATACCAAAAAATAAAGGAAAAATTTGAAAGTGTGCAAGCTTAAATGCCACTACCAAAAAAGAGCACTGCTATTTAGTCATACACCCTAATCTTGACTAGATAGATTTCAATTACTGCTTATAGGTTAGTCAAGAAGATTTGTCAAACAATTCAATCTTGGCTCATCAGTAGATTAGATTAGGATAGAAAGAAATGGCTCTAAACAGATCAAACCCTGAGCCAAAAAGAAGAAAAAGAAACTGGTTCTAATATGCTGAAAACTTGAACCAGGTAAAGAAAAACAGCTCTAAAGAGATCAAAATCAGAGCTGAGGAAAGAATGAAGGATGTTTTAAATTTTCAGATCTTAAGCCTTCACAATTTTGTTTTTAATTTCTTCAAATAAAGTCTATGTGCAGCTTGTACATACAACCATAGACACAACAGCAAATCAGACAGCTTAATCCTGGTTTGGCTATGTGTTAATTTTCTGTTTTAGAATATAGAGAATAAAATCTGGCAGACAGCTTAATCCTGGTAAATAGTAGCTTAGGTAGAGAATTTATGAGTTCAACTATTTAATCTGAAATCATGGAAAAAAAAAGGGTAGAAATAGATTATTTTCCTGCTTTCAATAAAAGAATAAAATGCGATGTCAAAGGTTTGCAAGTCCAAGTGCACCTTATGAAGAAAAAAATGTTAGGAAAAGTAGGTTGTGTAGGTAGAATGTTTGGGAGGAATTTGTTTGCTGATACAAAGTACTGATCATATTTTTAAGCAGCATGATCAAAGAAGAAGCAGGTTGTCAAGGATAAGGCACAGGTCTACATTCCAGAGATAAATTTTTGAAGTTCTTGACACCTCCAAGGAGCTGCCATCCCCAAGTGGAGCCACTATTAGCCATCAGTAAATTTTGTTACAAAAAATGATGGCTAAAACAAGTCTTTAGTCTTCAAGAAACAAATTTCCTGCAAAATTTCTGACTTCTTGAAACCTCTTTGTGTTCCTTGTCCAAATATCCTTTCCATTGATATTTTCACTTCAAAAAACCTTCAAAATCCTGTTGTTCCCAAAGAAAAAACTGTTTTCTAGAGGCCCCATTTACATCATTTTCATTACCCCCACATCACTTATTTTTCCCCTTTTTTCTTATCCTTCATTCCTTCTAAAAACCCCCTTTTCCCCTCATTTACCTTTATTTTCCTTAAAAAATCCCTTTAAAACCATTTTACCCTTTCTTATTTGGTTTTAAATCCTTTTTACTTCAACCATAACCTCAAAAAACCATAAAAAACACTAAAAAATCCTTGAAAAACATTTCCGCTCCTTATAAAGCCTTAATCCCCTTTGGTTTGAGCCCCGAGCCCCGTTTCCACAATAAAACCAGGTCCCGTGACCCGAGCACTAGGCCTATCGGTGTATCGGCTTTTTTCCTAACCCTGCAACCTTTTTCCTTTGTTAAAAATTTTGCTGCTAATGCGAAGCCCCAATCGCGTCGGCCATCACATATCGAAGTTTCCAAAGTTCCCCCTCCGCTTTTTCTTTTGTGTCGATGGTCGATCTCTCGACAAACTCTCCACCGCCAATCTTCCCCAAGATCCAACGGCTATCGCCCCATCGCATCGCTTCTTCGCACTTCAGCGTTTTCCGTTTTCTGTTAACCCTTCCCCCCACCGATGTGATTCCTTGATGTAAACCCCACCGATGCGATCCCATCACATGGGCCATCGCTATCAGCATTCCTCGTTGCAATGTCCCCAGCCCACTACTCTGCCGATATGCCAATATCCTGATTCCATATCCACTGTTGATCATATTTCAAGATCGATGACCCTCATCTCATCGCTCCCATCCTCTTCACCCTTCGACGGCAGATCTCCACTGTCGATCTGAGACATCCAACGGTTATCAAGCCCCCTTCCCTTACCTTATATTTACCCCCGCGCCCCTTGTAAAACATATTTTCCTTTGTATTTTCTCCACCACACTTGTCAAATCTCGGAGGAATCTCAGCCGTAGAACAAAGGCCCCAAGCCTTGATCTGACGGCCACCATGCTTCCCCTCTCACCCTACATTCCCTCGATTAATATCTATCCATCCATCCTCGCAATCGATCTACACCATAGATCTTATGGATCCAACGGTTCTCGTTTAACCTGACATCCAACCCTGCCGATCACATAAACCGCTCCACAACAAATTTGCTTACGTCACCTCGGTCCCACCGCCTCTTCCATTGCACAACTTTCCAACCTTCGCACTCATTCCTTACCGTAGATCTTCGGCCCGAAGTTCTAACAGTCCCAAACAAATTTCGCGTTCATTTCACCAATGAAACCAATCACACATTTTGGACACAAAATCGGCGGTATTGGGTGGACAGGTGTCGACACCTGAGTGGTATCACGTTCGAAAGAACCAATACCACTAACCGCCCAACCTCCGTGTGAAAACCATTTGTGGTTTCACAAAACCACTTTCCTCAGTTTCGTTCCATATTCATATTAAACCCTCTTTTCATGTTTTCATCGATAAAACTACCTCCTACATGCATTTTAACCTCCTCATTTTCTCCTTTCACCCTGCGCCGAGCCTGCGAAGCAGTGTAGCGATCAAAACGAAGGATTTCTTGATAGTTTGTTGTTATGTGCAGGTCTCATGGCAGTTCTATGGCTTAAATCCATCCCATAGTCCAGTATAGGGACTGGGCCGAGGGTGACGATCCTCGTGACCCAAAACAAAAGAAAAAGGGACCAAAGGGATGAATTCCACGTCACAGGAAATAGATCATGGCCATTTGGCATCTCGATCAAACCCTCTAATACAGCCACCTGTACACCAGAAAACACAGTGGTGAAGAATTAAAGAGTATCGGAGAAAAATTAAAGTTAAAGGGTTAATATATAAAGATTGAAGATCAAAGAGCTTAACTCGACAGTTAAGGATAAGACACAGTTTGAAGACAAAATTAGTTTAAAAATCCAAAACAATCAGTAAAGGACAAAGGCCCGAAAGATGATAAAGAAGGCCTTAAAGCTATATCAAAGGTCCAAATCAGTGTTTAAAGGACATAATGAAATAGATCAGCAGAAGACCGCCTCCAAATGCCACATCGGCAAGGAAATTAATCCTCAGAAATGCCACCTGTCAGCTTATTTCCCTCAAAAGAATACAAAGTTAATGCACAGTCAGAGATATTTTGCCAAAGACAACTCAGAAGTTATTGCCAGCCTACCAAAAGTCTCAAAAGTCAACAAAAGTGACTGAAGTAGATAAGAGTTAATGTAAGAATTAATTAAACAGAGTTAAAACATCTGAAATTTTCTCCCTTAGGCCTCCCAAAGGCCGAGAAGCATTTACTCTGTATTAATTGAATAATCAGATCCTCCTTGCACTCCACCTCCTCAAGTTTACCTATATATATATCATATGAGGAGTTCATTATTAGTGTTGGTTGTTGAATACCTATCAAGTGTAAATAGTTACTGAGCCTACTGAAGCTCTGTTTGTAATTGAAGAAAGATAGGTTGTGATGAGAAGTTTGAAGCTGTAAAGACCCACTGGACTTGAAGATTGTAACTGGTTTGAACATCAAATATACAAGCTGATTTATGGGATCCTGTTCTATGTCAATGGTGATGTTTTTCTTACTGTAATTGTTAATTTTCTCATGTTTTCCATTCTGTACACTTTATCTGATAAAGAACAACAAATATAGATTAGGATTTACTGTAAAGTACCCTATTTCTCACTGATAAATCTTTATCTTTATGTTTTCTTCTAAATGTGTGTTTAGGAATGATTTCAATAGAGTGTAACCAGTCAAGGAATGTTGGTGAGCCGATGTCTTGCTGGGTAAACCTTGAGATATTGTCCTTAAATGATATTTTCATTGCATGCTAAGTAAATTTAAACTAGGGAAGTCTATGGTTACCCTTGTCCTCTAGTTTATCTCCAATAGTTGCTTTGAAAAGATCCCTGAGAGTATGCCAAAAGAAGGATAGGTTCAAAGTCCTTACTTGATCTTAGGCTGCCCTCTGTTTTCTTATATGTTTTCTACTTTTTGAAGGTAAGCAGTTAGACTATTGGATTGTTGTCTGAAAAGTGTGCTTTAGTAAAAGTTTTCCCAAAGAATTCTATGGTTTTCTCTGTCCTTTGGCTTGCTTCAAACAGTTACTTTGAAAGGCTTTTCTTGTTTAGTGAAGTTAATCGATTCTTAAATGATTATTAGCTTTGCTTCTTTCACAACACTTTTTGATGTTTCATACCATAACTCAATCTAAAAATATCCTTTGATATAGATAACTTGCCCCTTAGACCATTCTTGGAACTTGTTGTCCAATTAAATCCTTTATGACTCCATAGCCCAATGGATTGATACTGTGTCTTGCTTATCTTATCATCTGAACCATTCTTTCAACCTACTCACACCTTTACCCTTCAAAGGACTTCCTTCATTTTGATGATATCCATCCCAACCAAAACAAACAAAAACCCTGGTACTTCATAACTAGCCTAAGATAATATCTTTGAAAACACTTATATAGAGAGATCCCTCTCTGAATCCAGGAGGGCTAGATCCTAGGAATCGAAAGTGGTTTTGATGTAGGATCTGTAGCGTTTTTTCTTGCCAATATTGCAAACTACGAAGGCCTAACAGAGTGAACCGTCGGATCACTACAAATCGTGACTGTCAGATTATAATTTACAATTGTACATATTAAAGAAACACACTTTACCTAACTCTACACTAGACTAAGTTATTCTTTACCTGAGATGGCCTATGGGATAAAACAAGTGGTAATACCTAGTGTTGACCATTGTTTGTTAAACCTTGGGGTTTGTACATCTAATTTGAAGGCATGCATCACTGTCCTAAGAATGTACGATGTAATCATTGGAATGGATTGGATAGAATCTCATTGAGCATTGGTGGACTATTTATAAAACAAATTGATATGTTTATATTATGAGGGTAGATCATTGTGATATATTTTATCAAGAGGAAAGTGTCCCTATGATTCATATCAACAATGAAGGTTAAATTTTACCTTAGGCAAGGTTGTAAATTGTATGTGTTTGAGGTTGTAATTGATAAGAAGGGACCCTCCCTAGATTAGCACCAAGTTCTGTCATAATTCGAGAATGTTTTCCCCAAAAAGTTTCTAGGGTTACCTCTTTTGAGGGATATTTATTTCACTTTGTGAATTTCATACGCAGTTAAAGTAGTTGTTAGATATGGGACTTATTAGACCTATTAATTCATCATGGGGTGTACTAGTGATTTTTTTCCAGAAGAAATATGGTTCCTTAAAATCATGAATAGATTACAAGGACTTGAGCTGAGCTACAATAAATAATAGGTTCCGGAGAAATACAAGAAATGATCTCTTTTATCAAATCAAGGGAGCAATGAATTTCTCGAAAATCAATCTATGATATAGATATCATAAATTAAGAAGGACGGTGGCATTAAAAAAACACCATTCGAAATTGGATTGAGAAATATAAGTTCAATGTGGTGTCGTTTGGTTTGACCAATGCACTAGCTTTGTTCATGAGCATCATAAATGACATGTTTTGGAAGTATCGTGACCACCCTTTCCAAGTATTTTTGGACGATACTCTCATGTATTACAAAAATTAAAAGGAGAATGAATATCACTTAAGGATTGTGTTGACATGCTTAAGGGAAAATAATTTATATGGAAAACTATGAAAATTTTATTTCTTTCATAAGGAGATTTATAATTTCAGACACATCATTTCTAGAGGGAATTTTGGTGCACCCATAAAAGGTGAAGTCCATAATGAATTGGATGGTGCTGAAAAATTCTCATGAGTTGTGTAGCTTCATGGGGTTAGCAAGTTATTATTGGATATTTTTGGAAGGGCTTTCGAAGATTGTAAAACCCATCACCACATTACAATGCAAAGGAGTTAGGTATGAATGGATGGATTAATACAACATTGCATTTATTTCACTAAAGAGATTAATAACTAGTCATACACCAGTCCTTCATCATTCCTGACGTGGAGAAGGACTTTATAGTTTACACTAATGCTTCAAGGAAAATATTAGGAACTATGTTAATGCAATAAGGGTAAGTAATATCTTATGAATCGAAGAAGTTGAAAAAACATGAAGTAATATCTTATGAATCCAAGAAGTTGAAAAAACATGAAGAGATGTATGCTACACATGACCTTGAATTAGTAGCGATGATTCTAGTCTTGAAAATTTGGAGGAATTACCTCATTAGGAGAAGCTTTGAGCTAAAGATTGATCATGAGATCCTATAGCATCTCTTCACTCAAAGGGATTTGATTGCTATGAAGAGGTGATGGAGTGAATTTATGAGTGAGTGTGATTTTTGGATTTCGTACATCAAGGGAAAAGAGAATGTGATGTCTGATGCATAAGAAGAAGACCACAAACTTCTCCCCCGTACCCTTGAGGGTCAATTTGAGGGTGTGTGATAGAAAAAAAAATTGGATATAGTTGGTATTTAAATTTTACAACAATGCTATGGAGTGGAAAGAAGATAGAACCAAAGTTTGAGGGATATGAAGGTAATATATGAAGAACCATCCTTGAAGATTCATATTGAGCAATTTTTTGTATACATCCCAACATAAAGAAGATGTAAAAAAACATGAAGAATCTTTTATTTTAGGAAGGCGTGAAGCATGATGTGGTCCATTTTTCTGCTAAGTGTCTTGAATGTTAGCAAGTGAAGGTTTACCATCGTTAACCAACATGACTCTTATAATTGAATGATATCCCTATGTTTAAATGGGAGGTCATTTCTATGGATTTCATTGTCGCTTTTCCACTCACATCACAAAGGAAAAATTGTTGGGGACTTTGTTTTTGGATAAAGGATAAAATCTGGTTTTGAGTTGTGGACTGTCAGTTGCGGATGAGGCAAGTCATGGAGAGTCATTGCAGGAGGAAAAGAGTCGTTGCAGGAGGCAGAAATAGATTGTGGGTTGTGGATGGTTTTTAGGCAGGTGGCGGAGTATGGACAAGAAGCAGCACAAGTGGGAAAAAAAAACTAACAAAAAATAGAAATAAAGACTGCAAGAAGCAAAGCGAAGTGCAGAACATAATGAGGAACATTGTAGTGCAGAAAGTCAGCCGAGCAGAAAAGAAGAAAAGACTGCCAGTGCTGAGAAAAGCGATAGATAATAAAGGAAAAGAAAGAAGGAGAGAGTTAGTTATTTTTTGGTTTTGGTTTTGAATCGAGATTTGCAGAGACTCTAAATGTAATATGCCGCAATGGAAGATTAATATACAAATATTTTTTATGTGGTTCTGATCCGTGTATTGAATGAATGTCTATTAATGTATGGTTTTTTATGGGATTACTTAAAAAATTTCTAATATCTCTGTTTGATGTATTCATTATGATATTTCCATTCGTCGAATGTTATGTAATAAGAGTTTTTTCATGCATACTCATAGTATATTGATGTTATAAAATAGAGTGCTAGCTTCACTATGATGGTGTGGTTCTGGTTCTCCTATCTCAGTAAGGTCACGACACGCCTCGGATGAGACTCCTTACTCTCCTTTGAGCAAGGTGAAAGTTCCGGCTTTGTCCTAAACTAGAGCGAGATCTTGTTTTCCTCTAAGCTCGAACCTGGGTCTTGCCCATAATTCATCCTTTCTCCAACAAATGGTTATGTTGGCGGGACCTAAAACTATATCAGAAAACTAGATCACGGTGTCAAGAATCTATGAAAGGGAAATACAAATTTGGTGGGATAATCATGTAGATCGGTTCATACCACAAAATGATGAGCTCCAACATCAAAGGAAATGAATTTCAAATATCAAATCATGTTTTCTGAATCAGTGAGCGACTTGTCTGAGATCTTTTTTGGAAATTTTCCTGAGGATATCTACAATTGGTTGTGAAGGCTCCAAGTTAAAAAAAACTTTGGAGCATTTTGTCGATCCCGTCATAGTTTGAGGCACATAGATTTGACAACATTCCACAGACTAGATACTGATCTATCGTGAGTAGTAAATTTTTGGGTTCAGTCCACGGTAGAAGGATATATTGTGGAATTTGTGACTGAATGTCATCAATCCTTCACTAAAGCAGAAGATATATTTAAATACGAGTTATGGGGAAATATACTAAAGAAAATCCCTTTATGGATTAAATCTATGATGGTGGATGAGGGACTAATGGCTTTCCAAAGTCTCGCTATGGAAGCCTAAACCCTAGTACTGGGGGTAGGACTTAAGGGAGATGGAAGGAGAAAATGGGAACTAGGGAGATGGACGTCGGGAGTTCCAACAAGTTAAGAGATATAAGAGCATATCGGAGGGAAAAAATCGTCGAGAAGTGGTGGGAGAGGGTAATATAGGAGTTAAAGAAGCAAAATAAGAACATGCACCAACGAGAAGAGGCACTGCAGATGACAGTGGAGAGAGGAGCTGAGATAGGGCCCAGAGGAATGGAGGGGTTCGCTCGAGAAGTTAGACAAGTACATAGGATCCCATCCTGAGATAAGAAAGGAAATATGTCTAATGAAGAGGAAACAAGACCTAAGAATGATTCAGATGTTGAGTTGCACGTTGTGATGGAACGACTATTTCTAGAAATATTGACGGCCTCAATGCAAGGTAATCCTATTCCCCAAATTCCAAGTAGCATTTTTCCTAACCTTCCCTTGGTAATCTATCACCCATTGGATAAATTTTTGATAAATTTGTGAAGGTCAAGAAAATTACAGAGAATTCAATATAGAGTAAAAGTAAAAATTATCAGTAGTGATAGCAGAGGAATCTCTCTACCAGGAACTAGAGGGTTTGTACTACTTCCACCTACACAGACAAAAATGGCAGGGTCATTTACCAGATATCCTAAGTTCTTAGGGAAAGGGAACGATGATGTAGAAAAACATTGGTATCTATGTGAAGCATTTTGGAGAGCTTGCCAGACATCAGATGCTACTAAGCTAATTGAATTCCAAACTACGCTCAAGGAAAGAGCACTATGGTGGTTCATAAAATGGTCCGAAGTACACTAAAATCCTGTTGTAGATGATGTTAAGAGAGAATTTGTGCAAGATTTTAAATTTCTGCAAACTAACCAACAAGGATTATAAGAGTTATGAGAGATTAAGAAAAGATAAGGAGAGACCGCTTGGGACTTAATGAGAAGATTTAAGGATGCAATTGGGAAAATGAGTTACCCGATAGACCCAAATCACCAATGCGACTGGTTCATCAAGGCCCTTATACCTCTTACCATGACATCGTTAACACAATAGAATATTGATACACTCTAAGATGCGCTGGAATAGACAATGAAAATTGAAGCAATGGCCGGGTACTCGCAATAATTTAGGAGAGGGGTAACTTCCCAGGATCCTTCCATACTGGGACTACAACACTAAATTGTGATTCTAACAGAGAAACTCAAGGACATGCAACCGACATGACTAGCATGAACGAATGCATGGTGCACACATTTCTTGCTAGAAGGACATTTAGTCTTCGTGTGTCCTAGGTTGCGCGGAACCATAGTTGGAACATCATCAATAGGACTGCAAGGGACGCCACCAGTGGGAGGAGTCATGCAAGTAAATACAGAAGGATTGTACCATGGGAAACCACATTTCCATGGCTTCCAAAACCAGCAGATCTCAACTTCAAACGAATATTGTGAGACCTAAAAAGGAGTTGGAAACTCCCGCGACTGTGTCCCATATTACAGAAGTAATCAAACATCTTGAACAATGTCTACTGTGAGTTTTGTGCCTCGACGACCAATCACATAGAACAGTGTATATATTTGTATGCACTGGCTGATAGATTGGACATAACCTATTATAGGGTAAACGATGCCCCATGGGGACGAGGAGAGCCAGGAATGAGAGGGGGCAGGACGGGTGGAAGAGGGCCCCTGATATGCTACAAGTGTGATCAAGAGGACCATGTCACAAGGGAATGCCAATTACCAAGAAGGCCATGTTGCTCTCACTACAGAGTAAACGCATATGCCATGAAATACTGTCCTGAATTAATAAAAATATGGGAAGAAAGGAACAGGGCATGGGGCACTAATTTTTTCAATGCAAAACCAAGATTAGCTGAAGCACAACCTTTACCAAGTGTGGCCATAATAATCAGAGGAGGAAATAAGTGGGAGAACATGCAAGAGAATTGGAGTCATTAAAGATGATAAAACTGGCATCACAAAAGAAATCCTATGACTCTGAATGGAAGAAAAAGTACTTCAGAGAAGGGGTGGAGATGTTTTCAAAATTAGGGACCCACATAGACCTGCAGCAAATAGAACCTACGAAAGAGGGAGGAAAGGCTGCAGTGACAGGTACGTGGATAAAATAATGGTTCAAAATATTCATGAGCATTTAAATGATGTAAAAATGTTGGAACAACTGAAACAAAACTTGAAGATGGTAGTGGGAGGAGGAATGGAGCATGTAATCCCAATCAATGCTAATATTCTAGAGAGGCGTGTGAGAAGGGTGAAAAGAAACAAGATACAGACTAGGAAGGAATTCCGAATAAATGCACAAGTTCTGGGATTCCAAATAAGGGACATGATGTTGGACTTACATTCAGATGTAAATATACTACCAAGGAAAACTTGGGAAGCGTTGGGTAAGCCTAAGTTGGAATTCTCCCCCATACAGTTACGTATGGTAAATTAGTATTGTATTGTGCTAGTGGGAAGATTAGAAGATGTTGAAGTAGATGTGGCAGGGGTAAAGATATACTGATTTCAAATTAATTGATATTATGGGTGATAAAGACCTATACCGAGCCTTGTTTGGGATTGACTGGGCATTTGAGAACTATGCAGTCATTGACTTAAAGAAGGAGCTAATGATATTCCAATATGGATAATTCATAGTGGTTCAACCATTAGATCCATATCAAGGGCCTCATTACACAGAGACCATCGACACCAAAGAATATGCAGGGCTCTTAAACCAATTGTACCATATGATAGCGGGAAAAAGAGAATACTATATTAACCCGATGGCAGAGGGGACAATAATTTGGTGATGCATTCAGAGCTCTGATGCTGGGTCTGAAGTCGCGTGGGGTGACTGGCAGCAAGGAGGGTACGAATTCAACACCAGAATGTGCGCTGCCATTCACGGAGTCAAATGGATCAGGATAGAGGTAAGGTTACGCCACTCTTACTAGCATGGAAACTATCAATACTTTCATCAACAAAATAGAGGATACTATCCCGGAGGAGCACAAAGTTCCTCTAATGAATGTGGCGTTGCAATCAACTTCGGTGAGGTGGTGGGGAAACCAATGCAACTACCTTCACAGTTGGGAACAGGTGTTGAAGGCCTTGAGAGCGAGATTTCAAGAATCAACAATACCACAACCAGAGGAAAAGTACAAGGGAAATTTAGATCCCCAATCCCATATAAAAGACTGTGAAGACTGATGGGAACTAGTGGACTATCCCAAATACTTTTCGGTGCATAACTTTGTGCACTCACTAGACACCATACCACAAGCATGGTATCTTACGGAAGAGAAAAAGAGACAAACCATTGATTGGGAATTATTGGCAGATAGGTTTGTAAAAAGTTTTTCCTTCGAGGAAGAAAATCAACAGTTAATAGATGAATTTCTGGCAATGAAAGGGATTCTATTCTCCCTAGGACCCATGGAGACTACAGAATAAACTTCTTTAAGGCAGATACCTAAATCAAGATACTGAGAGGCAGTGGATTGTGGTAAAGTAGATCAGGACATGGATGATGATGATCTGGAAAGCTTGATACATCTATCATTCAAAGAAAAGGAAGGGGAGCGGAAAATCCAGGATGAGCCTACTACAGAGGGACTGCGCTTACTACTACTAAAGATAAAAAAAACATAATATCAGGAGTGCTAAGAAACCCAAATTAGCTTCCATTGGAGACTATTGGGATGAAGAAATGACAAAGATATATTTGATCTCCTAACGAAATACAAAGACTTGTTTCCCTCTTCTATAGTAGAAATGAAGGGAATCAAAGGAGACTTGGGGGAGATGCACATAATGTTGAAACCAGGTGCCAAACTGGTGAAGCACATGCCATATCGGTTGAACCCCAGAGTAAAAGAAAAAGTGAAAAAGGAGATAGACAAAATTTTGGATGCATGGATGATATTCCCAGTGGAGGAAGTAGAATGGGTCAGTCCAATAGTCATACAGAACAAAAAGGAAAAGTCAGAGATAAAAGTGTGTGTAGACTACCAAAGTTTGAATAATGCATGTGTGCATGATCCTTTTCTGACACCATTTAGGGATGAAGTGTTGGATAATTTAGTAGGGAATGAGGCTTATTCTTTCACAGATGGGTTCTCTGGGTATCACCAAGTCAGGATAGCAGGGGAGAACAAAATAAAAACCACTTTTACCACCGAATGGGGCTCCTATGCTTATCATGTGATGCCTTTTGGATTGAAGAATGCACCAACAGTTTTCTCAAGAATAGTCATAGCAACATTCAGGGAATACATACACATTTTTGTAGAGGTTTACATGGATGACTAGACTGTATATAGTTTATTGAAGAAACATGCAAGTTTTCTCTGTATAGTGTTTGATTGGTGCAGGAAGCTCCAGATCTCATTAAACATAAAGAAGTGCATATTTTCAGGTCCCTTTGGAACATTTCTAGGTCACATGGTATGTAAAGAAGGAGTGTGCGTGGACCCTGCCAAGGTTGCAGTAATTGTTAATATATACCCTCCGGAGAATGTTAAGCAATTGAGGTCTTTGCTGGGGAATACAGGCTATTATAGAAGACTTATCCGAAACTATGCCCGCATCACGGCCCCATTGGAAAATATACTAAGGAAAATAGAGTAGTTCCCATGGAATGAGGATTATAATAAAGCGCTAGATGCACTAATAGAAAAACTAGCCAATGAACCTATCCCGACACACCCCAATTGGGACAAGAAGTTACGTGTACACATTACGCTTCAGGCATTGCATTGGGGGCAGTTCTAGCATAACTAGGGGAAACAAATGTAGACCATCCAGTATCTTTTTCAAGCCAGAAGTTGTCAACCGCAGAGAAGAACTACACAACCACAGAAAGGGAAGCTCTCGCAATGGTTTAATTCCTCCAGAAGTTCCACCACTACTTGCTCGAGGGTTCCTTCAAATTCTTTACAAACCACTCATCATTAAATTTTCTTGTAAACAAACTGGTCCTGGAAGACAGAATTTGCAGATGGATGTTACTTTTCCAAGATTTGACATTTGAATTTATAGTGAAGCTGGGGAAATTAAATGTGGAACCCGATCATCTATCAAGACTGGAATCATGAGATAATGGGGGGAAATTTGACGATCAGTTGTCGGATGCAGATTTGTTTCGCGTAGAGGCTATCCTACATTGTTTGGAGCAAATAGCAACATTTTTGGCTTTAGGAAAGTGCCTGAAAGAATACACAATAGTGAAAAGGAAACACTTGGTCATTTGAGCAGCCGATTACCAGCTTATCTCAGGCCATTTATACAAGATGGGATTGGACCAGGTACTGCGAAGGTGTGTGTTAGACCATGAAAGACCAGAAGTTTGGTGGGAGTGCCACAACAGAGTTACGGGACGACATGTTGGAGGAAAATCTACCACAAGAAAAATATTACAAGCCAGATTATGGTGGCATATAGTTCACAAGAATGTTAAAGAGTACATAAATAAATGCAACATATGTAAAATAATGAGAAACCTTCACACAAGGATGAACTACCATTATAGCCCGTCAGAGTGGTAGAGGCATTTGAAAAATGGGTAGTTGAACTTATAGGACCTATAGCCCCAATTTCACGCCATTCACACGCAAGGTATATCATAACCGCAACTGAATATCTGACCAAGTGGGCTAAGACAACACCAGTAAAGGATTGTACAAAATATACTGCATCTCGTTTCATTGTTGAGAACATCATTACAATATTTGTTTGTCCAAGGAGTCTGACAAGCGATCAAGGCACACATTTCATCAATGCCATAGTCAAATCACTGCTGCAAAACTTTATGGTACAACATCATAAAAGTAGTTTGTATCATCCGGAGGCAAATGAAACTGTAGAGGCATTTTAAAAAATTATATAAAAGGGCCTAACAAAAATTTGTAGTGCAAACCGAGATAACTGAGACAAGAGAATTCCAGCCAAATGATGGGCATACAGGACCACAGTGAAGAGACTGCACAATTAGACATCGTTCCAGCTAGAGTATGGAAAGGAAGCGGTCGTACTAACCGATTTTATTGTTCCCAATCAATTTATTCCTAGAACAACTCAAATGTCCAAGGAAGATTCTACCACAAGGTGTCTCCAATACCTACAAGAGTTGGAAGAATCAAGATTCCTCGCACGCTTCCACCAATTAGTCCAAAATAACGTCAAAAATCCTGGCATGATCGACATATTAAGAAAAAGACGTTCAAAATTGGTGGTCGAGCACTCTCTACGACAAAAAGTTCCAGAAGTTTCCAGGGAAACTTTAAATGCACTGGATGGGGCCATTTTATGTCATATAAAACCGAGATTTAGGAGCTATTAAACTCACATAGTTGGATGGAGTAATACTCCCTCATTGGGTGAATGATGCATGCCTAAAACCCTTCCACGAATGATCAATTCAAATTTTTATTTGAAATAAATTATCACACCTCAGAGGAGTCTGTAGGTTAGGTATTCAATAATTCTCTCACAACTAAGAGACATCTATAGGCTAGATGAGTCAATTTCTGCACGTATGTTAAAATGTCACCCACCGAATAATGTCTATGTTGCAAATATTCCACTGCTACCTTGTTACAGCATGGGGACCACACCACAACCACTTATGGTCAGGGAAGTGTCGTACGGAAAAACGACGTCAAACACCATTCTGTCATAGTTATCCATCATGTAGGTGTCAGTCTGTAGTGTCAGCCAAAAATTCGAAATATTTTTCGTAATTAGAAATATCACTTCGTAATAAAGTTTCCACATGAGGCCATAATAATTAGCCATCACGTACACCCAATTTCTGGGACCACTGTCAATACATTCAAATTACACCTCATCCAAATTAACCACCCACACGATCATAGTTGTAGAGGGAACCTGAAAAAAAAAAATTAGTTATCCATTCGCATCAACTCCCATCGAGCCAAAGCTCCTACTTAATTTTCATGGAGGAAGGAAAAACCAGAGTGCCAAAAAATGGAGAATTGGGAGAGAACGAAACTGCTGTAATGGTCAGCCATAGCATTCTAGCAGAGCTCCAAAGGTGCATACCGCCAAAGACAGTGGTATATTACAAAATAAACAGCATGACAAAGACAACAGTGTCAGTAGTTGAGCCAGAGCTTGATCTTAGAATTCAGAAGTTGGAGCCAATGATAGGAAAGTATGAAAATGTGACACTAATAGATACAGACTTCACAGATTCATTTTAGTTTCTGGCACTGAAAAGAAAGGTTTATATCAAGAATTATTTTAAGGAGAGAGACAACGAAGCAACTCAGGTCCACCTAGATTTGAAAGGAATTCAGAGGTCGAAAATAATTCATCTAAGGAGCCTACCAATATTTGGCACACAAGGAGAATCCATGTAGCGCATGAAGCTATTGATTAACAAGATTCACAATGGGTGTCTATGGCTCAGAAAGGAGATCAAAATTCATCCAGAGGAAATCCACATGCTCACTAGGCTATCAGAAATAGGGATCGATGTAGCCACAACCTTCCAAACTACCTCCAAGAGAGCGAAGAAGGTTGGATATTAATATTATTACAAAAATTATGACACTAAGAGAGGAGGAAAAGGAGCGAAGATGGACTTGATCAATGCGCACAATGTGAAATTTTCATGCTATTTGGTGGTGGGAAAGACTATGGGGTACTATACCAAAGGGGAGTGCACACTGGATACTATTTCAGTTGCGGAGCATTACGTGTAAGGAGAGAAGCTCAATTGGTGCACCTTCCTGCTACAATAATTGCTCGAGGTCTGCGAAGACAAATTCAAAAGGGCCACAGGATTTATTTACGAGTATATGATAATGGTGTTAGCCATGTGGAAGTGGTGACTACCATGGAAATGACCACTTGCAAATATAATTGAAGACCAGTCATTGGCCCTTAGGTATACACCGTGGAGAGTCTGAGGGGATCCCGGCAGAAAACTCCAGCCACTACTACAAAATCTGGACATAAGAGAGAAAGATTCAATAAGGTAATGGTAAGTATCGGAGTTGTGACTACTCCCTTTCCATAGTTTAATTAAATTCAAGTTTTCAATACCATGTCGCCTTTGATTACAACCCCGACCCTCACCTCTCTCCCCTCCACCACCCTCCATTCACAATCTCAGTGGAAAATCGTCCCCCTTCGCAAAAACAAGGAAACCAAGCCACTCATCCCAGGGCCCAAAGGAAAAAGGGCCAAGATCGTGAAACCTAACCAGGTTGTGGACTTAGCAGAGGATGACCCTGTACAGTAGATAAGTAGAACAAATCCTATTACTGGAGATCCAAAGAAGGGTACACAAACTCACTCAGCTATGTCGCAACACAGCCATTGATCATCCCAGGGCACTCTAGCCTCCTCCCCAAACACATCGAATTCATCCCCACATATCTCCAATACCTCCAAGGACCCATCTGCCCACACCGTCTCCACATCCACAACCATATCTGATGAAATCCCAACAGGGATGGTGATGGCGATCGACACCGAGACAGAAGTTAAATCAAGTACTACCAAGTAACTGTGGTTAATTCACCATCGTTAGATCTGAGAACATTCCTCCATTTACTTATTCACGTAGACTTACCATTGGTTGAATCTACCCCAAGTGGAATTTCGTTTTCTAGATTTCATCAGTCCTTGTTAGCCTTGCCACCATTCATATCCATTCATCCATCCACTCTCAGTTTAGACCCAACTCAAGCCTCGATCACATCGCTAAATCAACCAAACTCCCCGCAATAACAATATGACCATTCCATTTCCAGCAACCAACCGCTTAGGGAGAGGAATCCAAGTCCCAAGACGATGAGCAGCGGGGACCTCCAGGGTTGGAAATCAGGTCAACTATTTATTTTAATACAAGCAGCGGCACAACAGGCTGAATCCCTACACAAATACCTAGTTCAAAAACATGAGAAACATCAGCAACAAGTATTAGCACTTATTGAAGAGTGTAACCAGTTGCACCAAGAAAGGGACACCCTCTGGTAGCATATTGATCATATCATTGAAGAATTCCAAGGGCTATGGCCAACCGTCACAGGTGTAGTCGAGGTCGCCCCTGTAGATATGTGGGCATGAAAAAATATATAACATTCCCTCCATGTGATACCAACATGTAAAAACCTAAGCAATGCAAATCAGGAACTTCAGTAGGCCCTGTTAGCCAGACCGACACTATAAGACCCAGCCATAGTCTACGCGGAGAAGATAACCCAGAAGAAGGAATAGATGATTCAACTCAAGGAAACACTAGGAAGTACCGTCATTGAGGCATATACATTGCTCGAGAACATCCATGAATGCTCAAATTCACTAGCCATGAAATCTCAGCCGATATCTGAGAAACTGCACAAATGTTTCATAGAGATCAAGGGGACCATTGACCCAGCCGCCTAAAGATAGATATATGATCAATATGATGCTTTAAAAATGAAGATTCAAGCGATTGAGGAGAACTCTGTCAAGACTAAGCATCTCCTTCGCGACCTTAGGCCTCCAGTCAAACAGAAATCAGAGATGATTCAATGACTAGTCTCTGATTCAGAACCTCAATACAGCATGACATTCACAGACCTGTCACAGTCAGTCAATGCCACCCATGCAGAAAAGGTGTTTCATGCTACAGACTCACTGATGAAGACTTGGAAGGAGGAAATCACCGACTTCATTGAGCTCAAAACAGAAGCCATGAAGAAAGTCCCAGAGTTGGGGCCTTTGTTTGAGGAACGGGAGCCAAAGTAGGTGTAGCAAGAGAAGGGAGCAGCAAAACCAAACCAGTAGGAGAACATGGCAGAAGGCCACATGGTAACCACACCACCTGGAGAAAATTGACTCAGGGCGAGTCAATATCTTGTGGTTGGGGCCTGTTGGGGCCTTTTTTTTGGATAAAGGATAAAACCAGTTTTGAGTTACATATGAGGCAAGTCACAGAGAGTTGTTGCGCGAGGCAGAGAGACGTTACGAGTTGTGGATGGTTGTTGGGAAGGTTGCAGAGTGTGCATAGGTAGTGGCACAAGTGGCAAGAACAGCTAACATCAAACAAAAAAAAATACTCCAAGAAGCAAAGCGGAGTGCGGAACAGAATGAGGAACAACAGAGTGCAGCAAGTCAGCTGAGTAGAAAAGAAGCAAAGGCTGCTAGTGCCAAGAAAAGAGATAGATAAGCAAGGAAGAGAAATAAGGAGAGAGTTATTTATTTTTTGGTTTTAGTTGTGAATCGAGCTCTGCGGAGATTCTGAATGTAATATGCTGCAATGGAAGATTAATATACATAGACTTTTTATGTGGTTTTGATTCGTGTATTGAATAAATATCTGTTAATGTATGATGTTTTATGGGATTACTTAAATTTTTCTAATATCTTTTCTTGATGTATTCATTATGATAGTTCCATTCATCGAATTTTATGTAATAATGGTTGTTTCATGCATACTCATAGTTTATTGATGTTAGACAATAGAGGACTAGCTTCACTGTGATGTTGTGGTTCTGGTTCTCCTATCTTAGTAAGTTCACAACACGCCTCGGGTGAGACTCCTTGTTCTCCTTTGATTAAGGTGAAAATTTTTGCGTTGCCCTAGACTACATCGGTATCTTGTTGGCCTCTGAGCCCGAACTTGTGTCTTTCCCAGAAGTCATCCTTTTTCCAACAATAACATCATCTTGGTCATATTTGATAAGTTGACCAATAATGGCCATGTCATCCAAGTTAGAGACACTTATGATGTCACCGATGTGGCATGAGTATTTATAAGTTAATTTATTTGGCTACATAGGTTACTCACATAGATCATTTGTGATACAAACTCTTTCTTTATGTATAGGTTTTGGATAAAATTTTCAGTTAGTGTTGGGGATTCAATTGAACTTAAGCACTACTTATCATCCGGAAACAAATGAATCTACTGAAAGAATAAATCAAGTTATGGAAGACACGATTAGAATTTATGTCATGGATAACTAGACTCAATGGTAAAATTACTTTTTATTGGTAGATTTATCCTACAATAAAAATTACCAAAGTCCAATGTGGATGCCTCCTTATCAATATTTTCATGGGAGACCATGCAAGACACTGCTACATTGTGAAAGTTTGGAGGATGGAGTAATAGTAGGGTTAGAATTGGTTCAAGAAATGGATGAGTATGTGATTCAAATTCAACAAAGGTTAAAGGAAGACTGAGATATATAGAAGTGTTATGTCGATGCACATATGACTTGTTATCACAAAATCTGACCTGACAGGCTGCTCATCAAGTGGACTTTGTGTAACTCTTTCAGACCAATATTTTGGCTGAGGCTTAGCCTCCTAAACCTGAGAGGGCTCTCTCAAAGGTTTATGATTTTTGATTAATGAATAGATGGCTAACTCTAAGGTAAAAAGATAAAATGGTATTACTGGTGATCTGAATGGAAAATGGCATCAACCCATGGTATTCATCTACCCATGTTATCCATCCACCCATGGAATTTACCCATGGTATTGTAAATGGCATCAACCCATGGTATTCATCCACCCATAATATTTATTCGCCCATGGTATTGTAAGTGACCCATGGTATGTATCCACCCATGGTATTCATCCACACATGGGATTTACCCATGGTATTGTAAGTGGTATCTACCCATGGTATTGGCCTATGGTATCTACACATGGTATTGTAACTCAAAAAAGGCTATAAATAACAAGCTTCAGTTTGTAAAAGGACAGATTGTCCGCCACAATGTAGCTTCTACAGTTGTTCTCTGTTTTAATAGAAACAAGTTTCTTTGTGGTTTTATTTTCTTTTTGTTCTCTCTTTTTTTCTAGTATTCCAATTTTGCAGATCTTGTCAGATCCATTTCAATATTTTAGATTTTGGGGGCCTCCCCCAGGATCTGGATCAACTGGTTGTATCACAGATTAGCAATCATTCATTGGGCCATGGAGTCAAGATAATCTTCAACAAAACATCACAATCTATTAAGCATGGAAGTCAAGGCATTTGGAGTCTAGGTTAAATGAATAAAACAGTAACATAGTGAAAAACATAGTCTATTTGCATATGAAGGAAGTTAGAGCATTGTGAAATGAATTCTAAGTATCACATAAAAATACTACTACAAATATATAATTGAGGAAGGCCATAGAACAATGATAAACATAAACTCCTTATGAATCTTGATTTGTCAAAACAGATCTCTATATTAAGTTGAAAAAGACACAGTGACATACAATAACACAGTCTATTGCTAATGAAAATGCCCAACCCTTGTAGAATTCGACCTCATTATCTATATAGAACATTTACAATATAGGATTCTTTCATCCTCCACTAGAGAATTTGAATTCCCATGCTTTGACACCTTTCCTAATCTTAAACATGTTATTAATTACAAAATGACAGCTATACTTCCTTTGAAAAGTCCTAATTCTAATAGGACTGAAACTCCTAAATATGCTTCTAACAACCTTATATAGTATTTAATTCATCCTTTGACACCTATTATCCCATGAATTCGAATTTTTATGCTGACCATTCACTTAAAGTCACCCTGCTGCTGATGGTAAAACTGTCCTAGAAATTAGGAAACATGTTTCCTGTTTTTCAGCCCTTTACTTTCATTGTCATCTTCGAGCACTTTAATAGTTGATGGATCAGATTCACATGTGTCATATCTGCCAAAAATTTCCATAAATCTTTCAATCCTCCAGTTGTGAAGAAAAACATCTTCAAATGACATAAAAAGTTAAAAGATAAGCCTGCGCTACGAAAGTAGCTTGTTTTTGTAGCGCTTTTTGTAGCTCGGTTTTTAGCTCCTTTTTTCAATCAAATTTTAACCTGATTTCTTCAAGAAAACCTTCATATGCTATTTTTACACTTCCACCATCCATTTCAAGTCAAAATTCACCAAAATTCCCTTCAAAAATTGATAAGGAAAGGGCGAAAAAGCTTTCCATTTGCAAATTATTCCTGTTTCTTTTTCTGAAAATTAGGTCTTGGGATAGGGCCTATATCACTTCATCCATGATTTATTTTGAGAAAATGAAGGAATTTTTTGTATGCCATTCTATCTTGAGTCAAAACCTCTCTTTTTTTTTTGAAATACCTCACCTACTGTCCAAAACTTGTCTTTGAAAAACATGTGTAAAATAGGAAAACTCTGTTTTCTGAAAATAGGGCTTCAAATAAAGCCTTGTCTCTCCCAACTGATAACACTTGTGAGAAAAGTGAGAAAGGTTATTGTAGCAGGGGAAGTTATGAAGACAAACCTCTTTCAAAATTCCAAAATACGTTTTCATGTGGCCAGAAAATGATCTTGAAGTTGACTGATAAAAAGTCATGTACATGACATTTTGTAATAGCAGTTTTGTAGCGCAAGTTAAGCTATCAGTTTCTTCCACTTCATAATTAATTTGAAGAAAATAAGGAATTTTTTTGTATTTAGGTATGTTAGGAAGAAAAACCTCTTTTAGTGTTCAAAAATTTGTTTTCAGTTGTCCAGAAACCCCCTTGGAGGTTGACTACTAAAACCAGAAAACATAGTTTTTTCTTCATGACTTTCAACAGTTTCGTTGTGCAAATCAGCTTTTTTTTAACTAGCTGCGCTATGAAAGTAAGGTTTCTTGGCTAATTTGACAAGTTTTGACATGAAGCTTTAGGAAATGACTCACAAATTGAAATTATGGATCTTTGATTTTGGAATGGTCCTAAAAGACTTTATTTGAACTTGAAATATGACCTTTAAAACTTATAAAACTATGACCTACCCTTTACCAAGACTTAAAATTACTTTTAGACCTACTTGAAATCATGACCAAAAACAAAGTTGACACAATGAATTTTTGAGAATTTTTGGGTGATAACATGACTAATTGAAGGTATGAGTTCAAGGAATAAGTTTTTAGTTATATCCAACTCAACAAGAGAAACATTTAATTTGGAAAATGGATGAAGTTGTATAGTACCTTTCAATATCAAAGATAAATTGGACCAGTTACCTATTTTCTTGTATTTCCATCCCACTTACATAAACTCATGATTTTTTTCATGAATCTATTCTATGAAATTATGTTTTTTATGAATCTCGCAAACTCAATTGGAAGTAATTACAAGCATCAAACATGGGAACTATTATGTTATAACCATTACACATATTGGACCATATATTTTGACGGCTCAAACATCACTTGGTGAACTAGGTTAAGGTCTAGTGGGAAAATTATATCCCAGGGTCTACTACCTCGGAGGATGCAAATACTTTACGTCGAGGCTACCCCTCACCTTTTGATAACATGTGATTCCCTATTTTGACCTAGAAAACTATCTATACTAAGGCCTAATTGTTTTTTCATTATGTATTATTTATTAACACTATGTAATATTGTTTTTGATGATTAAAATATCTAGGTGTCTGATTTACCTCCAACATGATGTTAATTGAGAAATTTTGGTACATGGATGATCTGAGTTGAAATTGGTGGTTATCCACCTTTTCCATGAAATGGCGATGGTTAATAGTCAATTTTTATTATTTCTCATTTCCAAGCCCGTGGTTTTGGTAAACCATGGTATCAACCCATGGTATTGGACATATTATGAAAGTGCATGACTCTTAGTGAAAGGGAACCATAAAAAATATAAATACTATCCTTAACTATTTTAGAAACATGATTTTTTTTCTCATGATGCAGTGCAACGATATTTTTACCATTTAAATAAAACTCTTTTCATATGACTTTACTTTATTTCTTTTATGCACTTACGATTTTTTTTTTCAATATTTTGTCTCGTTCCTCAAATAGTGTAGATATTTTTATTAGAGTGCCCTTCTCTCTATCCATTTTTTTGTGCATGTCCCCAAAGAATTTAGGATATAAGGAGTGCTCAAACTACTTGAGCCTTTGCAATCTTTTCCTCACTAACCCGGACAACCTCTGATGGCAGAAGAAAAGAAAGAGAGAGTGGAAAATACGACCAAACTATTTCTCGAGAAAGCCCTCATGTGACAAAGGGATGAGATGATGGATAATTTTTCCCAAATCATTCATGATGAAAACAACCAACGCATATTTTTCAAACATTCACTTTGGAGGTGCTCCCCCCTTCAAGGTACAAGTTAGTTATCATACACTTTTATTCAAAGGTTAATAGATTAAAACGATCTAGATAATTGGTTAAAGTTGTTGGAAATGTAATTTTTGGTCCACAATTTTTTGATAGAGAAACTATTAACTTTTTTCTCCTTAAATCCATCCCACATGTAAAGGATTGGTGGGAGACTTACCATGAGCAAACGACCACAAAATAATATACAATGTTTGAAATCACACCCTCTTGGATCTCTTTCAAGGATGCTATGAAGGATCTATTGAAATCTACAATTACTAGCACATGAGATGGACCAAACTACAATAGGAGAGGGACCGAACAATGTCATAGTTCACAAATATATTCCATGCCTTGAGCACCAATATGGGTACCAAATCCTTTGAGTGGCATCCAGTGCTCAAATACCATATTAATTTGCACAAATACATCTAGAAAGAAATGGATTTTATGGACATCTCTTCACTTAAACAAAATAAGTGAGAGTTTGGATCAGTGAATTTGTCATAGTAGATGCAAAAAAAATGACAAAGCTAGGATGGACCACCACAAGATAACCCACCTAAGTCACAAAAAAATAAGGGCAATGGGAAGACGAAGAAATACATGAGAAAGTGGTGTGAACTCCATAAGATACCTTGGCATAGCATCGATAAATTTCACTCAAAGTAATTGTTGGTGGCCAAGTTTAATTCCTTGAAGTTAGATGTTGGTTCCAAATTTGAATCAGATCTAGACAAAGAGAGGTGGATTATTGATGCAAAACCAAATTTCACCATTGCTACCACCAAGGTCTAGACAAGTGATAACAAATAACTAGAGAAAGATGAGCATCTTTTTCACTCATAGATGTGGTTGAGGGGTGCTCCACTAAACGTTTTTGATAGTAGAAGTTAAAGAACCTCATCTTAGTCGAGGTCATCAAGTATTTGGGCCTACCGACAACACCACACCTGTAGCCATACACCATCAGGTGGCTCCACCAAGCCTCAATATCTTTGTGTCGACAAAAAATGTTATTTATCCCATGGTATCAATCCCTCAAGGATGAGGTATTGAGTGATATTTCCACCATTGAAGTTTGTGATTTTCTTTAGGGAAAATCATACTTGTGGAAGTTTCATATTACATATGAGTCTAGATGTCATAATTTCACTATTATTTTGGGAACACAACTATCCAGGATACCATATGTAGCTCCACCTATCACCATTTATTTGATCTATACTAAGAAACATAGGAAGGTCATTTCCCATACTAAGAAAATTGTCTTCTACTTGATGCAATATCAAAGTGAGAAAAAGGTCATGGCCACTTCCATTACCTCCACAAAAGGCCTCTCCATGCAACAAAATTAAGTATATGGTGTCGTGGAAGAGTGAAAAGACACATTCTCCTCACACACTGAGGTACCTCTGCACTGTTAGGTCAAATATTCAATTGATCTAACCCCCAATGCACCTTTACCTAATGTTCCAGTCTATCACCCCTCTCTTATGGAAAATAAGGAAATCAAGCACCAAATCCAAGAGCTACTTCAAAAAGAGCACATTCGTCAATAGTTCCATGGTATTTTATAGAAATATAATACCAAATACAAGCAGCACTATGATCAACACTAGGTTCCACACAATTTTTAGGTGGGAGACAATGTTTGGTTGCATTAGTACAAAGGGTGCCTTATAGTACCCAACCGAAAGCTTCATCCACTTCACCATGGACCTTACATCATCACCGAGGTTTTGGGTGACAATGATTTTGACTTTAATGCTCCCCCATTCCTAGGATTACACCTAGTTTTCAATGTGGACCTCCCTCATCCATAATTTCCATATTTATTTGACACATTATAGATAGTAGAGTAGTTGACATTGTTGAAGGTCAACCTCAACTACATGATAGGAAACCATTGATTATATCATGGACAAAGGGAACTCACTAACAAAGGATCCAACTTTATCTGGTCATCAAAGCAAGAAAGCTCCTGCATCAAGGGAAGTGGCTCAATTAGGACCAAGTTTCGCAGAACTTTCCCCATTTAATGGAGACCATTGATTCCTAAGGACGGGAGCACTAATTCGAGTGGAATTTGGTGGTTATCCATATTTTTCAATTACCATATTCAATAATAATAAAAAATTATTGTTGGTGGTTTCCAAGCCTGCAGTTTTGGTAAACCATAGTATCCACCCATGGTATTGGAGAGGTGTTTGAAAACAAAATAAAAATCTAATCATACAATTAGCTTTTACCATATACAACAATTCATAAGTTTTTACCATAATGGTTTATGCTAAAACCCATGGTTTTTGTAACGTATGGTATTGGAAAATGACAAACGTGCATGACTCTATGGTAAAAGGAACTATAAATAATATAAATAGGGGTCTTCACTATTGTAAAAGCATGAAAGTTTCTCCTGATGTAATCTGGCATTATTTTTACCATTTAAATAAATCTCTTTCCATGTGACTTTACATTGTTTCTTTTATGCACTTGAGATATTGTTTTGTCACTATTTTTTCGCATTGCTCAGATAGTTTAAATTTGTGGATATCATTTTTAATAATATGATAATTAGAATCACACACACATGTGTGTGTGTGTGTGTGTGTGTGTGTGTGGATGTAGTGTTATGTTTATGCTTAGATAATAACTAACCTAAAGGATTGGAATGAGGCTATGTGATACCTAGAGAACCATGCTAGTAACCAATCAATGTTAGGACATCAAATGAGTAATGGTATGATGTAAATTGGTCCACTATATCTTGTATTAATTGGTATGCACTATTATGGAATTGGGTAAGGTGCATATTTACTCGTAACATGAATTCCTCACTGAATAATTTGATGATAAGAATCCAGAACCAAAACTGTAGTGTGGTCCATGTGTTACCCAAATTCTTTGAGGAGGGGTGGAGGCATTTTCCATCATGTAACCTCCAAACCCGGAGTCGTGGGAGGCTTGTGATGGAAATGCTCCCCTAGAAATGTGATGATGACTGTCAATTTCCTATTGGAAAAGTTAGGTCAATATAGTCAATGCCTTTTCTATTTTGGTTCTATAAGTGGTTATATCGATATAGCAGATGCCATATGATATTGTAGCAAAGGATGGATTAGATGTGAGCATAAGCATGTTAATGAGGATGGGACGATATAGGTTAGATGCGAACTATATATGGGAGGTGATCTCTTCTTATGCTTTTACTTACTTTTGGTTACTATACCTTTTCATTCTTTGGATTATGTATGATTGTCATTTTAATCCTTGATTGTTAGGGCGAATATTTCTGAAGGAGGGGTGCTTGTAATTCCCACTCCCTTATCCTATTATGCTATGCTAATTTATTATATATTGATTGTTGTGATAGATATTTATTAATGTTATTAGTATATGTACGAGGTATGTGTATGCTAGCTACATATCCACACCTCGTAGTAATACACTAGTATTCTATGGTCTATTATACTAGATGATTGATTAATGATTATGCTTATGATTAGTGCTAATATTTATTAATGGTTAAGCTTGATTAATGGTTATTTAAATGATTAATCCTTAATCTTGATTAATAATTGAGTAATGAGTTAGACATTATTATGATTAATTTAATATTTAAATTAATTAGGATTCTTATGAATCCATTAATTGAGCCAACTTTTAACGATTATATTATTTTATGTTGCATTTTATAAATGGTGGGTGAATGACTTGACCACTTAGAGGCCTTCATAATGGAAATAGGTGTAAAGTCTAGTAAATAGAGTTAATTGGACAATTATGAGGAGATATTTTTTGAGAATTCACATGATAGATAAGAGGTCGATGGAAGAGCGTTGGAGGGGACATGTTTGAAAGGGGGGGAACCATTTTTGTCACATTGAGTTTTGGGGAGAAGCAGAGTCGAGAGATTGGGGAAGGAAAACTTGAAAATGTACATTGGATTTTGTATTTAGACGATGGAAAGGTGTTTTGTACCTAGAACTTAGACACACTATGGTTGTGATTGTGGAATTGGGCTTAGAGAGCTAGGGAACCTATGGAGATTCAATCAATAAGGAAAACATATATGATATTCCTAGTTAGTAGGGTGGCATATTTAGTTAGGTGATCACAAGAGGAGCACCACAACAAATCCACAGTAACCAAGCATTCCTGATACTCACCATGTTTGTTCAAATTATGTTGAAATAAAGAAAATTATGTTATTGGATCAAACAAAGAGTAATGATATTGTAGTTGTATAAAATATTTTAGTTTTACTATATATAAATATGTATTAAATGGAAAATCCTTTGTTACAACCTAGAAGCCTCGAGTAAGGGTCTGACAAAGGAACACCTTTTCAAAAGATTGAAAATGGCATAACTAATTTTAAATTAGAGATATAAATAAACAGGAGTAAAAAATAAGAAAAGACACAACCAATAGTGAGATAAATTAATCAAACTCCAAAATGGAGACTGGGTTGGGCACTTTTTCTTACATGGGTACAAAAGTAACCTGTTAGTCATCAGTAAATTTTACTGATATCAAAAGATGACTAAGTTCTAATCCTATATTTCTAGAAACAATATTTGAAGAAACATTGTGAGTTCTAGAAATCTCACTGCCTTCATCATCCTAAACCTAACTATTCTACTGAATTTGCTTTATCTTTTTCCTTCCCAAAAGTTCACCCTGCCACTCCAAGAAAACTCCATTCTCTGGGCCTAACACCCTCATTCATCACCTTTTTTCCCTCTAAAATCCCTCTAAAAACCCTCAAAATCCCCCTTCATCCCTCATTTTCCCTAAAAAGGCTTTAAAAACCATGTAAAAACCCTTTTACAATGTTTTTGCCTAAAAATTAAACCTATTGTGCCTTTTAAAACCTTATAAAAACCCTATTTTGGTGTTAAAATACACCTTTGGCAAAAAATTAGGCCTTAAGCCCCTTTCTCTTAAGCCCTAGCCCCCTCACTCATACAGCCCTGACCCCGACCTTACGATATTCTCCTAAGCCCCTTTCCTTCTCGACCCCCAGTCCCTTCTACCCCCACAGGACCTTTTCCATCCGCCTATCCTAAGCCCCTTCCCTACCCTAAACTTCACTTCTTCCCTTGGTATTTTTTATATACCTCGACCTTATAAAACCCACCCAAAAATTTGGAAAATTCAAAATGCGGCCCCCTCCTTTCTATTTTTCTTACTCCCTTGGTCAAGCCATCTAGACTGTTGATCAAAAGCCTTGCGCCCTGATCCGACGACCACCGTGCTCCCAGCCCTCATCTCATTTCCTAATGCAACACCACGCTACCCGATAATTTTCGCCACGTCACCACCCCGGCCCCACTCTCCACTCACATCCCACACCCCATCTTCGAGCTCCACCTACACCGTCAATCTCGCTCCTCGAGATTTGACGGTATAAATCTAATATTGCGCAGGTTTTTGCAAAAGGGTTTATCAGCCTCAATCCACACGAAAAATTTGGTTTAGCCCTGGACACGTGGTGATCACCCAGTCGTTTCGCGCAGCCCTGGGCCAAAACCCCTTACCACACTATGTCTGCATGATAAACCACTACGGTTTTCATGAAACCACCTTCCCCCTCCCACACCAAATTTCAAACTTCTTCGCCCTCATTCGCATTTCCTCGTGATCTTTCCTCCGAGATCATTCCCCTACACCCTCTGTTCCTCTACAGATCGCCCCCAAACCCTCAGAAACCCAAAAAATGCATTTTAAACCACTCTTGCAGGTTTTAAAGTTAACATTTGTTTGTATGTTGCAGGTTTAATGGCGGTGATGTCCAAAGGGCTCTCCCACAGTCCATAAATGATTAAATACCCTCTGGATGATGATCCAGGGGTCTTGATTCAAATTATGAAGATCAGAGGGCCTTTTCTCAGGGTCTGATCGATGATGACTCATGATCATCGATTGATCAGGAACCCTCCAACCCATGAAGAAATCCTCCTTTCACACAAAGGAAAAATACAACAGAAGCATCAGTAAAAGGAATGAAGAACAAAAGACTCAAAGGGCTAATTACAGATCAAATGATAAAAATAGATTAGCCCTTTTAAAACAGTGATTAAAGGATAAACAGATCAAAGGTTTAAAGATGAATAATAAGTAAATAAAATAGTCATAAAGCCGCAATAGAAGATAAAGGCAGGAAGACAGATTATTCAAAACAAATCAAGGTTAAAGGCCTATTTACTGAGTTTGATGATTGAAACAAAGACAAATATACCCAAAGACAACCTCAAATAACTCAAAGGGAGGCAGTTACTCCTCCAAAAGATCAAATTGCCACCTACAGCCTAATTTCCTTTCATAAAGGCAATTGGCAGTTATTGCACAATCACAAGATATTTTATCTGTCAAGGAAGTTATTGTAGTAGTTAAGGATGAGCCTTAAAAGTCAAACTTTTCACCTATTTTTTCCTAGAAGTTAAGACAGAGTTATTGAAACAGAGAAGTAGCTACATATATTCCTCTGAATGGTTTTTAAGGTCAAGAATGCACTTACTCTGTAATAAATGCCACTCAAAATCTATCTTAACCTCACCTCCTCATTTGCAGCATAAATACTGCATTTGGACTCATTGTATTGTTGGCATTTGATGACTCTTTGAAGTAATACATAGTCTCTTGGAAGTTGAAAGAAAATTGGTGTCTTGGATCTTGTGGATGCCCTGATTTGTTTATTGATGGAGGAGGCTAGATCACTGGATCCCTGAGCTTGGTTGTTGGTGAAGTGCTTCTATCTGTTATTGTTATTTCCTGTTTTCATTATGTTTCCATCTTTCTTTGTTACAGTAGAGTAATGGATGCCCTGATTTGTTTGTTGATGGAGGAGGCTAGATCACTGGATCCCTAAGCTTGGTTGTTGGTGAAGTGCTTATATCTGTTATTGTTATTTCCTGTTTTCATTATGTTTCCATCTTTCTTTGTTACAGTAGAGTAAAGGTTTTGGGCTAAGAAATGTCTTTTGAAAGCACCTTAGTTCTTTTTAATCTCCATTGTCTAAATGTTTTCTTCTGCAAGGTCTGATTGGAAGATTCTTAATTTCCCTCCAGTTCCATCTAGCTTGTTATTTTAGAAATGATTCAACAGAGTATAACCAAGGAGTCTCTCTTTTGGTAAGTCAATGTTCCTTTGAGTATGGCTTGAGAGGTTTTTTTAAAGAATGATTTCAATAGAGTGAAACCAGGAAATTAAGTGGTAAGTCCATGCTCCGTTGAGTACAACTTGAGAATTGTTTCTGAAACTTCTTTAAAGTATTCTTAATAGAGTCTGAACCAGGGAAGTTTATGGTATGCCATGTCCTCTAGTCTGCCTTTAGAAAAGTTGCTTTGAATATCCTTGGAGAGTTAGTCAAAAGAATATTAGATTATTTATGTTTGATCTTAGGCTTCTCTTACAGTTTCCTTATATGTTTTCTTATCTGAAAGTAGTCTTTTGATTGCTAGATTGTTGTCTGAAAGGTTTGTTGGTTAAAATTTTGTCCAAAGAAGTCTATGGTTTTCCTTCTCCTTTGGCTTGCTTCAAAACAGATTCCTTGAAATATGTCTCTTGTTTAAAGTACATGATAAAGAATTCTTAATTGCTCTTTGTCCAACTTTCCATATTTCTCCTTAATGTTCACCTCATTATTCCAAAAACTTTGAAGATCCATTGGCCAAGTTATATTTTCTCTATGATACTCCTCGATCCTTTTATGAACTTATCATGACTTCCATTTGACTCCATTTCCAAATAACTTAGAAATTTCCCATTCTATCTATGCTCTTTGATCATTATGTCCAACCAAAACAATCAAAC
Organism: Pinus albicaulis; assembly: GCA_034641835.2. NCBI lineage: Eukaryota > Viridiplantae > Streptophyta > Pinopsida > Pinales > Pinaceae > Pinus > Pinus albicaulis. The sequence continues at coordinate 2,015,841,976 of CM076575.1, read as the reverse complement.
AAACCTTGTACTTAATAACTAGCCTAAAATCCACCCTTAAAAAAGAAAACAAGCACACATCTTTTGCAAAATAACCTGAGAGATCCCTCTCTAAGTCTATGAGGCTAGGTCCTAGAACTCTAAAGATTGGTTCCATGTTGCCTTGTCATTTGTTATGCCAATCTGCCAAATCACAGGACCCCAACATAACCTATTAACTAATTTTGAGCATTAAAACCATAGAATATGTTAGATTGGATGCAAAGATAAGTGTCAATTTCACCTTATAAACATCAATTAGGACATTTAACCTAAAATCCAATGACATGCTAAGAATTAAGAACAAAAATATTGGAAGTAACAAAACATCATATTAAATAGCAAAGGAAGGCCAAAACATTATAGTGAGTCACTTAGGAAAAATAGTTTGTAATAGGTGATCCCCAAAGATTTCTCTTTGTGTGGGAATCAAAAATTTATGTAAATGGTAGATTGTTCCACTTAAATTACATGGGACAACCAATCTATTTATAGGTTATTAGTGGTCCTTTTCCTATAACCACAAGGAATAAATGACAATTAAGAGGTAAGTGGGGAAGTTGTACAAGTGAGATTCCACCACCTAGCCATTTCGTCTTTATTTCCAAGCATTTAAGCACTATAAAAATAAAGATTTTTATTTTTATATCTACAAGTTCATGTTGCATTTGAGGGTTTTTTGTGCAAGTTGTATGATTATTAGGGAATGCCTTGTATCATTTATTAAAATGGTATTTTGACTTTGTACCTTGCTTAATAGCTTGCAAGTGACATGCATACCCTGTAATTGACTATATTTATGAGAAATATGTTGATTTGCAATCTTTTTGGCTATGCTCACCTAACTGTCACTTAGGAACAAAATTAGGATCATAAAAAAAAAAGTTAATTAATGCACCAATTTTTTCTCTTTGAGTTTCTTTTGTATCTATTTGTGACTTATATTTTTTGTAATCAATGTTATTATTACTTTCATTCAATTTTATTAAATTGTTTATGTAATCTAGTTTTCAAGTCTAACATTCCATCCTTCCATTGTAACAAAGTTTGATTTACAAGTTGACTTTAGTATACCTTATCCTCGTCTCCTAATTTTCATTTATATTCCAACATTCCATTTTTCCACTATATCAAAGCTTAATTTATAAATTAACTTTATTTTAGCTTACCCTCATGTAAATAACATAAATAATTGATAAATCCCAAATTAAAATATATATTTATGCACCTTTTTTTTTTGTAATTTTATATTTTCTATGAATTCATGTTAAAGATACATTGTGAGTAGCTAAGAAACAAAAGTCTTCTGACCTCATTCATGTTGGACTTATTGGCCAAAAGGTAATAGCAAAAATACATTGACAATAACAAAAGTAAACTAAGAGACCACATACAAATAGCCTAAAAACACTAGAAGATCCCAAGAACCAGAACGGATCTGACATTCATCCCTGATCTAAAACGTTCCCGGAGTTGGGATGTCCAGTCCATTGACTGGTACCGAAGGACAAAAAGCCTCATGAGCATGTCCTTCGATATGTTCCATCCCGCGTTCTAGATATTCTAGCCTCTCATGAATCCTTTTATGGTCGTGATGCAAAGATACTAACCATTCTATCATGTGTCATTGATTGTGTTGAAGGTCATTCATAAACCCAATACTTTCATTCATGTTCTCTGTAATATTCCAAACTTGGAACAGCTAGCAAGGCATGACTAGAAAATGCATTTTCCAGTAATGGCTGCTACAGGATTTGAAACCAGGAGCTAGATCCCTTAGAAAAATGTGTCTAAGTGCTAAATCAAAGAGGAGGCTCCAAATAAATCCTTCTAGAGAGGTTAAATAGGTCTCCCACTACTAGATATCCTCGAAAAGTGACCGATGAGGGACTGCAACAAATCTTGAGCAAGAAATGGAAAGACAACGTTATTCTATAGCTGTGAACACATGAAGATATGTATAGCCAACAAATATCTGATATAGCAGCAAATGTATACAATATGTGGAGGAATCAATCACTCCAGCTAGGCAATGGAAGCCTCATTAGAGCATATATAAGGAAATGCAAGAGCATTGCTACATATGGAAAGCCTTGGCTAAAATAACGCAGTTTATATGAGACACTCCAATATACAAAATGTAAATACAATGATATATCAATATCAGCTCAATAAAAGTGGGGGAGCAATCTCTCAACCCCTGAAAACTCTAATACAACAATACTATACAATCCCTGGAAGGATTGGCTACAATACATGTACAAATGGTAATTCTGCAGAAATGTCGAAGTTGTTGGGCAGCAGCTGCAACTCAATACTATAAATGCATGGATATGGTTGAAGATGATGCTCAATCTAAAATAAAACTCCTCCAATGGATCTCTCAATGCAAGGCTAATCCCGGCACTGAAGATCTTGCCCTCCAAGAAGCTGTGCAACCTCTCACTGCAAGTGTGCACTGAAATAACGCAGTCTAGAGGATGGATTGTGTTTTCTATGATGGGAGATGTTGGCCTTGATGCCAAGATATGAAAATCTGCCCTGGAGACCTTCCTTACTAATCTTTCCGAGGAATAGTAGCTCCCTCCTCTGAAAGATGAGACAAGGAATGGTGTTGTGGAACCCCTCCACTGCAACACCTAGTAACACTACGTTATACTTCAACAGAAATAATGCAGTGACTGAATAATGGCTTTGGCCTTGAGCCAAGATGTGGAGAAAATGAAGTGCAATCCTTAAAGAGGCCTCTCAAGAATGAGAGGAAATCCTAAACAGGAATCCCTTGTTCTAAGCAGCACTGCAACTGAGTTGAATTGTCGGAGAATGCAAATAGTCTTTAGAATAAAATCAATATGCTCAAAAGATGTCTCACTATGGCTGCCTCTTCCTCTTTTTATGCAAGTGAATGCCTCTTTTCCCTGAACCCCACACATTAGGGTTTCTTCCACATGGAATATTCCTCCCTCTCAAATTGCGTTGTCTTCTCATGCAAGCTACACCTCTTAGGTAGCGCTGTTGACTTGGTCAAACTTGACTTTGTCCTCATGCAATTGCCCCTTTTCACACTGGAAGGTGAAAAATTAAGCTGCTCAATTGATCCTTTTCACATTATGAAGGATCTTATTCCTATTCATGGGCCTTTTACCCGTTTTATTCATCCCCTAGATGACATAAGAAAAAATTAATATTCCAATTTGCTGCTTGCAAATTTTGGAATATTACAGTCCTCCCCTCTCAAATATTTCTTGTCCTCAAGTAAGTGCAAGGATATACTGAGTTCTCTTCTCCTCTCCCTAGAGGATCCCTGTATGATGATCTCCTCCAAGGAAAGTGATGCTATCCCATAAATCAAATCTCCACATTGCTCCTTCTCAGCATGCAAGTCAGCTATCAAGCCATCATCATGTAAAACTGAAATACTCAAGAGGATAGAAAAGTGATGTCTAGATGTCCCCTTGAATAATGGGATCTGAAATAAAATGGGAACTATCTTTCCCATATGGATCCTCCATCTCCAAGCTATGAGCCATGCAAAATGAATCACCTTCCAACTAGGAAACTCCTGAAAGCTGTGACCCACCTTTGGCTCCGGCAAAGTAGGTGGGATGAAAATCTGCACATAGTAGACTATGTAGCGTACCCCACGCTATCCATCTCTCCACTTATGATAAGTGTAGAGTGTTGGTTGTCCATGGGCTGCAATAAGTTGGCCCTCAAGTGGAAAAATGAGGACTAGACCTCCAAAGATCTCTCCCCAACGCTGCAAAGCAAGCTGGCCCAAATCCTCCCATAGATGATGAGTTGGAAGTCACCATCATATGGATTCCATCCAATCATATGACCCTTCTCATAAAGAGAAAAATGTGCTACTGTGGTGGTCATACAATCTCCCATGCTCCCCTCAAAACATGTAGTGCAAAAAGTGTGAGGAATTCCTACCTCAAAGGAAACATTCACCCAATGTGTCTCTCTCCCAAGTATGCTCCTCATAAAGACAGAAACAATAGAGCTATAGGGAGCAAAGATGAGAATCATACTTGCTGGCATGTGTAATAAATGAGAAGGACAATGGTCCCTCAAGTGCAACCAACGTAGCTTGACCCTCAAATGCCACAGAGACTGATAAAATGAGCGGCTTTTCAACCACTTTCCTGCTGCTCCAATCTCCTCATAAGTATGGAGGAAGTGAATGATGTAAGGTGTACAAAGAGTAGATCCTCCATATGCCTCTTCCCCAATCCCTCCTAGGGAATGGCCATCCATCATGCTTATGGCCTCAACTATACCATGAAGCTCTAAAGAAAGAATGCTCCTCCTTGGAGCAACATCCTGCACATATATGGTTAAGGGACATACATCATATAAACAATCATGTAAATAATAATCACCCTTACCATATGTCCTGCTCATACAAATGGAGTGGCTTATAGATGAGTCTCCTCTCATCCTCAATGAGAAAAGAGGTGGTTGTGCTAACTCTCTCAAAGATTCATGTCTCTCCTCCATCTCCATCTAGTCTATGCATCTGCTCATATGCTGATATATCTCCTCCTCAAAGCCCATCCAAAAATGCCCCTCCATGATGGTGTGGTATGCTCTAATAGAATAAGTGGGACTGAAAAGGAAATCCTCCCGAGCTGCTTGTAGCAACTTCTCCTTGAGCTTGGAAGCTCTAGGAAAGAAGATCCTACCATGATAAAAGATGACCTCATCTCTCACTGAATATCCCTCCTCATGCAACTGGTCATCCAATATCATACAAGTATGAAGATCCTTTGAATACTCCAACAACAGTTGGGAGTTCCAATATGGATCTATCATCCATAGTGACAGTGCTGATCTCTCATGAAGAACATCTGTCATATGGTCATCATCTGCTTTGACATCTTCCATGCCAAAGATGCAAGTTGGAAGGCTACTATCCTTCCCCTGCTGCTTTTGCCACAACGCAGAATCTGAAATGGAAGTGGGTGTTGATGATGTTGAGAGAATGCGCTCTCTCTCCTTGAGTCTACCCCAGATTCCCAGTGTTGTATTAAGCTCTCCCAAGGTTCCCAATCCTCTGAAATCACTGAGTGGTGCCTCAACTGGTGAAGCATCCATCCTCCTCTGCTAATCCAGTGGTCTCCTCGGTAAAATGTATCTATGCAATGAGACATCCTCAACAAGAGATGATTGAATAGATGAATGGATATAACCCTCCATGCTTCCATTGCGCAATCCAATCACCTTCCTAGGTGCATCAACCTCTAGAAATGAATAGGGATGAATTCTCCTCATCTCATGATGTTGGTTCTTCTCCCTATCTCCTCATTGTGTCTCCATGGTTCCACACCTCCTCAACAATGGCACATGTAGAACATGAGTTGTGCCTTGATCTCCACACATGAGATCCTGGGGACTTCCTTGCAAAGATGCAAGCATCCATCTATTTGGAGAAAGAGCTCCTCCTTCCTCTGCATGAGGTGCTAGATCAAATCCAGATCTTACAGCGTTGTTGCCCTCAATCTCTGCAACATGAGTGGGCAACCTCCCAATGATTGGATCCCCTTTTGAAAAAGAGATCTCCATGCTCCTTTGCTTAAAGGTGTGAGATGAAAACCTTTCTTCCAGCAAAGTATGGTGCAAGTTTTCATGCAAGGGCTTTACTTGAGTTCTCTTGTTTTGCTTCACCATATGTGTTTTATGAATCCTCCTATCAAATCTTTTCACTAATGCCTTAGTGAAACTAGCATAGGATGCAATGTGTACATTTCTTAAAGAAAAGGATTCAAAAATCCACCAGGCAAAAGCCTTACCTCTCAAATGCAGCGCTGCAACTTTGATGGCTTCATCTTCCAGCATTTGGTGCTGCTGCAAGAAGGTCTCTAACTCCTCCACCCAATATTTGGCTGAACATACAGGTGAACCCTCAAAGGTAGATAGATGAAATCTATCCTGCTACTCTTTTCCATTCACCTTCATCTTGCAAAACTTTGAAAAACTGAGATGATCTCGGAATTTCTGAGTTTGAAACTCATACTCTTTCAAGAAATAACTAAGGGTTTCCCTCCTAGCAACTCCTTCTTCTCTTTCCATCTCTCTTCCGGAAATCCTGGGCATGTGACTGAGCTGTAGAAGATGGTGTGTAGCTGCTTGCTCACACTCCTCATGTGCAAATCTAGAGTTTACCTTTGGTACAAACCCTCTTGGAGATTCTCCATACATATCCCTCCAGATCTCCTTGAACTCTTCATGAATCATATGTACAGATTTAGGAAGAGGCTTGGTAAGCTTATTCCCTTTTTCTTTTTCTTCTCCAAAAGATGGAGTCTTTCTCTTGCTTATTTATTTGTCTCCTTCTCAATGAGAATAGGAAGTGCAGGGCTCTTCCTCTTCTCGCTGCTTATCCTACTTGGGGAGGTTCTTCATGGATCTAAAATATGTTGAGATAAATCCCATCCTCTTCAATCTTCTGATATTCTTGGGCTTAGACTCATAGGCTGACCCAAGAAAGCAGCTTTGATACCATTGTAATATTCCAAAATTGGAACAACTAGTAAGGCATGACTTGAAAACGCATTTTCCAGTAATGGCTGCTACAGGATTTGAAACCAGGACCTGGATTGCTTAGAACAATGTGTATAAGTGCTAAATCCAAGAGGAGGCTCCAAATAAATCCTTCTAGACCGGTTAAACAGGTCTCCCACTACTAGATGTCCTCAAAAAGTGCCCGATGAGGGACTGCAACAAATCTTGAGTAAGAAATGGAAATACAACGTTATTATATAGCTGTGAACACATGAAGATATGTATAGCCAACAAATATCTGATATAGCAGAAAATGTATACAATATGTGGAGGAATCAATCACTCCAGCTAGGCAATGGAAGCCTCATTAGAGCATATACAAGGAAATGCAAGAGCACTGCTACAAATGGAAAGCCTTGGCTAAAATAACGCGGTTTATATGCGACACTCCAATATACAAAATGTAAATACAATGATATATCAATATCAACTCAATAAAAGTGGGGGAGCAAGCTCTCAACCCTTGAAAACTCTAATACAGCAATACTGCACAATCCTTGGAAGGATTGGCTACAATACATGTACAAATGACAATTCTGCAGAAATGCCAGAGTTGTTGGGCAGCAGCTGCAACTCAATACTAGAAATACATAGAGATGGCTGAAGATGATGCTCAATATGAAACAAACCTCCTCCAATGGATCTCTCAATGCAAGGCTAATCCTAGCACTGAAGATCTTGCCCTCCAAGAAGCTGGTGCAACCTCTCACTGCAAGTGTGCACTGAAATAACCCAGTCTAGAGGATGGACTGTGTTGTCTATGATGGGAGATGTTGGCCTTGATGCCAAGATATGAAAATCTTCCCTAGAGACCTTCCTTACTAATCTTCCCGAGGAATAGTAGCTCCCTCCTCTGAAAGATGAGACAAGGAATGGTGTTGTGGAACCCCTCCACTGCAACACCTAGTAACACTACGTTATACTTCAACAGAAATAATGCAGTGACTGAATAATGGCTTTGGCCTTGAGCCAAGATGTGGAGAAAATGAAGTGAAATCCTTAAAGAGGCCTCTCAATAATGAGAGGAAATCCTAAACAGGAATCCCTTGTGCTAAGCAGCACTGCAACTGAGTTGAATTGTCGGAGAATGCAAATAGTCTTTAGAATAAAATCAATATGCTCAAAAGATGTCTCACTATGGCTGCCTCTTCCTCCTTTTATGCAAGTGAATGCCTCTTTTCCCTGAACCCCACACATTAGGGTTTCTTCCACATGGAATATTCCTCCCTCTCAAACTGCGTTGTCTTCTCATGCAAGCTACACCTCTTAGGTAGCGCTGTTGACTTGGTCAAACTTGACTTTGTCCTCATGCAATTGCCCCTTTTCACACTGGAAGGTGCAAAATTAAGCTGCTCAATTGATCCTTTTCACATTATGAAGGATCTTATTCCTATTCATGGGCCTTTTACCCTTTTTATTCATCTCCTATATGACATAAGAAAAAATTAATATTCCAATTTGCTGCTTGCAAATTTTGGAATATTACAGTCCTCCCCTCTCAAATATTTCTTGTCCTCAAGTAAGTGCAAGGATATACTGAGTTCTCTTCTCCTCTCTCTATAGCATCCCTGTATGATGATCTCCTCCAAGGAAAGTGATGCTATCTCATAAATCAAATCTCCACATTGCTCCTTCTCAGCATGCAAGTCAGCTATCAAGCCATCATCATGTAAAAGTGGAATACTCAAGAGGATAGAAAAGTGATGTCTAGAGGTCCCCTTGAAGAATGGGATCTGAAATAAAATGGGAACTATCTTTCCCATATGGATCCTCCATCTCCAAGCTATGAGCCATGCAAAATGAGTCACCTTCCAACTAGGCAACTCCTGAAAGCTGTGATCCACCTTTGGCTCCGGCAAAGTAGGTGGGATGAAAATTTGCACATAGTAGACTATGTAGCGTACCCCACGCTATCCATCTCTCCACTTATGATAAGTGTAGAGTGTTGGTTGTCCATGGGCTGCAATAAGTTGGCCCTCAAGTGGCAAAATGAGGACTAGACATCCAAAGATCTCTCCCCAACGCTGCAAAGCAAGCTGGCCCAAATCCTCCCATAGATGATGAGTTGGAAGTCACCATCATATGGAGTCCATCCAATCATATGACCCTTCTCATAAAGAGACAAATGTGCTACTGTGGTGGTCATACAATCTCCCATGCTCCCCTCAAAACATGTAGTGCAAAAAGCGTGAGGAATTCCTACCTCAAAGGAAACATTCACCCAATGTGTCTCTCTCCCAAGTATGCTCCTCATAAAGACAGAAACAGTAGAGCTATAGGGAGCAAAGATGAGAATCATACTTGCTGGCATGTGTAATAAATGAGAAGGACAATGGTCCCTCAAGTGCAACCAACGCAGCTTGACCCTCAAATGCCACAGAGACTGATAAAATGAGTGGCTTTTCAACCACTTTCTTACTGCTCCAATCTCCTCATAAGTATGGAGGAAGTGAATGATGTAAGGTGTACAAAGAGTAGATCCTCCATATGCCTCTTCCCCAATCCCTCCTAGGGAATGGCCATCCATCATGCTTATGGCCTCAACTAGACCATGAAGCTCTAAAGAAATAATGCTCCTCCTTGGAGCAACATCCTGCACATATATGGTTAAGGGACATACATCATATAAACAATCATGTAAATAATAATCACCCTTACCATATGTCCTGCTCATACAAATGGAGTGGCTTATAGATGAGTCTCCTCTCATCCTCAATGAGAAAAGAGGTGGTTGTGCTAACTCTCTCAAAGAGTCATGTCTCTCCTCCATCTCCATCTAGTCTATGCATCTGCTCATATGCTGATATATCTCCTCCTCAAAGCCCATCCAAAAATGCCCCTCCATGATGGTGTGGTATGCTCTCATAGAATAAGTGGGACTGAAAAGGAAATCCTCCCGAGCTGCTTGTAGCAACTTCTCCTTGAGCTTGGAAGCTCTAGGAAAGAAGATCCTACCATGATAAAAGATGACCTCATCTCTCACTGAATATCCCTCCTCATGCAACTGGTCATCCAATATCATACAAGTATGAAGATCCTTTGAATACTCCACCAACAGTTGGGAGTTCCAATATGGATCTATCATCCATAGTGACAGCGCTGATCTCTCATGAAGAACATTTGTCATATGGTCATCTTCTGCTTTGACATCTCCCATGCCAAAGATGCAAGTTGGAAGGCTACTATCCTTCCCCTGCTGCTTTTTCCATAGCGCAGAATCTGAAATGGAAGTGGGTGTTGATGATGTTGAGAGAATGCGCTCTCTCTCCTTGAGTCTACCCCAGATTCCCAGTGTTGTATTAAGCTCTCCCAAGGTTCCCAATCCTCTGAAATCATTGAGTGGTGCCTCAACTGGTGAAGCATCCATCCTCCTCTGCTAATCCAGTGGTCTCCTCGGTAAAATGTATCTATGCAATGAGACATCCTCAACAAGAGATGATTGAATAGATGAATGGAGATAACCCTCCATGCTTCCACTGCGCAATCTAATCACCTTCCTAGGTGCATCAACCTCTAGAAATGAAGAGGGATGAATTCTCCTCATCTCATGATGTTGGGTCTTCTCCCTATCTCCTCATTGTGTCTCCATGGTTCCACACCTCCTCAACAATGGCACATGTAGAACATGAGTTGTGCCTTGATCTCCACACATGAGATCCTGGGGACTTCCTTGCAAAGATGCAAGCATCCCTCTATTTGGAGCAAGAGCTCCTCCTTCCTCTGCATGAGGTGCTAGATCAACTCCAAATCTTACAGCGTTGTTTCCCTAAATCTCTGCAACATGAGTGGGCAACCTCCCAATGATTGGATCCCCTTTTGAAAAAGAGATCTCCATGCTCCTTTGCTTAAAGGTGTGAGATGAAAACCTTTCTTCCAGCAAAGTATGGTGCAAGTTTTCATGCAAGGGCTTTACTTGAGTTCTCTTGTTTTGCTTCACCATATGTGTTTCATGAATCCTCCTATTAAATATTTTCACTAATGCCTTAGTGAAACTAGCATAGGATGCAATGTGTACATTTCTTAAAGAAAAGGATTCAAAAATCCACCAGGCAAAAGCCTTACCTCTCAAATGCAGCGCTGCAACTTTGATGGCTTCATCTTCCAGCATTTGGTGCTGCTGCAAGAAGGTCTCTAACTCCTCAACCCAAGATTTGGCTGAACATACAGGTGAACCCTCAGAGGTAGATAGATGAAATCTATCCTGCTACTCTTTTCCATTCACCTTCATCTTGCAAAACTTTGAAAAACTGAGATGATCTCGGAATTTCTGAGTTTGAAACTCATACTCTTTCAAGAAATCACTAAGGGTTTCCCTCCTAGCAACTCCTTCTTCTCTTTCCATCTCTCTTCCGGAAATCCTGGGCATGTGACTGTGCTGTAGAAGATGGTGTGTAGCTGCTTGCTCACACTCCTCATGTGCAAATCTAGAGTTTACCTTTGGTACAAACCCTCTTGGAGATTCTCCATACATCTCCCTCCAGATCTCCTTGAACTCTTCATGAATCATATGTACAGATTTAGGAAGAAGCTTGGTAAGCTTATTCCCTTTTTCTTTTTCTTCTCCAAAAGACGGAGTCTTTCTCCTACTTATTTATTTGTCTCCTTCTCAATGAGAATAGGAAGTGCAGGGCTCTTCCTCTTCTCGCTGCTTATCCTCCTTGGGGAGGTTCTTCATGGATCTGAAATATGATGAGATAAATCCCATCCTCTTTAATCTTCTGATATTCTTGGGCTTAGACTCATAGGCTGAGCCAAGAAAGCAGCTTTGATACCATTGTAATATTCCAAAATTGGAACAACTAGTAAGGCATGACTTGAAAACGCATTTTACAGTAATGGCTGCTACAGGATTTGAAACCAGGACTTGGATTGCTTAGAACAATGTGTCTAAGTGCTAAATCCAAGAGGAGGCTCCAAATAAATCCTTCTAGACCGGTTAAACAGGTCTCCCACTACTAGATGTCCTCAAAAAGTGCCCGATGAGGGACTGCAACAAATCTTGAGTAAGAAATGGAAATACAACGTTATTCTATAGCTGTGAACACATGAAGATATGTATAGCCAACAAATATCTGATATAGCAGCAAATGTATACAATATGTGGAGAAATCAATCACTCCAGCTAGGCAATGGAAGCCTCATTAGAGCATATACAAGGAAATGCAAGAGCACTGCTACAAATGGAAAGCCTTGGCTAAAATAACGCAGTTTATATGCGACACTCCAATATACAAAATGTAAATACAATGATATATCAATATCAACTCAATAAAAGTGGGGGAGCAAGCTCTCAACCCTTGAAAACTCTAATACAGCAATACTGCACAATCCTTGGAAGGATTGGCTACAATACATGTACAAATGACAATTATGCAAAAATGCCAGATTTGTTGGGCAGCAACTGCAACTCAATACTAGAAATACATGGAGATGGCTGAAGATGATGCTCAATCTGAAACAAACCTCCTCCAATGGATCTCTCAATGCAAGGCTAATCCTGGCACTGAAGATCTTGCCCTCCAAGAAGCTGGTGCAACCTCTCACTGCAAGTGTGCACTGAAATAACCCAGTCTAGAGGATGGACTATGCTATCTATGATGGGAGATGTTGGCCTTGATGCCAAGATATGAAAATCTGCCCTAGAGACCTTCCTTACTAATCTTCCCGATGAATAGTAGCTCCCTCCTCTGAAAGATGAGACAAGGAATGGTGTTGTGGAACCCCTCCACTGCAACACCCAACAACACTACGTTATACTTCAACAGAAATAACACAGTGAATGAATAATGGCTTTGGCCTTGAGCCAAGATGTGGAGAAAATGAAGTGTAATCCTTCAAGAGGCCTCTCAAGAAGGAGAGGAAATCCTAAACAGGAATCCCTCGTGCTAAGCAGCACTGCAACTCAGCTGAACAGCTGAAGAATGCAAATAGTCTTCAGACTAAAATCAATATGCTCAAAAGATGTCTCACTATGGCTGCCTCTTCCTCCTTTTATGCAAGTGAATGCCTCTTTTCCCTGGACCCCACACATTAGGGTTTCTTCCACATGGAATATTCCTCCCTCTCAAACTGCATTGTCTTCTCATGCAAGCTACACCTCTTAGGCAGTGCTGTTGACTTGGTCAAACTTGACCTTGTCCTCATGCAATTGCCCCTTTTCACACTGGAAGGTGCAAAATTAAGCTGCTTCATTGATCCTTTTCACATTATGAAGGATCTTATTTCTACTCATGGGCCTTTTACCCATTTTATTCATCTTGTAGATGACATAAGAAAAAATTAATATTCCAATTTGTTGCTTGCAAATTTTGGGATATTACATTCTCGTGTCGGTCTTGTGCGAGTTGCTCAAGAAGCAAGGTAACTTGTTGAAAGCGATATTCCAAAGAATATAATGGAGGGGGTAGTTCTATTCTTCCTAGAGAATGAATATGATATTTGTCCAATTCTTCCCCTAAATCACAAATATCCACACGATGTTCTGCTCCATGGCCCCCTGGCCCTAATCTCCTACGTGTGCGACCACGTTGGCACTGCATAGGCCCCAAAATATCAAACTTAAACCACCAAAACAAAGACCCACACAATATGTGTCAGTTCCTCTAAAATTCCCAAGAATTGCTGGTGTTTTCCAATCCAATGTGAATAGAGTAATTACTAAAGATAGCCATAGGGAGACCTACTAGTTATGACTTCCCCCCCTCCACTAGCCTTTCGAAACAATAAGAACTTCCACCCACACCAAGCACATATTGCAATAAGAGACCAGGCCTACTAACCACCCCCCTAAGCTCTAGGGTACTCCAAAAACCAACAAGGGGAAGATAACCCTAAAAAGAAACAACCCAACCCCCCAATTTTCCTCCAGAATTATACTCCGACATAAGAGAAAGACATTTTACATAAAAAGGTTCGAACTAACTAAGGGAACCCTATGACTATAGCTGCCAACTATTAAATTATGTGTGCCCCCATGAAGGTCACCACCCGACCTAGTACTCTTGACCATAAACCTAGATAACAAAGAGCAGCGAGATTTTTTCCATCTCTCTACCAAACTTCTAGAGCTACCATGTACAGACTTAACCTTAATTGCCAGGAACCTCACTACTGCCCCGACATAAATACTAGCAAACCAACAAGATGAAAGAGCTTGAGATAAGCTTGAAACTCTGAGTAGGAATTTTACTAAAGAACTGGAATTTGTTGTGAAATCTAGCGATGTTGCCTTTGCATCGGGGCCTAATTATTACCTCTCCCCCTAATCACAAAGACCTAGCCCATTAACTCTGTCGGTCTCCACGAGCTCGTGCCCCAAATACTTTTGCATTAAATTTCCATAATGAAAAAGACAAATCCTCCCAAACCATATTAAACTCCATATTAAACTCCTCTTCTCGTTGTCAAAATTTAAAAGATCAAAAATAACAAAGATAAAATACCACCCTCTACACCCAAAATATTGTTTTGTCTACCGCCTTCCCTCCCATTACCATGTTCAACTAGCAATAATGTGGAGGATCACATGTCACTATTATACCTCTAAATTACTCTAGAGACATGGACTCCCACTTACCCCAAAAAGTATCCTTCAGATTCCTCCTCAACTCACATGTCGCATGGATAGAGAAGTCAATGCCCTACCCTACCCTTCAACTCACATGTCGCATGGATAGAGAAGTCAATGCCCTACCCTACCCTTCATTAACTACTGATGTCAGTCCATCGAGGAATATTTATGCATCATTTAAAGGTACATGCAATTTTTTTTTTAACCAATTTTATGAACTTATTCCTATCGTATAATTTTCAAAATAGAAGTCTTTGAGGTTGTGAATTGCACTTGTTCCAAAGTAATATATGCCTTTTAATTTTCACTCCATTATTGTAAATGTGGGGGCCACTTAAAATATAACGTGTCCCATCACCGACGTCAAATTTGATCCCTTGCACCCATTTTTATTCAATGAATGTGGACCTCACACAAATACAATATATACAATATCCATGATATTAATGGTGACTTTTTATTATTTTCTTTGGTAAGCTGGTTATCAATGATTAGCACGTGTGTTTTCCTTTCCTCTTTTCAGTTTAATTTTTCTTCAATATTCAAAATGTTGACGAAGGCAGGAAATTGTAATAATACCATAACGACTTTATATATTTTTGAAAGTAATTTAGCCTATCATTTCTTTAACCTCACTTTTTTAATATGTAAATCACTATTTGATAATGAATTTTTTTTCTTTTCGTTTCTTTAATTTTGTACGCACCGACTCAATGTTGAACTATACTTTTCTTATAGAATATTATCATGCTATATAATGGTCATTCGTGCAATGGAAATCATGAAATATAAGGAAATTAAAAAATCAAATGTCAACGGTGGTTGGAAATCATGAAATATAAGGAAATTAAAATAGCAAATGTCAAAGGTGGTTTGGAATATTGTTATATGGATAGTAAATATAATCAAATCAATATAATTATTATGTTTATGTTAATTTGCTATTGTTGTGTTATAAAGTATTAGGTAAATTATGACATTTAAGGTTAAAATATTTAGTGTAGATCATGTAAATATTTATTATAAATAAATTTTTTTATTTAAATTATGTTATAAATAAATGTTGTATTGTTTAATGATTATTCATAATTGTGTTGAGATGTGTTTTATAGTTTAGTAAAGGAATATGTTGTCATCTAACATTAAATTAAATATTAAAAATTAAAATAAATAAAAATAAATGTCACCTTAATTCTACACATAACATAATTTGTTTTAATTTAATTTTATAAGTATTGGTAAATATTTGTATTAAAAACATCATGGTCAAAGCTCATAGAAACATTACAAAAATCTCTTTTAAAATTTGTTGTGATCCCTTTGATAGGTGTACTTTATCATTTTCTAGCTTCTTCTTAGCTTCATAGAACATTTTAGGGGCTAATATTAGTAGGTGGGCTAATTTTCCATGGCTTTTCCAAAAAACATATTCGCCAAATTCTATTTTTTCTAAAAATAATTCGCCCAAGTTTTATAATATAAAACCATTTTACCTTAAAAATCGCCAGAATTATAATAAATTTAATTTTTTTTACAAAGTTATCACCAAATATTTTATAGTTTTTATATTACAGACTAGTAAAATTTTCTAAGGTTTCTAAATTTTAAGATAGATTGTCATCCTTAAAATTTTCCATGTTTGGCTTCTTTGCCTTTCGACCTCACATTTAACACATTCATCTGCTTGCTAGACTGTCTCCTATATCGAAATATGGACTCTTGTAATAGTTTGCAACCTCCCTTCTAAACTCGCTCTAATTTGCACCAAACTCATTATTTGTCTCCCTTGGTTTATTAAAACACTCTTGGAACCCTCAGGATATGTGATAGCCCCTTTGGGCTAATCCCCTCTTGTTAATATTGTAACATTTGTTGTAATTAAAATTATAATTGGCTGAGAGATGGAACATGCATTTCAGAACAAGGGGAGGAGGTTGCTTTGGAAATTGAAGGAAGTGGTTATTAATACCAGTCATGGGCTGGTGGGTCTTTAATTGGGCCGACTGAACATTTATAGAATTAGAGGAAGAGAGGATGAACCCATACTTCTAAGGATGCAAGAAAGGTTGTAGTGCAATCCAATCTAAGGTTAGGTGGAGAGTTCAAGTCCCAATCTCAATTATCGAACTTCACATTATAAGATAAGTGCCTATTTAAATCTATGTGCATGTGATTATTGCACACATGCTCACTGTCCTGTTTAAATTATGTATAGGGGCTTGTTATAATATTTGTGCATGTGAACCTTATATGAATGGTTGTTGTCTTATTAAATGCATGAGAGATGGTGAACTCATGTGCTTTGGTTAATGAATGGTTGATTCATGTGTTTGTTAATGAATGTGAATACAATTAGTTAATAGGCATAAGAGAGGGGTCAATTTCTAGTGTTTAATTAAACTATTGCATTTAAAGGAATGGTATTATCAAGGCCCATGTTGTGGGTTAGATGGAAGAGGTAAAACATCCTTTTATGTATTATTGTATCAGTTAGGATGCGTTGAATCCCATATAAGCTCAGGAGAGATAGAACTAGGTCGGATGCCAAGAGTCCTTGGTAAATCCACACATATCCATATGTATATGTGCATCAAACTCAGAAGGAATAGCTTTGTCAATGAAGTGTCAAAGGCATTTAGATATGAATAATCATATATGTATGTATGTATGTATGAACTACAATCTCAGAAGAGATAGTTGGGTCGGACACCGAGAATCCTTAACATATATATATATATATATATATATATATATATATATATATCCAGAAGATCTGCAGTAGGCTAAGTATCAAGGATGTTCTTCATTGATACCTATGTACACATATGCATATATATAGGTTGTCCCATAAGTTTTTCAAAGTGTCAAAGGACGAGAGGATCCAAGATGACCGTGTTACCATCTATTAACATAACGAGATTCCTGTCTCAGACCTCAGGGATCCCTTAGGGGTGAGCACAAGTGTGATGACAAAATAAGGAGGCCGAGATAGAAATTTCCCTGGCAGGTTCCACAAGGAATTCTTGTCTCAGGCCTCGGGGATGCAAGGTGAAAATATAATGAAAAAGTGGGGTCAAGGAAATATCTAAGGTGGATAAGGTCAGAAAACGTCGAAGCAAATGGGAAGTGTGATTTTTCACAAGTGTTGTGACCATTGGGACCCAACCCACGATGGTAGGATGACATGGAATGAGGGTTGATGAGGCACAATGGTAGTGTGCCATGTGGCAACTACAAATGACCAAATCAAAGGGAAAAATAGAACAAGAAAAGGGTGACATGTGGTGGCCTTGGAGAGGGCCATATGGGCAAGATGACGTTAGTGTGACATCACCTCAGGCTGGCATCATCTCGGGTCCTCGAAGGGTTGGAAATTTACACCAAGGATTAATGGGAAAGATTAACAACCAAGGAGATAGAGATATTATCGATAGGCGATGTGAAAATTTCTCATCTCGGGATAGTGTCATCTTGGGGTCTTCGACCTCGAGGTGGTCACGGTGTGCACGAGTAATAAGAACCAAGATTAATGTTCGAGGGAGATGGGGGTATTCACGTCATGTAAGGTGAAGGAAATTCTATCTCAATACCTCGGGGTCTTAGCGTAGGAATTGGTGTGCAAGCCTTTGGTAGAGCCAATAATGATGGAGGGCGAGATAGGAAAAAATATCCACGTTTTACAGGAAAAATTTACATCTTGTAGTCTCTTACCTCAGTGCGTCTTGCCATGATAACACTGACAAGTGGGTGAGGTTAACAAAGGTTGAGACAAGAAGTCCTCCCGACATATGATGTGGAAGGAGCTTGTCTTTCCTCGGGATGTTGTGATGTGTAATGTGCAATTGACCGAGGAAAATCTGTCTAGGGGTGAGATTTGCATTATAATGAGAACTCAATGGTTTACATGCCATGGAGGGGGTCCAGTGGGATCCACTTGTGTTGATGTGGCATATGCCACTAAGCCATAGTACATGATTATGCACTGATGTGGATCCATCGAGGTATGACATGGCGTGAGGTGGGGGGACCATGTGGGTGCCGCATGGTAGAGATTGACGTTGTGGCAAGAAGCTATTTACTAAATATTTAAATGGCCATATTTTTTTATTCGGAAGTTGGATTGGGGAAAAAATTATATCATCAAAAAGCTCTTAATGAGAAAGATGTAATAACGATGTTTATTTTAAATTTTGAGGAGGTTAGAAAATGGAAAAATTTTAAGAGCCCATTTCCATAACAAGACTTTGAAGGTTAGATCAATGATAGATGATACCTTCTTCTACCCTTAGTTTAACCTATGATGTGGAAGGGGGTGTTACATAGTAGAATTATAGAAAGGTTCAACACTTGGACATTTGGAGACAAAGGTTGGTGTCTCTAATGTTGTATTGTAATGTGTTAAGTTCTGATGTAGAGTAATTTCCTAATATAAAGTTCAACACTAAACCCATAGAGATGAGTGGAGCTCTAGCATAGAGTGTAATAGTTGAATGTGAATGTGGTTGTGTGTTTCTTATAGCATTGATTGCGGATTTCATTCTGATTGCAATGATGTTTATAACATCTTATTTTGACTAATGCATTAACATTTCATGCGTTGTTATCTTTCATCCAGAAGGTTGGAATAATATATTGTTTTGAACATGGATGCTTGTCATTTTTTAATTGTTGTGGGACTGGAAGGGTTGTTCTTGGTTGTTTGTGGTGTACCAACACTATTGGTTAACTAGTTTGTTCTGGCACACTTGGAATAATTGAGCATGTAAATGTTCATATGATATGAGGCATTTGGAGAAAATGCTTGTGTTGTTGGAATCTATGTCATATTGCTTGATCCAGTGAATGATAGGTGTCTATATGGGTATGTTGATTGGGATGTAGAATCCCATAAATTTTATTTGTATATTGTATGTGGCTAAGAGCCTCTTTGGATTGGAGGTTGGTTGTTTCAATATATTAATTGTTGTTATCATGGTCTATCTTATGGTTATTTGTTAAAAATGGTCAATACTTTCTTTTCTCAAGGAATGGTGTGTAGCATATGGGAAGGATAATTAAAGCCTGTAACAATTGTTATTTCAATATGAAACTAGAACGCCCAGGTTCACTACTTGAACTGGATGGGCTCAAGGGAAAATTTTACCTACTAGACCTTTGGGGGTATAATATTTTGTGACTCTATTGCAGAGTAGTGTGTTTTTCGATTATAACTAGTGGGTGTTGGTTGTAGTTCCATGTGTGTTAGATGTGTGCTTATTTCAGAATGTATTGCATGCATGTGCATGATGATTTTATAACTGTGAAATTAAAATAAAAAATGTTGATATGCTATATTATTTTCTAACTGACCATTTAAGATTGTAAATGTCATGGTGGCTAGCCTTGGTAAAGAGACTTAATGAAACTAATGATGTTTATTTTTCTAAAATTTAATATGCTTAGCACTAACATCATGATGTAACATTAAAATTGTTTAATTTGTTTAAACTACCCGCTAAGTCGATGCGTGACAACACATAAGAAGACTCCAAGGAAGCTGGAGGAAAAGGCATGGTCAGTAGAATAAAATATGATTAATAGGAAAAAGGAAAATCCCCTGAAAGAGTAAGGACCTTCAAGAACTTGAGGCTAAGTTAAAGAGTTTCAAGTCAAACATTAAGAAACTCACCAAGAAGAAACAAGGGCGAGTCAAGTTGAACTCAAAATTTCAAAAAAGCATGAAAGAATTGACACAATGGGCTTTATCCTCAAAAGATGAAAATCATGCTGACAGGGACATAAAAGAGGCCTTTTAAATCTTATAAGGAAAGGAATACCATCTCATGTTGGCTCTATGGGGAGGAACATTTTAAAAATGACTACACCTATATACAAAAAAGGAAGAAGAAGGAGGGTTCATGTGAGCCACAAGAACTTGAACTCACAACAAGTAATGTCATAGGAAAGGAGGGAGCATCCCCTCATGGCCTACGATTTGTTATATACTTATGATTTTAATCGAAAGGGCCCCTCCATGCACTTTTTGTTTTTTTTTGGAGGGGGGACACAGGGGATGGATCTTTTCAAGTGCCATAAAAATCGTGGAAGAACTCACCTTGAATTTAAATATATGACGGTAATGCATATGATAGCGAAGGAAAACATCAATGTTGGACCCATGAGGAATGGTTGACTTTGGGTTGTTGTATGTTTCATTTTTTTTTACAATCGAATTTTATTTTATTTTATTTTGAGTGTTGAATGAATGCATGGCCATGCTTATTTTATATTGCAATTTTATGATTGTTTTCATGAACTTCTATTGTTTCCCTCATTCCTTTTTTATGTTTCCTTTCATATTTCATGATTTGGGGCCTTGGGAAAATTGGTTGGGTGTGGAAAGAAATCCATGGAGATCTAGGGAGGAGAAGAGGGGAATCCAATAGAAATTGTGACCTGCGTGTGGACCTATGCATAAATGAAGAGTAGTAAAAGATGAGAAAGGCTAGAGGTGGGAAGATGGGTCGGAAAGGGCAATTGTTGGTGTATTTGGAGCATCTCTCCTGAATATGACAATAAGATTGAATGAGTATTATAAGCGAGCTAAGAATTGTTTGTGTGAAGGGAAACACAAAAAATAAATGGGAATTAGAAGCATTGCTAATAAGAGCAAGTTGGAAAAGCAAAAAAAGGAAGGAATTGGATAAAATAATTTCCTTGACCACATTGAAAAATGTTGTTGAAATTCTATGCATTCTTTGCAAAAATGCAATGAGTTCTCTAAAATTTGAATTGACATATGTGAATGTGTTATAATTACGGATTGGTCAATGATTAAATGAATATATGATAATTCCATTGTAATTCATAGGTTCTTTTCACGGATCATTCTCATGAAAGAATGGTTGATCATACTCATGAATTTAATGCAAGTATGGATGGAATATTTGAGATTTTTTGATTGCTAGAAATGAACATATCCAACATTAAGAAGATCATTCGACCAGGGTCCCAATTATACCCTTATCTATTTGGTATGGTGATTTTGACTGGTTCAATGAGTCTCTAATTTCCCTTACCCTAAGATTAGCCTAAGGTTAAAAGAATTGGATAAAATGAATTCCTTTAATAAAAAGTAAGGAATTGGATAAAAGTATTCATTTTACCATATTGGAAATTGTTGTTGAAATTCTATGCATGTTCAGGTGACCTATTGAAATTTGTGGTTGCATTTGATTTGAACTTTGATAGAAGGACTAGAGCTAGATTTCCCCTATGTTGGGATTCCTTGGGGGATCTTCTCCTATGGGAGCAGTATTATCAACAACTGGTGAAAGAAAAGAGTAAAATAGATTCTTCCCGTGAGAAGACTACCACCATAAAAGGGAAGACAATAGTCAATTTTCCGAGGAGAAACTTCCAACTGCTTTGGCTGGTAAAAAAATTGTTCGTTGAGAAGAAAAAATAAACTGAACTAAACAACCTAAAGATAGCTTACCAGAACTAATTTCATTCTCCCTTGCAAAACCCAAATTTGTGGTAGAAGTGTGATTAGTTTATTAATCCATCTCAGCTTTGAATAATTGATCTAGGCTCCCTTCTAAAGCAACCAATAGGCCCACAATGAAGATATTTTGTTGTGTCAATCATGGCACCTCATATTTTTTAATATTTTGTAAATATTTCATTTCAAGAATATAATCAAGGTTGTTATGTAATAATTAGTACATATGTAGTGGCATGCTCGAGTTTTTTAGTGGTTAGGTAGTTATGAAAATATCAAGAAAGAATATTTTGGAATGGGTTCTCATTTATGAGAACCTATAAAAGTGCTTAAGAAATTCATTTTAGGTGTTGGAGTTCTATGTTCCAGAGGCAGTTCTAGTATATAAGTAGTGAAACTTTTTGAAGATATATGAAATGTATGTTATCTTTTGAAGATTAAAAAAGAATCTCTGGTGATTCCAAATACTGGAATATGTACTATGTGTTTCTTTCATTGTTTATTGTTTCATATGTGTCATTTTTCTCATAAATCATGTGAATTGTAGCTATCAAACTTAGTTTCAAAATTGTAGATTCATATATGTCATGTTTTGTGTATGATGCCTATGATATTTGAGGTAAAATTCCTTAAAATGCACTCCACTTTTTCTGAATGTCATTCACATCAATTGTTCCATTTTTCTGCCAGAATTTAACGCATATGATTATGATATTAGCCCTCAGTGTTAATTTCCCTTCTCTTTTTTCATCTACTACCTGTACTGTGATGACCTATAGAGCTACATTTTATGTGTGTAGGCCACCAGACTTAGGTGTTAAATATTTTAAAGAGAGTACTCTTCATGTGTGTTAACCAATTATGCCTTTGGATAGTATATCTCAACCATCTTGTTGTATATTATATCAAATTTGGAGCATTACAGGTATATATTTCGAAAAAACTAAGATGTCCTAGGCATTGGCCTCTTTATCAATTGGGAGGTTGTATCTAGGAGCCACAATATCTTCTGGCGCCATTGCCGGGGAATGAATCAGAATATTTTTCCCTGGGTAAGACATTTGTATATTCATTTTTTTAGGTGAGCAGAGGAAGTGTGGTTTGATATCTCTCACCTTCGCGATTCCACTATAAATATTTTCAGTTGGTTATCCTGTCTTTTAGGAGGCCTCATACTCATTCTAATACTTCATAGCAGAAAAATCCTCCTATATTTGACCGAATGAGAATTGTTTCTAGGAGAATATAGAAAGATAAAACCCAAAAAACTACATATGATGTGGTATTTTCTTTATATCCTTCAATTTCTATCTCACAAAAGGTTGAGATAAATTATCCTGGGGCCTCATCCAGAGTTTTGGAGTTTTCAGAAGAACATTTTCCTTCGCTTGGCTCTTTGTTGGGCGATGTTAGGTTCCCGTGATTTAGCAAATTGGTAAACCAAATGCACAGGGTAACATTAGACCAGTCTTTGGAGTCCTAGGACCTAGCTTTCGTGGACTCAGAGAGCGCTCTCTTTATTGTATGCAAGGTATGTGAACTTGTTTTCTTTTAGGGTTTGATTTTAGACTAGTTGTTAAGTGTAGGGTTTTTTTGATTGTTTTGGTTGGGTAAGATGATCAAGTAGAATAGGTAGAGTGAAGAAATCTTCAAGTCATTGGGCTATGGAGTCAATAAAAGTCATAGAAAGTTTCAATAGTAAATCAGGGTGGATCACAGGGCAAATCTAGCATTGGTCAGATGGATTCTCAAGGATTTTGTGAAATGAAGTGAACATCAAGTTTGTGAACAAAATAGGACAAAGGGAAATTAAGAATCCTTTATCATGTACTTAAAAACAAGGAAAGACCTCAACACTATTTAGCATGAAGAATAAATCAATAAACAGGGCACACCAATAACTCTTTGATTCAACTTAAGCAAATAAGCATTTTAGACATACAATCCAATGAAATATAGAAGGTGAGAAACTCATTTAACTTCTAGTGATTTCACCTTCAAGGTTAGAAAACATTCAAGATACACATATAACTTTAATAAAAGAAGAGGGAATGCCTAAACATCATTGATCATAGCTATGAAGATCTCCAAAACAATTATTCAAGCATGGAAAAAGGGTATGATCGAAACATAGCCTCTTTGGAAAACCTAATCAATGGTACTTTGGAGAGAGACCTCAAGAACAGTGTTTGGAGACATCAAACAAACAGGGCTAACCATAAATCATCTTTGATACCTACTGTATTAAGCCATTCATGAAATAAACAAGCTTGGGGGGTCTAGAGAGTAATTAATAATTCTCTAAAAATGCACAATAGAGGAAAACATAGAGGCAATGAAGAAAAAACAGAGTAAGGTGCTTTTGAAAACATTTCTTAGTCTAAAACCTTTGTCCTATTGCAATTTAGAAGGATGAAACACAATGATGCATGAGAAAACAACAAATAAATAGAAGCACATCACCATTAACCAAACTCAGGGATCCTGCTAGCAGCCTTCTCCATTATCAATCAAGACAAGCCATTCATAAACTCCACAGCACCAATTTCTTCTCCAATCTCCAAAAAAAACTGTGTATTGATCCAAAGAGTCATCAAAATCAAACCTCTTACAGTGAAGCCCTCATGCTCTATTTATTTAGCAAAGGAGGGCAAAAACCCTATATAGGGTTGGAAAATTTCAAAATCAATGATAAATGGCATAAATTCCAAAGAGACCATGCAAGGCCCAAGGCACAAAATATCCCATGAAATAAATGCCAAAATAACTCTTAGCACCTAATTTTAGAGTGATTTTACTCAAAAACATCAAAATATCATTTTGCAATTAATGAGTGTGTTTTGTTGACTTTTGGCCAAAAACACACAGTGAGGTCTAAAAACACAGTGCCTTCATAGGCAGAAAATGGGTCCAATTGCAGCCAAGTTTTGGCGATCTTCCCGATGTTAGAGTTTGCTCCACGATGGCCCGTTGGAAAGCATGCTGAGTATAATTTCCAAATCTACATTTGGTTTCCTTATTGAGCTCTTGTAACCTGTCCAAAAATCCAAATTCCCAAAACTTCTATAAGCGCAGTGCCAAGCTTGAAAATGAGGCAGAAAGGTGAAAAATGAGGTGTTTTTTGGCCTTTTCAGGGGTCGAAAATGCTCAAAATGTTATGAAATTTTGTGAGCCTACTGTAATGGACATGTGGATTCCAGAAATTCAAAGTTCTCCCACTAAGTATGTCTGAGGAAAAAGCGTAGCGCCAGGGGTGCTGTGCTTATAGGCCTCAAAATTTGCAAAAAACCAAAAATTGTCAAAATTCTCCCAAAATTGGTGGACACATTCCTTATGGGGTTTGAGAAGCCTATAGAAAATATTGAGGCAATATTCCAAGGTTTACTTGGTATTTTCCTCCTTTTAGTGCTTGAATTTCAATGAGGGCCTCTTTGAGCATGGCACTAGTGAGTTTGTTTTTCAAGGCATAGTGTTTGGCCATTTTTTTCTGTAGGCCAAGGTCTCTTTTCATATTCTTCATATGTTTGTGCTCATATTTGTAATATTCAATGATGTATTGTGCCATGCCAAGGCTCCTTTGTAGGTATTTAATCTCTGCATTTTTGCTTTGAAGGAGTACGCTATGGGCCCTCTTTTTGTCCTCTTTATCACTGTCAACATGGATGAGTTCAAACTCCCTCTCAACCTCATGTTGATCTTCTTCTCCCTCTCTTAACTTTTCTTTGCCTTTTTCCTTGCTTTTTCCCTTGCCTTTATCTTTTTTTTACCCTTGCTTCTCTCTTTGCCTTTGTCCTTTGGTTTTATAGGATTAGAAGTCATGGCCCCTTGCCTTTTAGAGGCAGCAAACACATGTCTTGATCCTCTTTGGTATGCCAAGGGAAAAGGTTCAATTTGGCTCATTATGGTTTCCTCCTTGTGGCTGTCATCATGGGCTTCTAGATCTTCTTTTTCATCACCTGGACTGCTACTCATCTCTTCACCTTCATCATTAGCCTCACTGCTGGCCTCTTCACTGATTTGTGCATCTTCACTTTGTTCTTCATTATAGTTGCCCTCATCATCATTATTGTGACCTTCATATTGGCTGCCAACTTCTATACTTTCTTTACTGTCTTCATGACTGTCATGACTGTTTTCATGACAATCATAACTATCTGCAGCCTCTTCTTCATTTTTTGCATAGTCATCATCTCCATTTGGCCTACTATCTTCATCTTTTCCTTCATCTCTGTTTTGACTAAGAGCCTCATTGTTTCGATTATCTCTAGGGCTCATAGTTTCTTCTTCATTTTCTATAGGATCATCCTCTATTTCTTGGTTACTTGTATCATTTGTGCCCATGCTATCCTTCTCATCTTCATCCTCATCATTCTCAATGTGATTGCTGCTTTCTTCATCACTTACCTCTTTTTCATCATCATCCACATCCATGGCCTCTGCTTCATTGTTGATTTCTAGTTCATCATTTCTTAATCCATTCCCATACCCTACATGACTGATAAATCCATGTTTGTAGATGATGGAGTTTAAGACAGGGATTTTGGCATGAGGTCTTAGGGTTTAGTTAACTTCCTTAATCATCAAATCATGAATTTTACTGGAGGAGAAGGAAAAAATGCACCTACCAACTTTTGATGTAGCTTGGAGGTGCTCCCTTGTAATTTTTGGAAAATTTTCAAGTGGAAGAAGGTTTTCTAGCCTAGGCATAGCGCCTACACGAGCTATCAGGTGTCGGGTTTTCTAGGTGCAGCGTCGGGAAATTTTTGGGCCAGTCGGGCTCTCTAAGCGCAGCACTGAGCAAGTTCTGGAATAGTTGGGCCTCTCTCTGCTCTAAGTGCAGTGCCTACCTCTGTATGCGCAACGCAGTGCAATTTTACACAGGAAATTCCTCCCTAAGCATAGCGCCTGACCCTATACGTGTAGCACATTTTGCAGAGGGAATTTGGAGGCCTTCCCGATGTCCAAATTGGGCCCTTGATAGCTCATTGGAAAGCGTATCATGTATAATTTAAAAATATACCATTTTTCCCTTGATTGGAGCTGATTTTACATGTTAAAAGTTGAGTTTACCCAGATTGGTCAAAAAGTGTTGAGTGATGGTGCAGAAATGCAGAGTGCTGGTGCAGACAACTTTTGGAGGCCTTCCTTAACTCCAAATTGAGCTCATGATAGCTCATTGGAATTCCATTCTAGTGTATTTATCATTTGACTCATCAAGAAAGTTATTTCGACATTCCAGCTATGAGAACATATGATTTTCCAAAGGTCACTCCAGCAGTGCAGAAATTCTCCCTTGACACTTATATTTTTGACATTTATCCCAAACCATGATACCTGTGTAAAAAATAAAGGAGGTGTTTCTTCTTGGACCTATGATGGAAAAAAACCTCTCTCACATTTTCCAAATTCATCTCTGTTTGGTCAAAAACATAGTTTTAAGAAAAAATGGCCCTAGGTGTGGTAAATGATTTGTCCTTTGGAAAGAATTCTTGGAAAATGATGGAGGCGTGATGTTTATGAGTTGGTATGGATTTATTCTTGCTGATATGAACTTTAACACTTTTGAAAAAAGTGTCAAGCTTGTCCATTACCTCATATGCAGACTTTGAAACTGAATGATAGTCTTCTTTGGAAATGATGACCTTGGAATACATGAAACCCTAATTGACCTAGTGGGGGGTTCTTTGACCTCTCTTTGACTGAAAATTGGATTGGAAAATTTAAGTGAAAAACAGAGCATCGACCAAGTGGTGTAATGAAGATTCAAAATCCAATGTACTTGATTTATCTAAAGAGCCTACAGAAATAGTTTTGAGACCATCAATGCTTGAGGAATTTTGGGGAATCATGGGAATGAGTTAGGCTTATAGGAAAACCATAGATGGACAATGGAGTCATAGGCAAGGGAAAAACATAGTAATGAGATTATGTGTACGAAAAAGGATGGAAATGAGAGGCACAAGCCATATGGAGTCTGTAGGAGTTACAAGGTGATCAGGAAATGGCAAAAGGGTAGGATAGTGAAAATTTTTCTCTAAGGATAATGAAGGGAGTGAGATTTCTAAAACTCACAATGTTCATGGAATTTTATTTTTAGAAATCTAGAACCAATATTTAGTCATCTATAGATAGTGAAAATTACTAATGACTAACAGTGGCTCCACTTGGAGAGGGCAACTCCTCTTCACGAGGTGTCCAAAACCAACCTTAGAGTTTCAGATCTCTGAGTTTTGAAGATCAGTGCCTTACTTGCACTTGGAAGATCACTTTCCTTCATTTTCTGATGTTCTCTTGAAGCTATGATCTTAGAAATATGAAGAGACATGATTGCTTCACCATTATTTCTACCTACCCATCATACTTTTGCCTAACATTTTTTCTTCACTTGGGTGCACTTGGACTGGAAAACCCTTGACATTCTTTTATTTTTGAAAGCATAAAAAAATATCTACTTCTACCCTTATTACTTCCGAGAGTTCAGATTATGCTAGTGAACTCTTTTATTCTCTATCTAGACTATTCATCTGTCAAGATTAAGCTATTTGACAGACTTCATTCTCTAATCTGCTGACATGAAATTGAAAACATGATTTGAACCAGGATTAAGCAATCTAATTCACCATGGGCTATGGCATTGGAACAAGCTACACACAGACATTATTTTTGTGCAAACAAAACTAGAAAGTGTGAGCGCTATAATCCATCATTTGTTAAGCATTCCTATATTTCTCTTTGGTTCAGATTTAAGCTTTAAGAACCAACATCTTTTCTTTCTAATCTATTCCTACATGACAAGTCAAGCTTAAATGATTTGACAAGCCTTCTTTCACTAACCTATCAGCAGAAATTCAAAACATGTTCAACCATGATTAGGCTAAATTACTGAACAAGACTCTTTTTCTTAACAAGTAGTGGCATTTAGACTTGCACACTTTCAGCAGTACTCTTTTTTGGGTATGGGGTTGTACCTCTTCTTTCCATCTGCCCTCTTTTTCTTCTTTTATCTGTTTTTTTTTTTTCATTTTGGATCAAAATTCTAAGATTAAAAACTAGAAATATGCTCATAGTGTTGAGCTTATTTTCATTCCTATCTATCCTAATATAACTTATATAATATATACATTCATTTGGTGAACTCCCTTTTCCAATATAACCAGTCAAGTAGATGATTCCATGAGTGATTTTGTTTTAGCTCTTTGAGTGTGGTGAAAAAATCAAAAGGCCACTCCCACCTTACTAGTGTTTGAACAATAGAGCCTAAAATGTCCTTGAAATTCTACATCAAACTGCTATTGACATGTTTTACTCCCTCTTCAAATGTCTCTAACAAATCAACAAAGGGATCTTGAAACAATACCTGAATGTGAAGATTTGGAAAATAAGCTTGATCTAGGACTGCTTCTTCCTCCACTTGGATAAGCTTGAGATTCTTTTGGGAAAGAAAATCCACCTCTTCCTCATGATCATCAGAACTGGCAGCCTCATCATAAATTTCAATGTTGTCTTCCAGCAAACCTGATTCTTCATGAAGCAAGGTTGCAGCATATAAATCAGCAGGAGAGTAAACATAAGCAGTCTCTTTATATGAAAGATTAGAAGCTGGCAGTATGCCTAGACCTTGATTGATTTCTTCTTCAGTTAGGCATTTCCTTTTTTCTTGGATAAAACCACAATTGTTCTCTTTCTCTTGTGAAGGCTGGTCATAGGTCTGAATGTCTTCTTTGTTGTTAAAATCAATACCAAAAGACTGCTGACTTCTGATTGTATTAAATTTATCTTTGATGAACTAAAATGAAGCATAACAAAGAGGTAAAGACCCTTCCCTTTCTCCCAAACTTTCTGCACTTTCTTCTTCACTGTCATAGCTGAGCAGCATTTTTTGATCACTATTTTTGAGCTGTTGAAAATGATTGTCTTTGTCCCATAAACTGATCACTGATTGTTCTGTAGTGTTAGCTTGAATCTGGAGAACATAATCATCATCATATTGATCATACTTTGGCATCTTATTCATAGGAGGAATGTCATCTATTATGCATACTAGATTAGCAGATTGTTTCACCATATTAAAAGGAGAGTGTTTATGGCCAATAGCTTCTACTTTAGCAATCTAAAATGATTCGAAGCACAAGGGTAGAGACTCAAAAGGAATTGGCTCATCCTCCATTTCTCGTTTGTTAATCCCAGTAGCTACACTAAGATGTCTTAAGGGGAGAAATGCTGAATTTGTAAAAGGGTTTGCATTATCCATTTCTTCCCTTACTGATTCTTTAGAGCATTCCACCTTGTTTCCATTTGCAATTTGCTTGTAATTCTCTCTTAGTAGTGAAGCACAAGATATAGGAAGGTGTCTAGTAATTACTTGACAACTTTCAGCGTCTTCTTCTTTGTAATATTGCTCAACACATATTTTGATTGTTATTCTTGTCCTATAATGACTGAATTTTTTCTTCCCAAGGAAAAAGTATAGGATGTTTTGAATAAGAAGCACCAACCTCAACCTTGTACTCTTCCTCTTTCCTGCCAAGTATATACATCATTTTCATGATTGTATCTGTCAACATATCTATCTTTACCTCTGAAGATATTAGTTTCTCTTGATTTTCTTTGTCTTTCTCTATTACTCTTAGCTTTGCCTCCCTGTGTAGTATGTTGGCTTCCACATCAATTGTTATCCTTTTAATTTCCTCCAGGTTCGAAGGATCTCTTTCTCTTATCTGGAAAGCCATCTCTAGGTCAAAAGCATTTGGGTAGTGCAAGAGAACCCACCCTATGGGTGGCTTTATCTTAGCAGGTATTGCATGGTATGCTTTATTTAACTTGGCTGAAAAGTGTTATACTGTCTCCCCTGGATGTCTTTTCAAATGGTTGTATTCCTTTATGATGAGACGAACATTTCCCATGACTACCCACCTATCTAAGAAAACTTGAGTGAATTGATGAAAATTGACAAATTCTTGCAGCCTGAAGGTCCTTAAACCAACTCTTAATTTTTCCTAGTAATGATAAGGCAAACATTCTAATACGCACATCATATTCTCCTAATTCAAATAGGTCAAGTAGATTCTCAAGGTTTTGAATGTGTTCTTCAGTAGTGACTTTTGAGTTTTCTCCATCAGATTTGGGTAGTTTATTTGCAAGATTTGCTAGGAGGGCCTGGAGGACAGGAGGAAAAATTAGAGGCTTGTATCTTTCTGGGACCTTTGTGGGTATAGGTAGTGAAAAAAGAGATTTATCACGGTTTGAGGTTTCAGCAAGAGCAGGAAAGGTAGCATGAGGCTCATGTTTCACTAGGTCTTTCGTAGGTGTATCTGGGGTAGACACAGGTGTATAAGTTTTCTCATGGTCTACAATTAGAGGCTCAACTTTTTGAGGCTTGAGATATTTCCAATGATCAATGTAGATCTCATCAGTATATTCTTGATCAGGCTTAAAGTAGGATAGAACATAGTTATAGATCAAAGCACTAATTTGTTGAATCCAATCTAGGCCTGAGTGCTATTTCTTTCTAGGATGACTAGTCATGTTTTAGGTTCTTCCTCCAGTGGAGCCTTTAGGTCTATGGAGAGTTGTGGAGTTTCCAGGTGGATGGTGTTTACTATTTTCAAGGATGTAATTATTGTCCACCATCAACAATTAAGGGCCAATCTAAGGATGTTCGTGCGTTTTCTGAGGTCCTAAGGTATACTTAGATTGTCACTGACTCAGAAGGTCCCATCGTGATCGCCATTATGTTAGGTTCCCATGATTTAGCAGATTGGTAAACAAAATGCACAGGGTAACATCAGACCAGTCTTTGGAGTCCTAGGACCTAGCATTCCCGGACTAAGAGAGGGCCCTCTTTATTGTATGCAAGGGATGTGAACTTGTTTTCTTTTAGGGTTTGATTTTAGGCTAGTTGTTAAGTGTAGGGTTTTTTTGATTGTTTTGGTTGGGTAAGATGATCAAGTAGAATAGATAGAGTGAGGAAATATTCAAGTCATTGGGCTATGGAGTCAATAAAATTCAAACATGGAATCAAGTCAATAGATAGAGTGAGGAAATATTCAAGTCATTGGTCAGATGGATTCTCAAGGTTTTTGTGAAATGAAGTGAACATCAAGTTTGTGAGAAAAGTAGGACAAAGGGAAATTAAGAATCCTTTATCATGTACTTAAAAACAAGGAAAGACATCAACACTATTTAGCATGAAGAATAAATCAATAAACAGGGCACACCAATAACTCTTTGATTCAACTTAAGCAAATAAGCATTTCAGACATACAATCCAATGAAATATATAAGGCGAGAAACTCATTTAACTTCTAGTGATTTCACCTTCAAGGTTAGAAAACATTCAAGATACACATATAAATTTAATCAAAGAAGATGGAATTCCTAAACATCATTGATCATAGAGATGAAGATATCCAAAGCAATTATTCAAGCATGGACAAAGGGTATGATCGAAACATAGCCTCTTTGGCAAACCTAATCAATGGTACTTTGGAGAGAGACCTCAAGAACAATATTTAGAGACATCAAACAAGCATGGATAACCATAAATAATCTTTGATACCTGTGGTATTAAACCATTCATGAAATAAACAAGCTTGGGGGGTCTAGAGAGCAATTAATAATTCTCTAAAAAGGCCCAGCAGAGGAAACATAGAGGCAGTGAAGAACAAACAGAGCTAAGGTGTTTTTGAAAACATTTCTTAGTCTAAAACCTTTGTCCTACTACAATTTAGAAGGATGAAACAAAATGATACATGAGAAAACAATAACTGAATAGAAGCACATCACCATTAACCAAGCTCAGGGATCCTACAAGAAGCCTTCTCCATCGTCAATCAGGACAAGCCATTCATAAACTCCACAACACCAATTTCTTCTCCAATCTCCAAAAAAAACTATGTATTGCTCCAAAGAGTCATCAAATTCCAAACTCTTACAATGAAGCCATCATGTTCTATTTATTTACCAAAGGAGTGAAAAAACCCTAGATAGGGTTGGAAAATGTCAAAATCACCATAAATGGCATAAATTCCCAAGAGACCATGCAAGGCACAAGGCACAAAATATCCCATGAAATAAATGCCAAAATAACTCTTAGCACCTAATTTTAGAGTGATTTTCCTCAAAAAACATTAAAATATCAATTTTCAATTAATGAGTGTGTTTTGTTGACTTTTGGCCAAAAACACACGGTGAGGTCTAAAGACATAGCTCCTTCACAGGCAGAAAATGGGTCCACTTGCAGCCAAGTTTTGGCGACCTTCCTGATGTCAAATTTTGCTCCATGATGGCCCGTTGGAAATCCTGCTGACTTTGATTTACAAATCTACCTTTGGTTTCATGATTTAGCTCATATAACCTATCCAAAAATCATAATTCCCAAAAATTCTATAAGTGCAATGCCAAGCCTGAAAATGAGGCAAAAAGGTGAAAAATGAGGTGTTTTTTGGCCTTTTGAGGGGTCACAAATGCTCCAAATGCTCTGAAATTTGGTGAGAATACTGTACTAGACATGAAGATTCCAAAAATGCAAATTTCTCCCTCTGAGGACATCTGAGGAAAAAGCGTAGCGCTAGGGGTGTTGCGCTTATAGGCCTCAAAATTTGCAAAAAGCCAAAAATTGTCAAAATTCTCCCAAAATTGGTGGAAACCTTCCTTATGGGGTTTGAGAAGCTTGTAGAAAATATTGAGGCAAGATTCCAAGGTTTACTTGGTCTTTTCCTCCTTTTAGTGCTTGAATTTCAATGAGGGCCTCTTTGAGCTTGACACTAGTGAGTTTGTTTTTCAAGGCATAATGTTTGGCCATCGTTTCTATAGGCCAAGGTATCTTTTCATATTTTTCATATGTTTTTGCTCATCTTTGTAATAGTCAATGATGTATTATGCCATTCCAAGGCTCATTTGTAGGTCTTTAATCTCTGCATTTTTTCTTTGAAGGAGTACGCTATGGGCCCTCTTTTTGTCCTCTTTATCACTGTCAACATGGATGAGTTCAAACCCCCTCTCAACCTCATGCTGATCTTGTTCTCCCTCTCTTACATTTTCTTTGCCTTTTTCCTTTTGTTTTATAGGAGTAGAAGTCATGGCCCCTTGCCTTTTAGAGGAAAAAAACACATGTCTTGATCCTCTTTGGTATGCCAAGGGAAAAGGTTCAATTTGGCTCATTATGGTGTCCTCCTTGTGGCTGTCATTATGGGCTTCTAGGTCTTCTTTTTCATCACCTATACTGCCGCTCATCTCTTCACCTTCATCATTAGCCTCACTGCTGGCCTCTTCACTGATTTGTGCATCTTCACTTTGTTCCTCATTATAGCTGTCGTCACCATCATTACTGTGACCTCCATCTTGGCTGCCAACTTATAAACTTTCTTTACTGTCTTCATGACTGTCATGATAACCATGACTATCTTCAACCTCTTATTCATTTTTTGCATAGTCATCATCTCCATTTGGGCTGTTATCTTCATCTTTTCCTTCATCTCTGTTTTGACTAAGAGCCTCATTTTTTTGATTCTCTCTAGGGATCTTAGTTTCTTCTTCATTTTCTTTAGGATCATCCTCTATTTCTTGGTTACATGTCTCATTTGTTCCCATGTTGTCCTTCTCATCTTCATCCTCATCATTCTCAATGTGATTGCTTCTTTCTTCATCACTTACCTCTTTTCATCATCATCCACATCCATGGCCTCTGCTTCATTGCTGATTTCTAGTTCATCATTGCTTAATCCATTCCCATACCCTATATGAATGATAAATCCCTATTTTTAGATGATGGAGTTTAAGACAGGGCTTTTGGCATGAGGTCTTAGGGTTTCTAGTCCTTAGGGTTTAGTTAACTTCCTTAATCATCAAATCATGAATTTTATTGGAGGAGAAGGAAAACATGCACCTACCAACTTTTTACTTCTTTGCAGGTCCTTAGATGTAGCTTGGAGGTGCTCCCTTGTGATTTTTGGAAATTTTGCAATTGGAAAAGGTTTTTCTGGCCTAGGCATAGCGCCTTCACGAGCTGTTGGGTGTCGGGTCTTCTAGGCGCAACGTCGGGAAAGTTCTGGGCCATTCGGGCTCTCTAAGTGCAGAATCGGGCAAGTTCTGGGCTATTCTAACCTCTCTCTGTCCTAAGCGCAGCGCCTACCTCTGTATGCGCAACGCAGTGCAATTTTACATAGGAAATTCATCCCTAAGTGTAGCGCCTGACCTTGTACGTGTATCTCCTTTTGCAGAGAAAATTTTGAGGCCTTATATATGTAAAAATTGGGCCCGTGATATCTATTTGGAAATATTATCCTATCTACTTTCCAAATATACCATTTTTTCCCTAATTGGAGCTGATTTTCCATGTCAAAAGTTTATTTTCCCAAGACTGGTAAAAAAGTGTTAAGTGATAGTGCAGAAATGCAGAGTGTTGGTGCAGACAACTTTTTGACGCCTTCATTAACTCCAAATTTAGCTCATGATAGCTCATTGGAAAGCGCTTCTAGTATAGTTATCATTTGAATCATCAAACAAGTCATTTGGACACTCCAGCTATGAGAAAAGATGATTTTTGCAAGGTCACTCCAACAGTGCAGCAATTCTTCTGTGACACTTGTATTTTTGACATTGATCCCAAACCGTGATAACTGTGTAAAAACTGAAGGAGGTTGTTATTATTGGACCTATGATGGACGAAAACCTGTCTCACTTTTGCCAAATTAATCTCTGTTTGGTTAGAAACATAGTTTTAAGAAAAACTGTCCCCAGGTGTGGCAAATGATTTGTCCTTTGGAAGGAATTCTTGGAAAATGATGGAGGCACGATGTTTATGAGTTGGTATGGCTTTATGCTTGCTGATATGACCTTTAACACTTCTTCGAAAGTTTC
This sequence comes from Pinus albicaulis, assembly GCA_034641835.2. NCBI lineage: Eukaryota > Viridiplantae > Streptophyta > Pinopsida > Pinales > Pinaceae > Pinus > Pinus albicaulis. The sequence continues at coordinate 2,015,806,475 of CM076575.1, read as the reverse complement.
AAGCTTGTTCATTACCTCATATGCAAACTCTGAAACTGAATGATAGTCTTTTTTGTAAATGATGACCTTGGAATACATGAAACCCTAATTGACCTAGTGGGGGGTTCTTTGACCTCTCTTTGACTGAAAATTGGATTGGAATATTTAAGTGAAAAATAGAGCATTGACCAAGTGGTGTAATGAAGATTCAAAATCCAATGTACTTGATTTATCTAAAGAGCCTACAGAAATAGTTTTGAGACCATCAATGCTTGAGGAATTTTGGGGAATCATGGGAATGAGTTAGGCTTATAGGAAAACCCTAGATGGAAAATGGAGTCATAGGCAAGGGAAAAACATAGTAATGAGATTATGGGTAGGAAAAAGGATGGAAATGAGAGGCACAAGCCATTTGGAGTCTGTAGGAGTTACAAGGTGATCATGAAATGGAAAAAGCGTAGGATAGTGAAAACTTTTCTCTAAGGATAATGAAGGCAGTGAGGTTTCTAAAACTCACAATGTTCATGGAATTTTGTTTTTATAAATATAGAACCAATATTTATTCATCTATAGATAGTGAAAATTACTGATGACTAACAGGCGAAACCTAACTTGGCCTAAATTTTGGTAAAAACTCCACATTTTGTGGAGTGGAGCACATAGTGGAACATGGAGCGAAGAGTGAAGTGTACCGCGTAGTGGAATATTTTAATGTACTGCATGGGAGTGAAGGGCTTCGGGGTGGGTCGATGCCCCATATTTTTTTAAAAGCACAAAATTTTGTAATGTTTTTTGGGCTATAGTTGATTGTTTTAGGAAGTCCATGGTATTTGGAAGATGGTATTGTAACAGTGTAGCCCCTCAATGAATTGTATATTAAGTGAATCAATGTAACTTTGATAGATATTTAGATATGACATGATGTGCTATTTTTATGATTGTATCTTTGTAATCAATAGTTGGTAGTAAGGGTGAGGATCTGCAGCTAAGTGTGTAGATGCCTAAGCATGCAGATGAGTGCGCAAAGGCCTAATTTTGTAGCTAAGTGCGTAGACAACCTGTAGCTTAGTGTGTAGGTCAAAGATCAATTATATTCAAAGATTTACTATATAAATAAAACATTTATGTTATTATGTGTTTGATGTGTATATCTGTTATCTGTTATAGCGAAGCTGTTATTGTATTTGAATTTTACTTCGGCATTGTAATGGGTTATATTTAAGTGTTTTGTGGTGAAGTAATTTATGGTTTCATACATCGAAATAATTTATGAATTTTAAAGGAATACAACTTAATAATACCACATTCCCTAGTCCCTCAAGGCTCCAGAAACCTGGTTATGCAACCCCCCTTCATCACTTCATGTGAGACTGCGATCTGCTTGCAAGTCGTTTCCGAAAGGGCCAATGATCAAGGTTTTTTGTTGGTGCACAATATAGTTTGAACCTCGGTCAGCCTAAAAAAGCCAAAAAATGGTTCTTTTGTCGGGACCGAGATATGTTTGAGGGATATCTAGATGTAAAACCCATCGAAAAAGGAAATTTGAGATTGGATAGTCCTGAAAGAGCAAGAGTGTTCAGATTAAGAAAATAGAAATCCTCGCCTCACATCCAAATATTAGCTACAGAAGTATATTTTCACAGAGCAATAAGAAATTTTCTTCGCTTCATTTCGTATTGAGGTGTACGAGTGGATATCGAAGTTGAGTGAAAGAAAGGATTGTTTTAAGAACACCAAACCTATGACGTGGACTCTTGAATTGATATAAAGACTCAAGAGCACTGACAAAAATATTTCAAGGGTTGTCGATTGATAGAATCTTGGGAGGTTTCATTATAGAATTCACAGTAGACTTCACTGTGTCCTACAATGAACCAGAATGATGGTTCTTCAAAGGACCATGAGGTAAGTATTTGAAATATTTGAAACTTTAGATTAAGATGCTTCTGTGTGAAAAGGGAGTTTTATAGATGCAATCAGATTTCTAGTTCACAAATGTTTGGAGGAAGAAGTAAATCTGAGCAAGAAATCGGTACAACGCGATGTGGAAAAATATATAGAGTAGATATTAGAAAAATATATCGTGGACAAGACACGAAGACCTTTTTAGAGACTGATTATAGTCCTATTTTGAGTGGATCTGAAAGTGAAAAAGAGGAAAGCCACCCTGATAACCCTTAGGTAACTTCGCAGTATTCCCCCTCCCATCCTGAGAGTTCACACAAATTAGAATCCAGTAATAGCTAGGATATTTTTCCCGTTGCCCCTACCCATCCTAACCCCCTTCCCCCTCCCTCTCCAAGAAAAGTTATGGCTAATAATATTAAGCTACCAATTTTCTGAGGAACTATATTGGAAGATCCAGAGAAATTTTTGTTTTTATGTGAAGTTGTATGGACAACAAAGCAAATCAATGACGAGAATATAAAGAAAGTGCAACATGTTACGACACTGCACGACATAGCATTGACATGGTATATGAAGTATGCAACTAATTAGAACAAAACATTCATAAATATTAAAACAACACTAGCTAGAGAGTTTAATAAGTTGAAGTATCAGCCGCAGTGAATTACGAAGTTTAATTAATTTAAACCTAAACCTACTAAGTCTATTTGGGAGTTAGATAAGAGATTTAAGTTGTTATTGGATTAGGTAAGATTTGACATAGCTCCACAACAACATCAAGAATGGTTTATAGCTTCATTGCTATGACATATTGGATTGCCATTGATGCAACAGAAGATAGGAAGTCAAGCTGAAGCTCTAGATATTGTGATGAAGTTGGAAGCTTCGCTTATAGGAGAGACTAATACAGGCATGCAACAGATTCAAAGTCAACTAGAAGACCTAACCTTACAGACATAAGACATCAAGAAATACAAATTGGTTAGAGAAGAATTATGGTGTACAAAGTGAAAATTGGAGGGCCATTCTAAAGAGCAGTGCCCTGTTTTCAGGGATTACATGGCTAGTGGGGCACCAAATCCCTTGAATTCAGGATCCAGCCTATGGTACGAAATATGCAGGACTAGAGGCCAACGTTGCTCAAAATGATGCTACTTGTTGCAAAAATATGTACAGACTCCAAATAATATATTTTGCAAATTTTGTAAATCAGTAGGACATGATGAGAATAATTGTCGAGCTTATGATCTAATAATGGAGCGTAGTACTGATTCTTATATAATGCAAGAAGAAGAGCATGGAAATGAAGACAATTGACATCACAGTGGTCGAGGATGTTACCAAGGAAGAGGTCAAGGTGGTGGAGTTGGTTGAGGACGTCGACAGATCATCTATTATAACTTCGGCCATGCAGGTCATTTTGCAAGAGACTGCCAGAACCCTACAACGATGTGTAAGTACTGCAAATTATTTGATCATGTAATTTAGGAATATCCTATACTTATGGATAATATGAAAGAAAAAGGAATCAATAGACGACAAAAAATATTCAAATGATGACTATTGAAAGGAGGACGAATGAACCTCGAATTAGTATTGTTACTAGAAGTGGAGTTGCGACTGGTAATGATAAAGTCGATGGAAATAAAGAATCGAAAAACACATGGGTTAGAAAGACTGCTGAGAAAGTTCCTATTTTCGATATTCAGAAGGAAAAGAAAGTATTTATGGAAGCAAATTGAATTTTTATGGATGAAGCTTCGACCTATAGTGCATAGAAAAAGCTGAGTAACTGTGATGTGTCATCAGCTTTGAAATAAAGCAAAGCTCTGACGCAAGACCAAGAGTTTGAAAATTAGGTAACCATTTTAAGGTCTTTTATGAAGACTTGCATGAATTGGTTAAGAAATCAAAAGGTTGTATAAGGGCTTCAGGAGTTGATAGACTCCTGTGCATCAAAATAACATTGAGAAGTGAGATGTGCACAGTCAATAATTGACATCGACAAAGATAATTGGAAGAGAAATGAGCTTAAATGTGCAGATAGGAGAGTATGAGATGTATCAAGTTATTCTGGATCTGGGATCTGATGTTAATTTTTTGACAAAACATACATGGGAATTGATGGGCACTAAAAAGCTTCAATGGTCATATATTCACTTAAGGATGGAAGATCAGCAAAAGATCTTCCATATGGGAAGATTACCACGTGTCATAGTGGATATTGAAGGAGTTCTCACTATTTCTAACTTCGAAGTAATAGAATTTTTCGATGACATTAATCCTTATCCTGAATTGCTTGGAATTGAATGACCATTTGATAATTTGGCCATAATTAATCTGAAGAAGAGACATGTGATATTTTAAGGAAACAATATAAGGGTAATTGTGCCCTTGGATCCATCAAAAGGAGTAATATAAACATAACCAATAAGAGAGGAATATTGCACAACTGACATAGATCAAATCTATCAAATAAGAATAAAGGAACGAGATTGTGTTAACCCTACTACAGAGGGAAAGTTGATTTGGGAGCATGATAGTTCTTGTACCTAAGATTCAAAAGAGGACTTGGAGAACTGGCATAATAGGCTACATGAAGTGACCACATGGCGTTGTACAATAATGACAAAATCACTTTGTTGTATAATGACTGAGGTATGTAACCTACCTTCTTATGATGGTATCGGTGATATAAATTCTTTTCTTAACGGTTATGAAGAACAAGTTCAAGCAAATAAAAGGTTGTTAGCCTTGGATATAGCCCTGAAAGCTATTCCTCCTAGACAGTGTAATGAACACATGAAAAATATAAGAGGATGGAAGGAATGTAGAAGATTGTTGTGGATAAGGTTTGGGAAAATAGAAATAGATATGGAGATAAAATATGATGGTCAAACTAATCCTAGGGAGCATATATAGCTATTCACTTCAACATGGAAGGATATTCCACAATAAGAGTGGGTACATGGATTCATTCATACATTGGAGACAATCCCTAAGAATTGGTACCTAGAAACAAAGCTTCGACATGGTACCAAGAACTGGGAAAACCAATGGATAGTTTCATATTAAAATTCAGTTTTGAGGATGATTTCCCATGCATAGATTTTTCCCTTTAGATAGTAATGAAGAAGATATTTGAAAATGTAACCCCATTGACGTGGAAACAACCTGATTGGGCTGCACAAATAGAATATGCACTGGAGTGCTATAACTTTATTTCATATGAAGAAGAATATCCTCACAACATCAACATAGCAGAATCAAAAGGATACCGCGAAGTACATGGGCCTGAGATAGAGATAGTAGACATAAAAAAACCATTGAATACCAAGAAGTTGAACATAAGATCAGAGGAGGAACCCAAGTTTGCAATAGTAATAGATTAGTGGGATGAGGAGATAGTTAGTAAAGTTATAGAGTTACTTCATGAATATCAAGAACTTCTTCCCACCAAGTTTTCAGAGATGAAAGGTACATTAGGAGATCCAAGAGTCATGAATATTCCCCTTAAGCCTGACATGATTCCAGTCAAACAAAGACCTTACATGCTAAATAAAAAATATAAGGAGAAGGTGAAAGTAGAGCTTGATAAGATGATAACAGCGGGAATCATTGAATCTATAGAAGAATCATAATGGGTAAGTCCTATGGTGGTGCAAGAAAAGAAGTCTCAAGGAGAAATTAGGATATGTATTGATTTGAGAAAGTTGAATGATGCATGTCAACATGATCCATTACCTACCCCTTTTATAGATGAAGTGTTAGACAATGTAGGAGGACAGGAAGTATACTCATTTATAGATGGATTCTCAAGTTATCATCCAATTAGACTTCCACCAAAGATCGATATAAGACCACATTTTCTATAAAATGGGGCTCATAATAGTACATAGTAATTCATTTTGGATTAAAGAATGCCCCTGCTATATTTTCTAGGGTGGTGGTCGCAGTTTTTAAGGAATACATCCACAAAATTTTGGAGGTATATTTTGATGATTGGATAATATTTGGATTTCTAAAAAAACATGTGGGAGTCTAATATTGATGATCGATGTTAGTCATCAGTGATTTTTTCCTTCATAGATGACTAAATTATTTCCCTAGATTTCTAGAAACAAACTTCATGAACATTATGAGTTCTAGAAATCTCATTGCCTTCATCATCCTTAAAGATAATTCTTCACTATTTTATCATTTCATCATGTCAAGCTATGCTTACCAGTCCTAGAAAACCCATTAGAGGCTCATGTCACTCCTTTTTTCTATATTCTATTACCTTTGGCCCGAATCCTCTGTTTTGTTTTGCCTAAAACCCCCCACTACTACCTAAGGCCACCAATCAAACAACTCTTTTGTGTCTCCCAAAAATACCCCAAGAATTGATGGTATCAAAACTGTCTCTATAGGCTCTTTAGATAAATCAAGTACATTGGATTTTGGATCTTCAATACATCAGTTTATCATGAAACTCTGTTACACTTGATGACCCCAAAATCTAAGTTTTTAGTCCAAAGCCAAGTCCAAGGAACCTTCCACTAGGTCACCTAGGGTTTCACAAGTCATAGGGTGGATTTGGTATCCTAAAATCTCTGTTTTCCCTATGTAAAGAGACTGCATTCAAAGAAGAAAAGGGACAAGTAACTTTTTCCAAAATTAATCAAAGGGTCATTCAAAGAAAGGCCTCCTTGGCCTAGTCACAAATTCTGCAAGGGGCAGTTGCCCTCGCTCACATTATTGTAAAAAGATCAAGATGGCCATCAACCTAGAAAAGAGGTAAGGTAATGGGAAAATCATCACAAGAAGACCATCAACAACAAAGAGAAAGCAACAGACATATTTTTTGGAGAATCATGGTTTTTGTGACTGATTTGGCCAAACAAGTGAAACAGTATAAGAACTACAAAGACAGAAGGTCACCTTCAACTCCACCCAGTGCACATTGAATAATTTTAGAAATAATTAATGAGTTTTTAAAGATTTTAGAGAACTTAGAAGACAACACTATTTAATTTTTTCTAACATCCCTAAAACCTAGGAGTTTGGGAAGAATGAAAAACTGGTCAAAAAATGATGATAAAGCCTCCTTCATAATAGAAAATGGCATTCAAAGGGTTTCAAGCTTCCCTTTAAAGGTTTGACAAAGAATAAATGATTCCGCCTCACCAAAAGGACAAATAATAAAGAGTATTAGTGCAAGGGCCTGAGTTTTCAAATGCAGTCAGAAGATTTAAAAATTGTCAGAAGGGAAGCAAGCATGAGATGAAAAGACTAAGGAGGAACTAGAGATATATCATTGTCAACATGATCAAAGCAACAAACATGTAAATGTTCTAAAAAGAAGAGAAGCCTCCAAACTGGTTTCCTTATCAAAAGTATATTCTGCAAGAGATAGGTTAGCCATGAATGACACTTCTGTAGGACTGTCAAAGATAGGCTACCTACAGGAAGATTGATAAGGACAAAAAAACCTAATGTTTCTCACAATGGTGGCACATATAAAGACTACAGGAGATGTTGATGCCAACTATTAGGGTTTTCACACCAGAAAGTTTTTCACTGCTTCAAAGAGAAAACATGGCAGAAGGTCAGTTAAAAGAAGGTCTAAATTCTTCTTTTCAAGTCTATTCACCAAGAAAACAGTGAGGCATAAAGATGAAGGATTGAATATTCCAAGGTAAAGGTGCAAAAATTAACACAAGCTTATTGTTTACAGGTGTTGAAATCCATGAAAAAGAGAAAGGGGAAAACCTTCAAGGAGCACTAATGTCACTGTCTGCCTTTTTCCTCAAAATTGTCAAAATCACCTTTGCTTTTTAAAAACAGGTTCATGTTTCCAAATGACGGTAAGAGGCATAGTTTGATATTGTTAAAGAGTTTTAAAATCTAAGGGGAAACATAAAAATTCTCCAGCCCAAGCAAAAAACCATTTTTTCTAAGGGTTCTGCCACCTACAAGACAAAAGAACCACAAAGACAGTAAAAAAGAAAGAAGGGTTTGATCATGAAATTAGTTGTTCAAAAAGAATTATAAAGCTCATTTTCCCTCTTCGCTACTCATTTTTGTCTTTAAAAGAGAAGGAGAGCCTTTGAAAACATTTCTAAGAATTTTTTCTGCAAAACTGTTAAAATTTTCAGGCGCTATGCATCGAAGGAGGCGCTACGCACAGAGCCGTTGGCGTTGCGCATAGAGGAGGAAAATGCAGTGTTAAAATGCACTGCACTACGCACAAAGGAGGAGGTGCTACGCACCAGCGAAGGCCCGACCCGACCCGGCGCTGTGCACAGGGAAGGCCCGACAGGAACGGCCTGTTGGGTGGCGCTACGCATAGAGGGGATTTAGCTAAATTTGCCAAAAATTGCTCAAACTCATTTTTTCTCCTCCTCAAGTTTGCCCCAAGCTCCTGCATGAGTTAGACAAGGTTGGTAGTCATTTTCTTTGCCCTCCAAATTTATCTTTCTTCATTCAAAATCAAAGGAGAGTAACCATAACCTAAATTGGCTAAAAACCCTAATCTTCATGGTAAACTCTCATTTAACCTTCTAGGGCAAGAAATTACTAGTTGGAGAGTGATCATTAGCATAAATACACTCAATAAAAGCTAAGCCTACTTCTAAACCCTGTAAGTATTCCTTGACTTCTTCCATTTTGCCTCCCTTTGTTAAAAATTTCCCTCACTATCACTCATATTTTTCTCCCTAGACCTAAAAGCTCTCATCAAGCTAAAAACCATTTTGTTCAAAGACACAATCAGTCACCATGTCTGGAGGTGAACAAGGAGGTGACAACAACAATGAGGAGCAAAAATATGATGATGGAAGTGATGAAAATAGTCGAGCAGATACATAGTTTAATGAGGAAGTGCAGGAAGATGATGATGACATGGAGGAGAGAGATGAACATTGTTGAAAATGCAGCAAGATGATGGAGCTTAGTGAAATGAAGTCGCCTTCACTAAGTGGGCCCGTAGGCTATTTTTGGTGCAAAGTCTATTTTTAGACTATGTCTATTTTTAGACATATGGAGCATGGTCTAGGGGTTGCAGTATGTTATTCTTGGAGTATTGGTCATGTTGGTAAAAATAGATGGATATCTATTTTTTGGACCTATAGGTCGAAGTCTATTTTTAGACTGCCTATCCTAAAAATAGGGAAGTCAAATATTATTTACCCTTAATAATATTTGGACTCTAAACTTAAGTTTACTCTCTTGGAGCACTTCAGTTCGAGCTACAGAAGTGGCTCATGCATCTGACAGAGGAATTACGCTATTCCTAGGGGTTTGGTGAGCTCATGCATGGTTGACTTCAGTTAGGACTTCAGTGGCAAAAGTTTGGTGGAGTTGATGAGACAGTTGGTGGAGTTGTGTTCGGTTTAACTTAGTTGAACTAGTTGTGATTAGTTTAACTAGCTAATCAACTAGTAATGAGTGGAGTGAATTAAATATTATTTAATTCACTAATTATTAACTCATTATTCAACTCAAGAACACATCAGTTCACTATAGTGCATAGACAGTTCAGTGGAGACCAGTGAAAGAGGTAGATGAAAGGGTTGAGATAGCTATCAGTTGTGACATTAGTTGTGCATGAGATTTGCACCACACTTGGAGGAATTGCCAATGATGATTGCGCTGTCAAGCCAAGGAGATTCGAACCTTGGATCTCACATTAGACCAGCCTTGATTGCGCAATAGAGGCAGGCAGTTAGTGGATGTGTTTTGAACCTGTGACTTGTTCAAAACCAAGCTGGTTTGTGTGTAACTATTGGAGACAGTACTGAGTACTTGTGAGGAGTATTGTACTGAGATTGTTACATGTTTCTCTTCCATTTATAATATACTATAGCTGGGGTTTTTCAGCTATAAGCTTTCCCCATACATACTGTGTAATGTGTGTGATGTTTTGATGATCTTTTGATCGCATACCGCTTGTTTTATTTCCGCATGTGTGATGATCTGAGTAGAAGATTATGTGTTGCATATGAATTCGAATTGATATGTGATTAGGATAATATCGATGGATAAATATTAATTATTCAGCAAATTTCTACATGGTATCGGAGCTATTGGAGCTATCGGAGAAAAGATTGATCATCACAGTGATTACAAACTTATTTCGGTAGACAGAGTCTGCATGCGGGCCAGGTAGCCTCTGGATCCATCCTTTCCTTTGAAAGGTGATACATCTAGTAAATTCCCTTGCAGTCGATCTCTGTGCTAGAAATAATTTGTTCTCACAGATCAAGAGCGGTTGAGCTTTGAGTTTGGAATTCGAATTTTTGCAGCAGTTTGTTTACTTGGTGCCGGAGTTGAAAATGTCTTTCAACGGTTTGCGACTCGAAGATGCTCTTGAAGGCAGTTCGAATTATGTTGCATGGAAAGATCACATGGAGGTAGTATTAGAAGATAATGGTCTGAAGGAGTTTGTAGATACGGATGTCCAAAAGCCCACTGATCCTGCTGAAGTCGAAGCTTGGCAAAAGAAGATGGCGAAATGTCGAAGGATTCTGTTGGAGGGCGTTAAGGATCACATTGTATCCAGCCTGCATGGAAAAGCTTCTCCATATTTAATGTGGAAAGCGCTGACAGATCTATTCCAGAGTAAGAGCGACCAAAGGAAGCTGGCGCTCAAGGATAAGCTTAGAAACATTAAGATGGAGAAAGGCGACAGTATCGCCAAATACCTCACGAAGTTCACTCAATGCAGAGATGAGCTGGGAAGTGTGGGGGTGACTGTTGAAGAAGAGGATATGGTAGACCTGGCTCTCCTTGGTCTTCCAAAAAGTTGGCATGCATATCAAGATAGTGTCAATGGTCGGGAGAAGTTGCCGGGATGGGAGCGACTTTGGGCGGATCTCATGCAAGAGGAGATAAGGAGGACTACCAGGGACGGATCTTCATCAAAAGTATCTGATGAAGAAAATTGCGCTTTGGCTGCCAAAGCAAAGAAGGGGAAGAGCAAGAAAGCTTCTCAGTCTGGTGCGAAAGGCAAGAAGCAAGACATGTCCAAGGTGAAGTGTTTTCACTGTCACCAGCACGGACACTATGCCACAAATTGTCTGGAGAAGAAGAAAAATAAGAAAGCTGCTGGATCTGCAGCGGGAGAGGCATTGGCTTCTCGGTCGGTAGATTTTCATATTCGCATACTTTGTTTCAAGTGTGGCGGGCGAGTTTAACAACGGAGCGAGTGGTGCGTCATTTCACATGACCGGAGATCGAGATCTGTTTTCAGATCTGGAGGAAAAAGATCTTGGAGTGCACATCGAGATGGGCGATGATGGTAGATACAGTGCGACTGGTATCGGTACCATTTCCTTTGAGAGGGAGTCTGGTAAACCTTTCATATTGAAGGAATTTTTGCATGTTCCAGGATTGATGAAGAACCTGATCTCTGTGGCGATGTTGGAAGACAAGGGGTATGATGTGGTCTTCATCGAAGGAAAAGCCTTCCTGCGCAGTAAGACAACTGGAGAGACCCGGAAGATAGGGGTTTGAGTCAAGAACCTTTATCAGTTGCAAGTAGATGGCTGTGCAGCAATGGAATGCAAGGCAGGAGAAGTGGTGAGCTGGGATGATGAGGGCGAACTGTGGCACCGGAGATTGGGCCACCTTCACCATGGAGCCTTGAATATACTGCAGTAGATCTCTACTGGGCTTCCTAAGGGCACTCTTGCACAGTCAGATCAGTGCAAGGGGTGTACCTTGGGGAAGTATGTGAAATCCACCTTTCACGAGAAGGATAGTCACGCCACAACGATCCTTGAGAGAGTTCACACAGACGTGCGTGGTCCTTTCTCAGTAGCTTCGACAGCAAAGCACAAGTACTACATGATCTTTGTTGATGATTTCTCTCGGAAGTGCTGGATCTTCTTCATGCAGAAGAAGAGCAAGACATTTTCTAAGTTCTGTGAATTCAAGGCGCTGGTAGATAAGGAATCGGGGAAGCATGTGAAGGCTCTTAGGAGCGACAATGGTGGCGAATTCATCTCGGCTGAATTCAAAGACTTTTGCAGCACAGAAGGGATTCGGAGAGAGCTCATCGCACCCCATAACCCACAGCAGAACGGGGTGGCTGAGCAGAAGAACAGAACGATCGTGGGTGCTGCACAGGCGATGTTGCATGATCAGGGCCTACCCCTTCACTTGTGTGCTGAGGCATGCAATACAACAATGTATGTGTAGAACCGTTGTCCTCACAAGGTTCTTGGCATGAGTACATCGGAGGAGGCATTTTCTGGCAAGAGGCCTGATATTTCTCATCTGAGAATTTTTGGCTCACCTGTCTACATGCATGTGACAAAGGACGCCAGAAGGAAGCTAGATCCGACCGCAGAGGTTGGAATATTTGTGGGGTACACTGATACACCTCACAACTACCGGGTGTATTTTCCAGACAGTCGCAAGACTGTTGTGCGACGGGATATCAAGTTTCAGGAGGAGAAAGCCATGCAGTGTTCGCTTGAGAGGGAGCCACACTTGCATGCAGATGAGGAGATGTTAGTTCCTAAGGAGGAGCTTCCGGATGTGGATCAGCCACAAGAGGAAGTTCAGGAGGTGGAAGAAACCACCCATGCAGCGCCAACCATCAAAGGGCGCAAGCGCACTACAGAAGCTGAGCGACTGGCTCGAGATGCAGAGAAGGTTGTAGGACCACCTACAACACAGCGCAGACAGAGGCAGTCACCGGATCGGTACATTGGATACATGGCTCTTGTGAGTCAATGTGTCGTGACGGAGCCATCCTCTTTTGAGGAAGCTGTGGAGGAACCCGCATGGGTTGATGCCATGATCGAAGAATATGATTCGATCGTCAGGAACAGTGCATGGGAGATTGTCCCAAGACCGGTTGGGAAATCAGTGGTGGGTTCGCGATGGATCTACAAAGTGAAGCAGGCGGTTGACGGGAGTGTGGAGAAGTACAAGGCGAGATTTGTCGCCCGTGGCTTCTCACAGATCGAGGGGATCGATTATGAGGAGACCTTTGCACCTGTCGCAAGGTACTCTTCCATACGGACGATCCTTGCTCTCTCAGCGCAGATGGGATGGCACATCCATCAGATGGATGTGAAGACTACGTTCCTCAACGGAGTCATTGAGGAGGAGGTGTACATAGAGCAGCCTGAAGGTTTTGAGATCTTCAGCAGTGAGTCGCATGTGTGCCGACTCAAGAGAGCACTGTACGGGCTGAAGCAAGCACCTCGTGCTTGGTACACTCGGATAGACAGCTACTTCACCGGGCTTGGATTCTCCAAGAGTGAGGCGAATCCTAACCTATACCAGATTGTGGTGGAGGGGAAGCTGTTGATCATCGTACTGTATGTAGATGATCTGATTTTGACTGGCGATGAGCAGTTGATACTTTCATGCAAGGAGGATCTTGCACGAGAGTTTGAGATGAAGGACTTGGGCATCCTTCATTATTTCCCGGGATTGGAGATTTGGCAGCGCAGCGGAGGACTGTTTGTTTCTCAGGGCAAGTATGCTCGGGAGATTCTGGAGAGGTTCAACATGCAAGGCTGCAAGCCTGTTGACACTCCTCTTCCTGGTGGTTGGAGGAAGGAGGATGCTACTTCAGTGGAGGTAGTGGATGCCACTGTCTATCGACAGTTGGTGGGGTCGCTTATGTATATGGTCAATACACGACCCGATATATGCTATGCTGTTAACCAGCTTTCGCAAGCTATGGTTAAGCCTACCAAGCTCTTCTGGAAGGCAGGCAAGCATGTATTGCGTTATCTTGGTGGCACATCGGGATATGGTCTGTGGTAGAGACAGGAGGATGGAGTGAAGCTTTCGGCTTCAGCAGTGCGAGATTGGGCGAGAGGCCAACGGACCGAAAGAGCACATACGGAGGATTTTTTCGACGTGGGTCGACGGCGGTTTCACAGTACGGCGGAAGCGAGAGATCCGTGGCACTCAGTTCAGCAGAGGCCGAGTACATGGCAGCAAGCTTGGCTGCATGCGAGGCTATTTGGATGAGGAAGATCCTCGTTGGATTGTTCGGGTTGCATTTGGAGCCTACGGTGATTTATTGTGATAACCAGAGTTGCATTAAACTCTCGGCTAATCCAGTATTTCATGATAGATCCAAACACATCGACATCAGGTACCATCATATCAGAGATTGTGTTCAACGGAGAATCATGATGCTTTCATATGTTCCCACGGAGGATCAGGATGCTGACATCTTGACGAAGGCGCTCACCAGGAGCAAGTTCGAATTCCACAGAGGTAGGATAGGGGTTGTAGATAATCCATATCTTGCTGAGAGGGAGTGTTGAAAATGCGGCAAGATGATGGAGCTTAGTGAAATGAAGTCGCCTTCACTAAGTGGGCCCGCAGGCTATTTTTGGCGCAAAGTCTATTTTTAGACTATGTCTATTTTTAGACATATGGAGCATGGTCCAGGGGTTGCAGTATGTTATTCTTGGAGTATTGGTCATGTTGGTAAAAATAGATGGACCTCTATTTTTAGACATTTAGGTCGAAGTATATTTTTAGACTGCCTATCCTAAAAATAGAAAAGTCAAATATTATTTACCCTTAATAATATTTGGACTCTAAACTTCAGTTTACTCTCTTGGAGCACTTCAGTTCGAGCTATGGAAGTGGCTCATGCATTTGACAGAGGAATTACGCTATTCCTATGGGTTTGGTGAGCTCATGCATGGTTGACTTCAGTTAGGACTTAAGTGGCAGAAGTTTGGTGGAGTTGATGACATAGTTGGTGGAGTTGTGTTCAGTTTAACTTAGTTGAACTAGTTGAGATTAGTTTAACTAGCTAATCAACTAGTAATGAGTGGAGTGAATTAAATATTATTTAATTCACTAATTATTAACTCATTATTCAACTCAAGAACACATCAGTTCACTACAGTGCATGGACAGTTCAGTGGAGACCAGTGAAAGAGGTAGATGAAAGGGTTGACATAGCTATCAGTTGTGACATTAGTTGTGCATGAGATTTGCACCACACTTGGAGGAATTTCCAATGATGATTGCATTGTCAAGCCAAGGATATTCGAACCTTGGATCTCACATTAGACCAGCCTTGATTGCGCAATAGAGGCAGGCAATTAGTGGATGTGTTTTGAACCTGTGACTTGTTCAAAACCAAGCTAGTTTGTGTGTAAGTATTGGAGACAGTACTGAGTACTTGTGAGGAGTATTGTACTGAGATTGTTACATTTTTCTCTTCCATTTATAATACACTATAGCTGGGGGTTTTCAGCTATAAGCTTTCCCCATACATACTGTGTAATGTGTGTGATGTTTTGATGATCTTTTGATTGCATACCGCTTGTTTTATTTCCGCATGTGTGATGATCTGAGTAGAAGAGATTATGTGTTGCATATGAATTCGAATTGATATGTGATCAGGATAATATCGGTGGATAAATCTTAATTATTCAGCAAATTTCTACAAACATGGCAGCCATAAAGGCAAAAACAATGAACACTTGGAGGAAAAAAATGATGGTAGTGATACCATTGAATCACTCCCAAGTACAGAAAAAGGTGGTGCTAATGAGAAAGATGAAGATCAAGAAGATAGTGAAGAAAATCATGAGGATGACAGTCAGCAAGAAGATGAAGAGGACAACCAAGAAAAAAATGTGCATGAGAATGACAGTGAACATAGTCATAGTGCAAACAGTGACCATATGAATTAATATTATGAAATTAAAGAAACAGAGGGAGATGATGAGGAAATAGAAGGTCAAAAACAAGGAAATGATGAAGCTAAAACAAAGTTTGAAGAGGCAGGGAGTGGCCAAGGAAATGACACTGATAAAACATTCAGTGATGAGCAAGATAACAAAAGGAATAATCATGATAGTCATGATAGCTGTCATGATTGTCATGACACAAATAAACCTCCTAATGATAATGGGAGTGAAGATAGCCCAGAATATGATGAAGAAAAATACCTTCATGAGGAACAAGGTCAAAGTGAGGCAAGTGAGGAAGGTAATGATTAGTTTGAAGGCCAATATGGTAGTATGGAAGACAGTGAAAACAATGATGATGAGGATGCTAAAGATTAAGAAAGCAGTGACCCAATGAGGCATGAGGTGACATATGGAAGCCATGGAAAAAATGAAAAATATGGTGACAACAATAACAAGGGTCAAAGCAATGATGAAAAAAGATTCAAAACTACCATTGTCACTCCTCTCACATGCACATATCATAGAGGGAAGAGAGATGTGTTTGCTGCCTCAAAAAGGAAAAGGGCCATCTCTTCTCAAGCTATCAAACCATTGGACAAGGGCAAGGAAAATATGGAAAGAAGTGAGCAGCAGGTAAAGTTGAGGATAAGTAAGAGAATCAAGAAAACTTCTCAAGAACCTCAATTCATTGATTTAGACAGTGACAATGAGGACAAAGAGATGGCCACCAGATTGCTACTCTTAACCAAATATGCACAGATTAGGGAGTGGGAAAGAGATTTTGAGATGGCACAAGGTGTCATTCAGTATTACAAAGATGAGCACAAGCATTTCAAGAAGGTGAAAAGGGACCTTACTCTCCAGAAGAAAATGACCAAGCACCATGCAAAGAAAAACATGCTTGCTTGTGCCAAATTGAAGGAGGCCCTCATAAAGATAAAAAACCTAAAAAGGGAAAAAGAGCATGATAGCCTTGGATTTTTTGTTGAGGCTTCTCAAAAGGTGTCCAAGACCTCTTGAGGGACCCCACAAATTTTGGGCCAAATTGAGCAAATTTTTGTGTTTTTGAATTTTTGAGGCCTCTGTGCACAACATCGTAGGTGCTACGCACACATTTGGTGCATCCTCAGCTTGAAAAATTTACATTTCTGGATTTCCCTCATCACTAGCAGTCTGATCACAAAATTTCAAATCATTTGGAGTAGTTTTGACCCCCCAAAAGGTCAAAAAACATCAAAATGTTGACCATTCTACCTCATTTTCAGGCAAGGTGTTGCGCACAGAGTAGTGTTGGGAGAATAGGTTTTTGGGTAGGAAAATGGTGCTCATTCAGGAAAACTCAAGAATTTATGGAAATTCTACTCATCAGGCTTTCCAACAAACCATCACGGAGCCAAATCCGGCAGCAGGAAGGGGTCCAAAACTTAGTCACAAAAGACCCTATTTTCTGTCGAAGTGGTGCTGTGCACAGAGACTGCCTAAGTGTGTTTTGGACCAAAAGTCAACAAAACACATTCATTTATTGCAAATTGATATTTTTGAGTTTTTTGAGGCAAAAAACTCTAGAATTAGGTTCAAATAGTTATTTTGGCATTTATTTCTTAGGATATTATGTGCCTTGGGCCTTGCATGGTCTCTTGGCCATAAATGACATTTATGGTTGAATTTTATATTTTCATACCATATTTAGGGTTTCAGTCCTCATTTTCTTCATAAATAGAGCATGAGGCCCTTATGTATTTCGTTGGCTTTTGATGAACTTGGAGAGAAATATATGGTTTTATGAGCTTGGAGAAGAAATTGGTTTTTTGAAGTTGATGAATAGTTTGTTTGGCTTGATGATGGAGAAGCTTGTTTGCAGGATTCCTTAGCTTTGTGAATGGTGATGTCTTCTTAACTTGTTTATGTTTTCTTGTTGTCATTATGTTTTATCCTTCTTGGTTTCTATAAATAAGAAAAGTATAGGTTGAGACATGTTCTTTGAGGCACCTCAGTCCTCCTATTTGTTATAGCCTTGATGTTTTCCTCTGTTTGGTCATCTTAAGGAATTATTGATTGCTCCTTGGGTCCACCTAAAATTGTTTTGTTTCATGTATGGTTAGTATGCTAGTTTACAAGTATGATTCATGGTATGCCCTGCTTATTTGAAGCTTTCAAAACTCTGTCTTGAAACCTTTCTTTGGAATATTGTTTGCTAGGTTAAGTCAAAGAGGTCTTGTTCGATCTTGCCCTTTGTCCATGCTTATCAGTTTGTTTTAGATTTCTTTATAGCCTGATTTATGATGTTTAGGAGTTACCTCTTCATATATTAAGTTATTGTGCTATCTTATATGTTTTCCCAAATTATGAAGGTGAATTTACTAAAGTTAGAAGCTCTTATGCTTTCTATGTTTCACTGGAATGTTTATCTTTAATATTTATCAGTTTAAGTATTGTTCATTGAGCTTAATGGTTTTCCCTACCTCATAAGTTGTAGCTTTTAACTATATGTATTTAAGACCTCCTATTTTTTCCCAAACTTAATGTTCACTACACCTCACACATTACCTTAAGGATCCATTAACCTTGCTAGATTAGCCCCGCAACGCACTCTGATTCATCATTGAGATAGTCATGAATTTCATTGAATCCATAGCCCAATGGATTTGAAAGACTCTCACTCCACCTATTCCACTTGACCATCTTACCCAACCAAAACAATCAACAAACCCTACACTTAACAACTAGCCTAAAATCAAAACCCTAATGAAAAAAGAACACATCCTTTGCACCCAATAGAGAGATCCCTCTCTGAGTCCAGGAAGGCTAGGTCCTAGGACTCCAAACACTGGTTGCATGTTACCTTGTCATTTTTCTACCAATCTGTCAAATCACGGGACACTAACATTCTGGCGATCACGGTGGAACCTTCTGAGTAAGTTCATGCTTAAATATTCCTTAAAATATTGAGAAACCCTTGACTGATAGTATGTGGTGGTTTATCTTCCATATCATCGCCACACTAACATTATGGCGATCACGATGGGACCTTCTGAGTTAGTGACAAACTAATTATTCCTTAGATCTCAAAAAACTCACAAACATCCTTATATTGGTATTTAGTTGTTGATGGTGGACAACAAGAACAAACTTAAAATAGTAAACATCATCCACCTGGAAACTCCACTGGTCTTCAGTAGCCCTATTGACCCCACTAGTTCTCATAAACCCCCTGGGAATGCATTAATAAATCCCAATCATGCTGATGGTGGACAACAAAGTTGAAATATTCCACCTGGCGACTCCACAACTCTGAATAGACCTAAAGACTCCACTAGTAGAGAACTCTAGATTGGTTGAAAAGATTCAGTGACCCTTTTTGATTTACAAACATGGATCCAAGGATACAAAGGAGATATGCTCCAATGATTAGAGATCATATCCCTGGATTCCCACACAAAATTCCTGAAATAAATTGGATAAAAAAACTACCTATATTTCAAGATGAAAAGGTTGATGACCCCTTGTTACATCTCATCAAATTTCATATACACATATGGAGGTTAAAGGTTAAATGGCATGAGGACTGCCTCATGAAAATGATTATGGAAACATTAGAAGGTAAGGCAAGAAATTGGTATGAATGGCTAAAATCTGTCAGATTTTTTTCCTTGAAAGATTTCCACAAGGTGTTTTATGAACGTTATAAATAATATTGTCCATCTTTATCATTAGCTGAAAATTGTTGTGATCAATCTAAATATTTCATACAACACCTTGTAAACATTGATGAGGATTTAGGGAATTGGCATCTTGAATATTTATTAGAATAACTCCATGCATTTCATTCTCAAGATAGATATCATGACAACCTAGAGGAGTTAGAACCCAATCAAGAAATAGAAGGAAACCACAAAATCTCTCTGAAGGCACAAGTAACGATTCACCATATATTCTAGGCGAGGCTCAAGAAATCATTTAGCC
Source organism: Pinus albicaulis (assembly GCA_034641835.2). Lineage (NCBI taxonomy): Eukaryota > Viridiplantae > Streptophyta > Pinopsida > Pinales > Pinaceae > Pinus > Pinus albicaulis. The sequence continues at coordinate 2,015,786,949 of CM076575.1, read as the reverse complement.
TCAAAATCAACCTTCACAAGATAAAGAGAACTGTTGTACTTGTATCCAAAGAAAGAGAAAAATTCCTCCTCTTTTGACTGAAGGGGAAATAAATCAGATGCTAAAAATTCAGCCCGCCTCTAAGCCTTCATATGAACAAAGCATTCCTTTTCCTCCTCCTACTAATGCCATCTGCCATAAATCAGAAAGTGAACTTGTAGATCAGGTCAAAGAATAACATACTGGTAACCCAATATGTTTGATTGGTGAAATTATTTATGTTGATGATATTCCAAATTTTGATCAATCTGATGATGATGATGTTCTACAAACAGAAGCTAACCTTGCAAAGCCATCAGCAGTTGATTTGAGGGATGAAGTTCACTATCATCATATTGAAAGCAGTAATCAGCCAAGATAGGTCACCTATGACACTGATGAGGAAAGCCTTGAAAGTTTAGAAGTATGTGAAGAATCTCTGACTCTTTGCTCTACTTCACTTCAGTCCATCATAAATAACTTTCACATAATTGGTAATCAACAGTATTTCAACTTTGATGTTGAGGTTGAGGAGGATGATGAACTTCTTGAGCAAGTTGTAAATGAGAAGCCTTCTCCTGAAATGGTTGAGGAAATCATTTATGACATAGAATTTTCCTCAGCTCCAGATGAGCATCCACCAAGTCCCATTGAATTTCCAATTGCGGATGAAGGCTTGGAAGTTGATAATCACATAAGATTTTTTCAACTGCCTTCTCAAGAGGATTTACTGCCAAAAAGTGTCCCTGCTCATCAACATGATGACTTTCACTTAGATTTCATCCCACTCAATCAAAACATACCAAGTATGCTAGAAGATAACATTGCAATCTATGATGAGCCTACCAGTTTAGATAATCATGAGGAAGAGGAAGAGTTTCTTTCCCAAAAAATTCCTAAGCTCAGCCAAGTGGAGGAAGAAGCAGGCCTAGATCAATCTTATTTACCAAATATTCACATTCATGTATTGTTTCAAGATCCATTTGTTGATTTGTTAGAGACATTTGAAGAGGGAGTAAAAAATGTCAAGAGAAGTTTGATGCAAAATTTAAAGAACATTTTAGGCACTACTGTTCAAACACAAGTAAGGTGGGAGTGGCATTTTTATTTTCTCAAAACTATCAAAGAGTTAAACCAAGTTCCCTCATGGAATCATCTGCTTGAATGGTTGTATTGGAAAAGAGAGTTCACTAGCTGAATGTATATCATGTATAGTTTAGATTAGGATAGATAGGAATGAAAATAAGCTCAACCTTTGAGCATATTTTAAATTTATATTGTTTTGAAAAAAGGGAGAAAAAACTCAAAAACATAGAAAGAATGAAAAAGAGGGCAGACTTGAAAAGAGGTAAAGTCCCATACCCAAAAAATAGTACTATTGAAAGTGAGCAACATTAAATGCCACTGCTGGTTCAAAAAGAAGGTCTTTTTTTTTCAGTCATCTACCCTAATCATGGCTGAAACATGTTTTCAATTTATTTGTTGATAAGTTAGTGAAAGATAGTTGATCAAATCATTCAAACTTGACTTGTCAAAAATAGATTAGGAAAGAAAGATACTGGTTCCACATGATTAAGTCTGAACCAAGGAGAAGGATAGGGATGATTAACTATTGACGAAACACAACCCTCATACCTTCTAGTTTTGTTTTTTATGAAAATAATGTTTGTGTGCAACTTTTTCTAATGCCACAACTCATGGTAAGTCATATTGTCTAATCTTGTTTTAACCATGCTTTCAATTTCATGCTTATAGCTTAGAGAATGAAGCCTGTCAAATATCTTAATCTTGAAAATTGAGTAGACTAGGTAGATAATAAGAGAGTTCATTAGCCTAATCTAAACTCTTGGAAGTAAAAAGGGTAGAAATAGATAGTCTTTTTTTCTTTCAAAAAGAAAAAAAAAAAGTCAAAGGGTTTGCCAGCCCAAGTGCACCCAAGGAAGAGAAATTGTTAGGCAAGTAAGTTGGGTAGGTAATGATGAATTTGAGCTAATCATATCTTTCAGATTATTGAGATCATAGCTTCAAGCAAGCATCAACAAGAGAAAAGAGGTAAAAATTTTCCCAATGGATGAGGCACTGGTCTCCATAAAGCAAGAGATCTGAAGTTCTGGATACCTCCTAAAAAGGAGCTATTTTGGATCTTCAATACATCAGTTTGTACAAAACTCTGTTTTACACCTAAGGATCCCAAATAATTTTTTCAAGCAAAGTCCAATTCCAAAGAGCCTTTCCACTAGGTCACCTAGGGTTTCATAGGTCATAGGGTTGAGTTGGTGTTCTAAAAATCTATGTTTTTCCTATATAAGGGACTGCATTCGAAAAAGAAGAAGGACAAGCAACTTTGTCCAAAACTGATCAAAAAGCCATTCAAGAAAGGCCTCCTTGGCCAAAACACAAATTATGCAAGGGAAAACTACCCTTGTTCACATTTATGCAAGAATGATCAAGATGGTTATTAGCATAAGAAAAGGTAAGGTAAGAGGGTGAATCATCACAAGAAGATAGCCATAGCAAGGGAGAGGTAGCAGGCCTATGTTCAAAGAGAATTAGGGTTTTAAGGACTGATTGGAAAAATAGTATTGCCAAGCAAGGAGGCATAGGAGAAAAGAATCCATATATAGATCATATCAGCAAGCATAAGTCTATACCAACTCATAAACATCATGCCTCCATCATTTTCCAAGAATTCATTCCAAGAGACAAGCCATGTGTCACGCCTAGGGCCATTTTTTCTTCAAATTTTTTTCCTGACCAAACAGAGATGAATTTGACAAAAGTGAGAGATTTTTTTTCCATCATAGGGCCAAGAAGAAAAACCTCCTTTCATTTTTACATAGGTATCATGGTTTGGGAGCAATATCAAAAACACAGGTGTCACGGGAGAATTTCTTCACTGTTGGAGTGACCTAGGAAAAATCAGGTTTTCTCACAGCTAGAGTGTCCAAATGACTTTCTTGATGCATCAAATGACAACTAGACTTGAAGGGATTTCCAATGAGATATCATGAGATGAATTTGGAGTTGAGAAATACCTCCAAAAATTTTCTGCACTAGCACTCTGCATTTTTGCACCATCATTCGGAACTTTTTGACCAGTGTTGGGAAAATCATCTTTTGCATAGGTAAATGGACACCAAATGTAAAAAAAAAAGACGTTTTGGAAATCAGACTCAACAAGATTTCCAACGAGCTATCACAGAGCTCATTTCGACACAGGAAAGACCTCCAAATTCATTTTGCAAATTGGCACTGCACACAGATGGAGTGGCACTGCGCACAGAGGAAATTTGGCCAGGGTTGCCAAAAAGTGGCCAAAATTCACTTTTTTGCTCCTCAAAGTTTTCCCCAGGCTCCTGCATAAGTTAAAAATGTTGGTGGTCAACTTTCTTTTCCCTCCCAATGATATTCTTGCATCTATAATCAGAGGAGAGTAACCATAACCTAAATTGGCTAAAAACCCTAATCTTTATGGCAAACCATCATCTAACCTTCTAGGGCAAAATTTACCAGTTGGAGAATGGTCATTAATATAAACACACTCAGTACAAACTAGGCATCTCAAGCTATGAAAGCATTCATTGACTTCTTCCATTTTTCCTCCATTTGATAAAATCTTGCCCTCACCATCACTCATTTTTCCTCCCTAGACCTAAAGCTCTCACAAGCTAAAAACCAATTTGTTCCGAGACACAAACAGTCACTATGTCGGGAGAAGAGTTTGCCTTCCACTTCATACCCACTTACCTCCACTCCTCCATCACCCCCTAGAGATCATGTTCCATCACCTCCACCCATGCCTTATCCACAAGGAGAATTACCTCTTTCTTCTTCTCCTAAAGAATCAAATAAGGAAAACGGTGATAATGAAACAAGTCAAGAGGAGGCAGAGCAAATGGAAATGGAGGACAGTGAAGTTAGTAATGATGATGATGAGCCTGAGGAGCAAGATGTACTGTACGAATATTATCAAGGTTTTGAACGAAGACATTGTAAACGTAACAGAGCAGACAAAATTGACTCAGACTGGTCCCAATGTAACTTCTGATTCGAGCAATATTAACCCCTGCATTTCCTACCATCTCCTGGAATCCACTGGCACCTCGTGCATGCAGTCAACCGATAAACCTCCTATCAATTTTGTCAACGCTTCCCTAGACCAAAATGTCACATCAGTTATCCATGACTCGATTCTCGTCAACATTCAGAGCGTTGACAACTCTTTAGATTTAAACAACGTTCACTTGACGAAGAAGACAAGACTGTTTAATAGTCACAGAGCTATTCACACAGAACCGTTTAAAAATCGCAAGACTGTCCACACAAAAAGCTCAACAACCAACGATATTTACAACGTTGTCGATGATTTACACTTCTCTGCTCCAGAGAAGTTAGACTCTACTATCCTTTGCGCATCGTTCCCACCCTCACAAGCCGTTTTACATAAAGACAACATCAGTCCGTCTGTTGGCATTATACCATCGAGAAAAACGCATTCAAGAAACACATGGTCAAACAATCTCGGCAATTCGTTTAATATAATCGACTCCACTATTCCTATAAACTCCGGCTCCATAATCCATGATACGTCCAATCAACCTATAGCCCTCTCCTCCCAAGAGTTGGACCGCGCACCCAATACTCTTAGCTCCATTGTCTCTCCTCCGCTTGGTGACTCACACATTGACAAAGGCATCCCATCCCTCAACATTAATAAAGGTTCTAACAATCCCACAGTAATAAACTTATCCAACCTTAGCTTAGACGAAATCTCGATGTCCCTTCTCCAGAAAGGACTTAATTTTGCTATCGCCCCCAATAAAATTCCTATTGACAACATAATTAGCAATATAGAAATAGCCATAAGAGACCTTAACCTCATCAAAGTTGAAGAGATAAGACAAGAAATGGTGAATATTCTTAAAAATGCCAGGCATCCTCCTTGTAACTTATCCAAAGAAGAAAAACATGCCTTAAAAAACTTAAAAAATAATAAAAATATAATAATTCTTAAAGATGATAAAGGAAATGCAACTGTGATAATGGATAGGGTTGAATACATTAAGAAAATGGAAGATCACCTAAACAACAGTGGCTGCTATAAAATCTTGGAAAAAGATCCTAGCACTAAAATTCTCAAAGAAGTTACCAAAAAAATAAAAAACTCTTCTCTTGATAACACCATTAAAAGGAGAATCACACCTACCAGTTCCATCACCCCTAGAATATGTTGAAAATGGCAACAAGAAACAATGAAGGAGGCCTCCCGAAACATCTTCCCCGATCCCGTTGGAAAGTGATCACCCAAACTAGGTGGGGACCACACAGTGATTTTGCCACCAATTCTATCATAGACTATGTCTATTTAGACATATGACCGTATCTATAAGTTGCGGGATTTTATTTATGGATGGTTGGTCAAGTTGGAAAATAGATGGATTTCTATTTTTAGACATATTGGGCGGAATCTATTTTTAGATTGCCAGTCTAAAAATAGATATGTCGAATATTATTAGCTCTTAATAATATTTGGACTCTAAACATTATCTTATTCTCTTGGAGCACTTCAGTTTGATGCCTGGATGTGGCACATGCAGCTGACACAAGGAAATACGCTTTTCCTAGGGTTTAAGTGAAGCTATTGCATGATGACTTCAGTTAGAACTCATGTGACAGAGTTTGGTGGAGTTGATTGAGGAAGTTAGTGGAGTTGTATTCAGTTTAACTAATCTAAACATAGTTGAGCTTTTTGTATCCAAGTTAACTAATAGATACAATTAGTGGGAGTGGTGTGAATTAATTATTAATTAATTCACTAATTATAAACTCATTAATCAACTAAAGAATACATCAGTTAACTTCAGTGCATGGACAGTTTCAGTGGAGACCTATGCAGAAATAGGTGAAAGAGTAGGTTAACTATCAGTTGTGACTATACTATTGCTATTTGCAACACACAGATGGGTGGAGTAACCCATGAGGATTGCGCAGTTCAGGCTGGGTGGTTTATCTATATAAAGAGGCCATCCCATAGCTTGAAAACGCAATTCAGGTTGGCTATCAAGTGGCTAAAGGTTGGAGCATGAGTTTTGCTAGATCTAGCTTGATAGTGTGTAGCAAGGGAGGTAGTGTATGAGAGCTTGCAAAGAGCTTTGTACTATGATTGTTACATGATCTCCATGACATGTATAATATACAGATAGTTGGGGGTTTTCAGCTTTAAGCTTTCCCATGAAATGCTGTGTTCATATGTGTGAATTTTTATGGCTTTAATGTGTGCATGCAATTGATTTTATTTCCGCATGATGATCAATGGTAGAAGAGATTCTGTATTATGCATGAAGCTAAAATAGTGTGTGATCAGGAGAATCTCTGGACATATCGCTTATTCAAATTTCTAGACAGAATATACAGTTCCCAAGATTCACACAAGGTAGGCAACCGTTAACTAAGAAAGATGGAAAACTTAGCACCATGGTATATAGAAAAAAGACACACACAGATAGATACCTTCATGCCGACTCACATCACCACCCAAAACAGAAAATTGGCATCATTAAAACCCTGACAACCAGGGCGTCTAGAATCTCAGACTCCCACCACCTTGAACATGAGATAAACCACCTCCGCCTTGTCTTTCAACAAAATGGTTATAATAAACATGTCATCAACAAAACTATTCATCAAACCCTTAATAAAAATAAATCAAAAAGGGCCTTTGACATCCCTAAAATCTCTTTACCTTACATAAAAGGAACAACTGATAAAATCTCTAGATTACTTAACAGACACAACATTAAGATCGCCTTCACTCCTCCTAATACTATTTTAAACATGGTTGACTCTGCTAAAGACCCTATAAACCCTAAACTTCAAAAAGGAGTTTATGTCATACCTTGCTCTTGTGGTAAAGAATACATTGGTGAAACAGGAAGATCCCTCAACATTAGACTAAAAGAACATACGGCTGACTTATCCCATAACAGAACAGACAAATTTGCCTTAGCTGAACATGCCTTCTCATCTTCACATTACATAAGAATGGAAGATGCGAGACTGGTTTCTAAAGAGGAACATTACCTTAAGAGGAAAATCAAAGAAGCTATTGAAATTGAAAAAAGAGGGAACAATTTAAATCGTGACGATGGACTCACCATTAGTGACACTTGGAAACCCTTGATACATCAAAACCTCTCAAGACATTAAAATCTAAAACCAAAATAAACCTGGTACAAATTCATCTTATCTCCCTCATAAAAATGAATAAATAATTTAATAATAATAATAAAATAATTATAGTCAATTACAAATATATAAATACAACAAATACAATATTTTATTTAATTAAAAAAATAAATAAATAATAATAATAATAATAATAATAATAATAATAATAATAATAAATATAAAAATAAAATAAATCAAATAAAAATAAAAATAAATCAAAATAAGTAAATAAATTAATAAATGTTCAAATAAAAACAATTTTACATACTATACAACTTTTACATAATTTAAAATAAACCTATCAAATTAAACAATTTTTACAAAGTATACAATACATATATAATCTTAAATAAACATATTAAATTAAACAAATTAAATAATTTAATTAAATCATATATTTAAATATATCTTCTAAAAAATTTTAAACATTTCCACTAATTAATTAATTAGGTTCCTTGTGTCATTCTATTTAAGACTTGAAAAAATAAAAATAAAAAATAAAATAAAAATAAAAGTAAAAATAAATAAACTTATTAAATTAAGCAATTAAATTATAGTTTATGAATTATATAGGTTACTTTAAAACATATATTCTAGTTTTAAAATATATATATATATATATATATATATATATATATATAAGAATAATAATAATAATAATAATAATAAATAAATGTATAATTTAAAAAAAATTAAAAATTTAAAAAATTAATAAATAAATATAATAAAATTTAAAAAAATATAAAACATAAAATATAAAATATAAAATTAAATAAATAAATAAAATAAAATTAGAAATAAATAATTAAATTAAAAATAAAATAAAATTAAAAAATAAATAAATAAATAATAAAAATAAATAAATAATAAAATAATAATAATAATATAAATAAATAATAAATTAAATTAAATATTTCAATTGTGTCATCATAAAGCCGACCTTCCGTGTACTCCTCATCTTTCACTATATATACCTCTCTATTCTTTGCCCTAATTTCTCTTCTTTTCAAAGATCTTTGGACGTCTACCCCGATGATGGACTCACTTATGTATTGAGTTCGAAACGTTGGGTGATTAAGAGAAAATACCGCAAGAACGTGTCATTCCTCTAAAGAGAACTATAAACTATCTCACCCGTATGGATTCTCTTTAAAAGACTTCTTGATTTCCCTTTGCCCTACCTTATTCACAAACTTGATGTCCATCCCACTTCACTCTTAACCTTAAGGATCCATTAACCTTGCTAGATTGGCCTTGCACTACACTCTGATTCATTATTGAGACACCCTTAACTTTTATTGACTCCATAGCCCAATGATTTAAAGACCTCTCACTCCACCTATTATACCAATTCATCGCACCCAACCAAAACAATCAACAAAACCCTACACTTAAAAACTAGCCTAAAATCAAAATCCCAAAGAAAAAAGAACACATACTTTGCACCCAATAGAGAGATCCCTCTCTGAGTCCAGGAAGGCTAGGTCCTAGGACTCCAAAGACTGGTTCCATGTTACCTTGTCATTTGGTATACCAATCTGCCAAATCACGGGACCCTAACACATTACGCATGAACAGTAATGCATTTGTAAAGAAATGTGATGTTTGTCAGAGGACGGGACGTCCATCACACAAAGACGAGCTACCACTCCACCCTGTAAAAGAATTGCACCATTTGAGAAGTGGGTTGTTGATTTTATAGGACCGATAGCATTAGTCGCAAGACACTCACAGGCCAGGTACATCATTACCGCAATAGACTATCTTACCAGGTGGGCAGAAGCAGTACCAGTGAAGGATTGCACAGCAGAAACAGCAGCCAGGTTCATATTTGAAAATATCATCAGCGGATTTGGCTGCCCCAAAAGTCTAACCAGCAATCATGGTACACATTTTATCAATGCAACGATCAAATCTCTGCTAGAAAATTTCATGGTACAACATCATAAGAGAAGTCCATACCATCCTCAAGCAAACGGTACAATAGAAGCATTTAATAAGATTCTTGAAAAGGGGTTGACGAAGATTTGTAACGTTGATCGAGATGACTGGGATGAGCACGTACCAACAACATTGTGGGCGTACAGGACAACTGTCAAAAGATTGAACAACTAGACTCTGTTCCAGCTAGTGTATGGGAGGGGAGCAGTGGTACCAGCCGAATTTTTCATACCAAGCCTGCTAGTCGCGTCAACACTACAGTTATCAGAGGAAGACTCATTAAAAGAGCTACAATAACTTGAAGAGGACAGGTTTCTAGCGAAGTTTCATCAGACTGTCCAGAAAGACAGATAGAAAGCTTGGCATGACAGCCATATTATGCGTAAAATGTTTACGGTCAGAGGAAAAGTTTTACTGTATGACAGCAAGTTCCAAAAGTTCCCAGGTAAGCTCATAATGCATTGACTGGGACCGTACCATGTGATTGAAATCCGAGATTCAGGAGAAGTTCAGTTAGCACAACTGGACGACTAAGTATTACCAGGATGGGTGAATGGCGCACGCCTGAAACCTTATCATGAGTAAGTTCTATTATTTCATTTTCCAATAACTCTTGCAACTGAGAGGAGTCAGTAGGTTAGAATAGAGTAGGAAGAGTCAATAACTCTCTCACACCCAAGAAGAGAATAGATAGGCATCCCAATAAAGAAAAAACAGTAATAACAGAGAGAACTCACAGTTGTGATGCGGAGGCCGCATTGCAACCAACTGTGGTCGAGGGGAGGGTAGTGTCCAGCATGTCATCCATGTTAGAGAAGCCAAACGTGTCGAACATCATTCCATCATCATGACCCATCATACCCATGTCAGTCCGTAGGATTACCAAGATTTGAGAATTAACTTCCATAATTAGTAACATCCATATGGTAATAAATTTTCCATAATAAGCCATAATCATTACCCATCACATCTTCCCAAATCCCGAAGTTACAGTCAACCATGTCAGAACACACCTCATCGCGGTAACTAATCGCACGATTATAGCCACGAGGGAGGCAGGAAAAATTAATTAGTTATGGAGTCTTATCAACCTCATTTGTGTCGGTTACATTACTTAACCTGCATGAAAGAAAGCGCATGAATTTTGGAGAAGTCCGAGTTAGAATAAGAAACAGCAGTAGCAACGAGAGAAATCTCATCATAAGAATTCCAGAGAGAGCATCCAGTAGCAGGAATTTACAGAGAAAGAGCAAGGGTAGCATTGCAATTGTACAAGAGAAGAACAACGATGACCAAGGTAGCACTAGCAGTCATCGAGCAGGAGCTCGACGAGAGAATCCAGAAAATGGAATCGCTAGTGGGAAAATATGACAACGCATCATTGATCGACACAGACTTTACGGATTCCTACTAGTTTCTGGCAATGAACAAGCAGGTCTATATGGAAAATTACGCTACTGAAGTAGTAGAAGAAGCAGCAAGAGTGCACCCAGACTTCAGAGGTATCCAGCAGTAAAAAATATTGAACCTCAGAAATATTCTAGTGTTCAAAACCACCGAGGCTACGATGCAGTGTATGAAATTCCTGCTGAGCAGGATCCGGAACGGGTCACTATGGCTAGGAAGGTAAATACCAATACACACAGAAGATATTCACAGGCTGGTAGGATTATCATCAGAAGGAGTAGACGTCTCCACAGCATTCCAAACTGTCTCCAAGAGAGAAAAGAAGGCAGGAGATGGTGACTATTATAGGAAATACAACACTAAGAGAGGAGCAAAGGAGGCAAAGATAGACCATATAAATAGCCCAGCAGTAAAATTCCCCTATTACCTAATTTCAATCAAAACCATGAGGCACTATACAAAGGGTGAATGTACACTCGATACCATCTCAGTCGCAGAGCACTGCCTCCAGGGAACACAATTAAATTGGTGTTCTTTTCTCCTAAATGAACTATTCGAAGCCTGTGAGGATAACTACAAAATAGCTACTGTGTTCATTTACGATTACCTTATCATGGCGTTTTCTATGTGGAAATGGAATTTTCTAGGAATCAGAAAACCTGTGGAACTCACAAGAGGTCAACCACTGGCGATTACATTTATGCCCTGGAAGTTCTCAAGAGACCCCAGCACCAAGGAGGTGAATGAAGAGGCACTTTCATTCTAGTATAGGCAGATGGTGGACATAGTGGTGAGGCAACAAAGGGTCCCAAAGATTTTGTTGGATAATTATTCTACTTAGATATGGTTTTGAGTCAGTCACAAACAAACTTACATCCGACTGACCTACGTGGCGGAAACGACATTCAAAATGAGACAGTTGAAGTTTCAAATTGATGAGAAATCATTCCACACCGAAGTATGTTCCTGTCCAGGGTTGGGAATGGAGGTCAGAAGCGAGGTCTATCACTATTCGTTTGATGACATGTTTCCAAATCCACTACCAGGAGAAACACTAGATGAGACACTGACCAGAGTGTCTCAGCTGCAGTTGACGCCCATAATCAAGGAGCTAAACATGAAGGTACAAGGCTTCAATCGGGTAATTCAAAATCTAACCAGTGCTTCTCCTTTGTTTCCTACTTTTTCAAGGGTTTCAGGCCTCCAATTCTAGATATCCTTTCATAATTACATCCATAGTCATGGCCCTACCCTCCACCTTGTTTAATTCACCACTGGAAACCACCACAGTTCCAATCAAAAATAATAAATCACCTAAGCCACCCGTAGCTACACCTAAGGCCAAGAAGGAAAAATTCATAGTGTCTAGCCAAGTTGTTGACCTCACTAGGGAGGATCAAATGCAACCTATGGATATGGGAGCCCCAATTCAGGAGGAGCCAAAGATTACCCTCCAGGTAACCTCTCAACTACCTATATTCAATCCATTCTCAGTGCTAAATGTTCACACTTCATCTCTGGCCCACAGTAATACCTCATCACCTCACACTCACCAGTCATTGCCTCACACATCATTCACTTCAAAATACCATTCCGCCCACACTCCATCCACATCAGCGACTATATCAGACCCATTCAAAACACTAAGCAAGAAAAATGGGGAAATAGAGGCAGAGGTTAACTCGAGTACGGCTATGGTACTTGAGGTTAACCAACCTCCGGGGGAATAGAGCACTTTTCTAGAATTTTTAGTGCAAGGAGGATCCTTTATTGTAGATACAATGCCCTCGCCCAAGGAGTTAAACATGTTTCAGCAAGAAAATTTGATACTGCAATAGGTTTAGCCTACCCCAAGCATGAGTAACCCAGGGAATCAGCTATCGCAACAGACACAGCTGACATCACCACAAGAACACTCATCTAGTTCAATAGCCGGCGATCAACCGATCAGGGAGATACCACTAAACCAAGATATGTCTGGGCTGAGAGTATGCAGACTTGGGGAACATCACAACTATACAGTTTCATTCAGTTTGCAGCATAGCAAGCCGAAGAACTCCACAATGACCTCCAACATAGGTTTGAGCAGCAATTCCTACAAATCAATGCGCTTACTTAAGAGCATGATCAGTTGAAAGGAGAAAAGGACAACTTGCAGGAACAACTGGAGAAGGTGACAAATGTTTTCAAGGATCTCTGGCCAACAATAATGGCTCAGGATGACCAGACACTGAGCGACATGTCGGCTTTCACGCTAGTTGAACAGTCCATTCATGTGAAGACAGCATGTTAGAGTCTCAGTAGGGAGAATCAAGAGCTGAAAGCAGTGCTAGCAACCAGTTCTGCGTTGCCAGACCCTATTGTCATATACACCCAGAAGGTCATGGAGAAGAAGAAACAAGTAACTATGATGCAGGAAACCCTGGGCACCACGGCGAAATAAGCTTACAACCTTCTGAAACATTTTCACGAGTGTTCAACCTCACTGACTATGAAGGCTCAACTGATCTTGGGACAACTGCAACAAGTCTCAAAAGTAATACAGGAGGCCACAGACCCCGACGACCTTAACCAGTTGTACAACCAAGTAAGAGAGCATTTAGCTACCACTAAACAAGTCCTTTGAGAACTAAGACAACCAATAAATCTTACTGCACAAACAATACATCAAATGGTCGTTCAGGCCGAAATAAAATTAAGGAATTATTCAACAAGTTGTCGGCCAATACAGGAGAAAAGGAGGCTGAACAAATCGCCACAGAAACGGACCAGCTTATGAAGGAATGGCAACAGGCCATTACCAACTTCACTGAACTCAAATCTTCAGCATTGGAAAAATTTCCTGAGTTGGGGCCCTTGTTTGGACAGGGAGGGGAAAAGGAGAAAATAGGGCCAGCCACAGAGGAAGGCGGACCAATGTAGGCTGAGGCGGCATAAAAGAATTAACTCGGGACAATTTAATAGTTTGTGGTCGGGGCCTGTTGGGGCCCTTGTTTTGAAAATAAAATGGTTTTGAGTCACAGATGACAAGTGGTGGAGCGCAACCATGGTAGACAGGGAGCTATCACGGTTGCTGAGAGCTGGAGAGAAGGTGGCGCAGTAGTCGCAGAAACTAGCACAGATGGCAGGAAGGAGCGACAAGGACAAGAAACCGAACTCCTAATGATCAGGGAGATGCGGTAAACAGTATAGTGGGAAAGGAGTGAAAACTGAAAATCATGTTGCCAAAGGAACAAATAGGCGATCAGCCAGCGAAGACAGGAGGTTGGTGCAGTAGGGAGTTGAGGAAGAGAGTCATAGGAGAGCGTTGTTCGCTCTATTCATTCTGTTCGTTTTGTTCATTCTATTCTATTCTATTCTGTAATATTGTAATCGGTCCTGCTGTGATCACTCTGAGGAGGAATGTAACTCTCCACTGGTGAATGAAATATACTTCTATCTGGGTTTGATGTCCTGAATTCTTTTATGAGCATTTGGTTATGATGAATGTATTGGTCGCTTTTTAATTTTTAAATTTACATTCTGAATATGCTTTGTGAGTAGTATTTTTTGCAAGGTAGCTAAGTCTGTTTACTGCTCTTAGTTTGGTCTGTGTTGCTCTATAGTGGTGATCAGTTGACATCCAATTTGTTCCTAACTTATTAAGGTCGTGGCACACCTCGGGTGAGACTCTCTGCTCTATGGATTAGGGTGAAAATGTCAGCGTTGTGCTAGACTACTGTGAAAACCTTGTTGGCCACACTTTTGAACCTGGGTCTTTCTCAGAGACCTTCTTTCTCACCAACACTATGTCCAAAGGAAAGAGTGTCATCATGGTGGTAGTTGATATAATTACCAAGTATGTCACTTTTGTGCATTATCTCATCCATTTAAAGAAAGTACAGTTGCTACTGCGTTTATGGAAACAATTCAAAAGCTACATGGAAACCCAAAGATTATTGTAAGCAATAGAGATCCCATTTTTACTGGAAATTTTTTGACAGAATTATTTTCTTGTTTGGGTACTCAACTAGCTCATCTCTCCTCTAATCATCCTCAATCCGATGGGATATTTGAGATAGTGAGAAAATTTTTTGAATTATATATTCGTTGTTTTGTATATGATAAACAAACACAATGGGGCAAGTGGTTACCTTGGCTGAATGGTGGTATAACACTTCCTTCCATACTACAGCAAAAATGACCCCATTTATGGCACTTTATGGATATCATCCACCATCCATCACATCATCTTTAAGAGAAAATTCTAAGTTTTAAGCAGTGGAAGATCACATTGACCATCAACAACAATTTCTCTAACTCTTAAAGGATAATCTAAATTTGGCACAAAATTGAATGAAACTACTGGCAAATCAACATCGTAGCGAAAGAAGTTTTGATGTAGGAGACTGGATATTTTTACGGCTACAACCATACAAAAAAATGTCCCTCAAGCATTCTAAGAAGGATAATAAATTATCGGCAAAGTACTATGGTCCTTACAAGGTGCTGCAAAAGATTGGTACTATGGAATACAAATTGGAGCTTCCTACTTCTTCTCGAGTGCACCTAGTTTTCCATGTTTCATGCTTAAAGAAGGTTATAGGTGACAAATTTCCAGTTCAAACAATATTTCCAGAGCTTGATGAGGAAGGAAAAATAATATTGGAACCTAAACCAGTCACGGAAACAAGAACTTGACAGCTACGAAATCGATCAATTTTAGAGTATATCATCAAGTGGAAGAACTTACCCACTGAATATTCCACATGGGAGGATGAGAATTTTATAAAGAAGCATCCAAAAATAATCAAGTGTTGAGGACAACACTTTTGTGAAGGAGAGGGGCATGTTAGGTCCCTATATTACTATTGTAGTCCCTTATTGTTGATAGTGTAGCCCCCTTTATTGTTATTTTTGTGACCTTACATTATTATTGTTAGGTCGACTAGGATTATATTGTGACCCCATGGAATCCTATATATAGAAAGGAGGTTTTGTCATTTGTATCATCCAAGAATTGTTCATATATGTAATGTAAAGGAGGTTTCCCCCTCAAAGAGGATGATTTCTAAGTCGTTGATCTCTCTTTTCTTCTATTTTGTGATTTTGTTTCATAACAAAATAAGGGTTCGAATATGCATCACCCAATATTTACTAAAACAAATATAGTTTTAAACCATTGGCCCATGGGAATTTGATGGGGAAAGTTTGAAAATTTATTTTATGTTGCAAAATTCAAACTACATTCTCCCATTCGCCCTATTTTTATGGTAATGGAAAGTATCAAGATATATTTCACCCTATTTTTATGAGAATACCAATTATTTGGATTTGTTTCTCCTCATGGAATTTATTTTCACTTTATTATATTTTTCTACTAACCCAACATTGTTGGAATTTTTTTCTTCATTTTTTTAGTAAAATATATCCCGCACTTCATGTAATTTGGAATCATGGGTTTATATGAATTGGGGGCTTGTATGAAATCAATTCCATCACTATTTAAACAACCATTGCAATGGAGAGATCAGTTTGGAAATTCTTCTCTGTTTATTTGGCATCTAGTGAACACAGTTATTTGACTATCTTAATTTGGTAAGCATTCACCCACATATGTGTTCTTTAAATTTTCAAATAAAGAAATTATCTGGCATAAAAATATCAATATGTTATGAAACCAACTCACAAAATATAAGAAAAGATAGATCAACGACTTAGAAATGAGTTTCTTCGAAGGGGAAATATCCTTTACATTACATAAATGAACAATTCTTGGATGATACAAATGACAAAACCTACCTTATATATAGGATTATAAGGGGTCACAATACAACAATATGGGGACCACATGGGCATAACAATAATAATAATGGAGCTAAGAATAACAATAAGGGGCTACACTAGTATTATAGTGACCTAACATGCTCGTCTCCTTCAAAAAAGTGTTTTCCTCAACACGTGAGTAGTTCTAGATGCTTCTGTATAAAATTCTCACACTCCCATATGGAATCTTCAGCGAGTAAATTCTTCCACTTGATGAGATACTCTGAAATTGATCAATTCATAGTTGTTGATTTCTTGTTTCCATGGCTGCTTCAAGTTCCAATATGATTTTTCCTTCCTCATCAAGTTCTGGAAATATTTTTTGAACTGGGAATTTTCCACCTATTACATTTTTTAAGCACGAAACATGGAAAACTAGGTGCACCTAAGAAGATGCAGGAAGCTCCAATTTGCATTCCATAGTACCAATATTTTGCAACACATTTTAGGGACCATAGTACTTTGGAGATAATTTATTATCCTACTTAGCTTGCTTGAGGGAAATTTGTTTGTATGGTTGTAGACATAATAATACCTAGTCGCCTACATAAAAAATTCTTTCGATGTGATGTTGATCTGCCTATTGTTTCATCTAATTTTGCACAAAATTTAGGCTATCATTTAAGAGTTGGAGAATTTTTTGTTGATGCTTGATGTGATCTTCCACTACTTGAACCTTAGAATTTTCTCTTAAAGATGATTTTGATGTTTAAAACTCTAGTGGGCATAATTTTCCAATTACGCCTTGTTATTCTTTCTTTAGAAGCTTTGTCATGCCATTAGAGCTAATTATATTTCATGATTTCCCTACGATACCCCTTAATTAAACTTCCTTTCCTTCCCAAAAAAAATTCAAGAAAAGTCCTTGAAAATTAAAATATATTGTACCCAAAGATTGTAACCATTGAAATCCTAATACAACATCAGCTCCACCCATTGGAATGGAAAGCATTGGGCTAGTCAATACATATTATGGCACTTTCCAAAGAAATTTATAGTTCCTCCATTTGCAACGATCACTTGACACTCTAGTGCTGAATATAAAAAGCAATTAAATTCCTTGGTTATCTTACAATGAATAAAATTATGGGTACTACCTGAAGCAATCAACAATATTACCTTTTTCTTCTTGATATGTCCTTTTATCTTGAAATTTTGAGAAGTGGTAATTCATTCCCATGCATTTCAAGATATGTTCAAATTCCTTTATTGTTTCTCTAAGTTTGGTCCTAGTGTATATCCTCTTCATTTGAAGTTTCTTGTTCCTTTTCTTCCTCATCTTCACAATCTATGTAAACTAATTTCTTCACTGCAAAATTATGACCTTTAGTGTATTTTCTCTCACAAATGTAACAAAGCCCTTTTGCTCTTTTTTCTTCCAATTATTATGGTGTCAACTTTGTAGGTTTTGGATGGCTAAGAGAATCAATACTTCCATCTTTATAGTTGTGAGTGGTAAGCTTCCTTGTTGCCATAATTTTTCATTCAAATTTTCTTGCCAACCTAATTGCCTTCTCTAATGAATCAGGTCCCCAAAGGCGAAGCTCATGTTGGATGTTATCCTTTAAATTCCCAAAGAAGAAATCAATCCTATGCTCCTATGGAATATCATTTACGCTTATATTCAATTTTTGGAAGTCCTCAATGTGCTCCATCATTGAACCCTTTTGTTTGAGATTTCTCCATTAGCTAAAGGTGTTGTTGTTGATCAGCGGTTGTCATTGATGTCAACCCAAGCAGTACCAGGGGCTAACCCAATATTGCATGGTAATTTTGACCTAAAAAATTAATGCATTCTGGGTAAATAATTCTTTTTATGGTTTCTACTTGTCGAGATGTTTCCATTGATATATGGCACGCCATGTAATTCTTCACGGTTTGAGAGATATTCGTGTTTGAAGTTTGTACCCCTATTTAGTGGGCTAAAACCCAATTTGGTTGGGGCATGGGTCATTGAAAAGTCATAATTAATATTTTTTAAGCTCCTAAAATCCCTCACACGTTCACTTTATGAAGCCCCTCTCAACTTAAGCATTTATATAAATTGTGATCTTCATTTCCTCCTTAGGAAGGTATTTCGCCATCTGAAACAAGTCATCGTGGAATTTGTGCTTTATATTTGTTTCTACGAAGGTTCAGAAGCTGAAATGTTTATGAGGAAAAGCTGAAATCCTAAGGAAGCTGCTGTAAAAATTTCAGATCAAGGTGCGCAATATTTTTGGAGATATGATCTGTGGAAGTCAGGGTTTTTGCAGGCTCCTGAAATTCATCTCAAAGAAGTGACCTTGGTAAATTTTTCATAACTCTCTCTGAGTATTGGATTGGAATGCTGTAAAAAGTGGTAGATATTTCACAGTATTTAATTTTTTTTCTATCAATTTTAGAGCCAAATGAAGAAACAATGACACGTGGCACGCCGTACAAGTGTGCTCTGCTGAAACAGTCCATAATTAGGGCATTGTGAGAGATTGGGTATAACTCTATCTTGAAGAATCCAAATTGGTTCAAAACTGTGGCATTGGAAAGAAGACTCAGAGGACTACTACAAGACCAAAAATCAGATATTGAGAATCTGAAATAATAGAGATACACCAGATTCAATATCAAGCTCCTAGAAGGCAAGAAAAAGCTAGATCGTGTGTTGTCAAGGGTTGCAAAGGACCAGATTTTCTACAGTAGCAAAGCAAAGCAAGGTGAAACAGAGGGTAGCATTACAAGAGCAGAAACTAAGGTGCATAACAGCAGCAATAATTTCATCATATGAAGTCTTCAAGTGGGCGGCACTACATACAATCATTGTAAAGGTATCATTGTACTTAGTCATTGTAAATACATTATTGTACAAATTGTACTAGTGTCTATCTGCCAAGGGTTAAAGAGGCAGTGTTGGGAGTTCTAGGATCATCATTAGGTTGTTGTGTCAAAGTTGGGGTTATGGTGTAATATATCTTCTTCTTCTACATCATTCTATATCATTGTAAAGTGGACAATTTTCCCTGGTATGGGATTCCATTCTTCTTTTATTCTTCTATAGGGTGGTAGGGTGGTGCTAGGGTGAGTTGTAGCTCATTGGGTGTTGAGGCATCTGTGTAGTTGACTACTGAAGAATCTCGGGCGTTGGAGCGTCCATCCAGTGGGAGCTGGAGAAGAATGATTTTCTAGATTCTAGGAAGTTGGAGCTTTATTTTCAATTGGAGTTGAATATTAAAGAATTATTAGAAAAGCATTAGATGGTTTTTGTCCCAGAGTGGGTTTCCACCTTAAAAATTGTGTGCATTTGTGTTCCTCTTGTTTACTGCTATCATTTTACAAACACTGATAATAATTGAAGATTAATTAATTCTCTAATTGAAAGGAATATTGATTCACCCCCCCTCTCAGTATTTCCAACAGTTGTTTTTTATATCCTCAAAACGTGTTATCATTTCCTCTGTAAATATTTACCAAGTGACAAGTGGTTTATGAGAAAAAATTCATCGATACCATACAAACTTATTTCGTTCTAAATATAAAGTTGCAATGCGTACCTTTTGTGTGTTTTCAAATCATGGAGATAAAAATATTGCTCCATTTGTAGTATCCATGTCACTGGATCCTTGCCATCAAATTTCCTCATATCGATCTTTGGAATATGGTGGGTCTTCAATCCAATATTAGAGTCTGTGAAATCATAATTAAAATTTATTTTTTTCTCATCATTAGTTTCATCTCCTATCTTTTCTCCATTAGGAACCATTTCCTGTAGCAACTTTGTCAAACCTTCCATGTATGCTTTTAGACAATTCTTCAAGTCTTCCATGTTTCCTTTCATTTTTTCTTCTATACCATCGATCTTAGCTTCAATTCCATTCTTCAAACCATCCATGTCTAATTTTAAACCACTTTTCAAACTATTCATGTCTGATTTTAAAACATCCATCTTAGTTTCCATTTATTTTTGGTTACTCTTCGCAAGAGCGAAATTTGTTGCACTTGGTCTCATAATTTTTCTATATCATGTTGCACTTCTTCCTCTTCATGTGTCATAGTAGAGATTTTTGAGAGCTTAATGGGTGTGGAATTATTTTTGGGAGGCATTTTAGAACCCAGTACTGATATCAATGCTCCAACATGCCCTTGGAATCACTTAAACTGATTTTTTTAAACAAAAGTTATGCAAATTTAAAAGAATACACATGTTTATATTTCTTTTGAGGAGATCTATATTGAACCTGATGTATCTCTATGATTTTGGATCCCTAATATTTGAACTTCGGTCCTGTAGTATCCCTCTTAGTCCTATTTTCAATGGCACAAGTCAAACCTGATTTGGATTCTTAAATATAAAGTTATACTCGATCTCCCACAATGACCTAATTATGGATTGGTTCAGTAGAGTGAATTTGTACAGAATTCCATGTATCACTATTTCAACCTATGGCTCTAAAATTGATATATAATAAACTAAATTTCGTGCACTTTCAGCCACTTTTTACAGAATTCAAATTGGATTCCTGAAACGAAATTTATGACAATTTTCCATCGGCCAAATGTTTGAGATGAAATTTTGGAGGCTGCAAAAACCCTAAATTACTCAAGTCATATCTCCGAAAATATAGCGAAACTAATCCAGAATTATGTAGGAACACAATAAAATACATAAATAAACATAAACGCAAAGATGCAACAAGAATAACACTTCATTTCATTAATATCAGATAAATAATAATGCTTACAGACAAAATGGAAAATAAACTAGATTGGGTGATGGTATCTTATATATGAGAAGAGAGGTCATAGCTACATGCCTCTGAACTATGTTACAATGAGGCTCTAAGGCCTATTTATTATTGAGAAACAATGGAAAACCTAAACATCCAAAATCCTAAACCTAGGAGATGAAGTGCCAAAACTATGGGCCCCGTTTAGGTAAATTGGTACATCAAATTCCTGGGGACGTAACTTTGGCATATGATCTTCGTTTGATGCTCAAAATACCCTGTTAAAAATATCTATTCGAGGACAACAAAGTTTGAGTGACCAACATCAGTCAATGACTAGTTTTAGTCCTAGTTTTTCAAAAAAAAATGTCGTTTAGGTGTATAAATTATATACAAGATGCATGAATATATCCAGATTCTCCCAATCTAACAAAATTTTATCTTCTTGCTAAATACAGAATCCTTCCACTATTAATCTTTTGCGGAAATTTAAAAGCTCAATTGAAAACACATGAAGCAATAAAAACAATCGTACATAACACAGTTGTTTAACGGCAAAGCCTGAAGCTAAAAACCCCAACTATCTTATATTATATATCATGGATATCATGTAAAAATATCATACAAATCTTAGTACATCAAGCTCTTAGTACAATCAATCGTCACACACTAATCAGAAGAAATGTGCAAATACATGCACCGATTTCTTACCACCTAATAGCCTGCCTCGACTACGCAATCCCTGCTGAAGAAGACCCCTGAATGAATTCGAATTGGCCTTGCCTTGACTACGCAATATTCATTGGCAACTCCAATGTGTGTGTGGTGAAATCATGCATCACTATAGTCACAACGGATAGTCCATCTTACCCTTTCACCTACCTCTCCACTGGGTCTCCACTGGAACTGACATGCACTGTAGTTAACTGCTATATTTTCTTATTTGATTAATGAGTTATTATTTGTGAATTAATTAACTAATTAATTCACTCCACTCCCATTAGTGTATCATTCAGTTAGACTAGATACAACTAGCTCAACTGAGTTTAACTCCATTAATTGAGTTAAACTGAATAACAACTCCATGAACTACTCTTCCAACTCTGTCACAACTTTTCCACTTCAGTTCTAACTGATTCCTCCATGCATGAACCACCAGTAAACCCTAGGAATTGTGTAATTCCTTTAGCCCACTAATTTTCCAAATCTGTATACTGAAATAAAGTGCTCTAAGAGAATAGGTTGATGTTTATTGTTGGATTATTATTAAGAGCTAATAATAATCAACACTTCTATTTTTAGATCGACAATCTATAAATATACTTCGCCCAATATTCTAAAAATAGAATTTCATCTATTTTTCCAACTTGACCAACCATCCACAAATAGCATCCTGCAACTTCTGAAATATGATCACCATGTCTAAAAATATACATAGTCTAAAAATAAACTTACACCTAAAAATAGCCTGCGGGCCCACTTAGTGAAGGTGACTAATTTTCACTAAGCTCATCATCTTGTTGAATCTCAAAACTCCCTCTCAACAATATAGGGATTATCCTTCACCCCAATCCTACCTCTATGGTATTCGAATTTTCTCCTGCCAAGCGCCTTTGTCAGAATGTCTGCATCCTGATCTTCCGTAGGAACATACTGAAGCAACATGATCTTCCGCTGCACACAATCTCTGATATGATGATATTGGATATCAATATGTTTAGATCTACCATGAAACACAGGATTGATCGAAAGTTTAATGAAACTCTGATTATCACAATGTATCAATGTAGGATCTAAATGTGAACCGAACAAACCAACCAGGATCTTCCTCATCCAGATAGCCTCACATGCAGCTTGACTTGCTATCATGTATTATGCTTCCACTGAAATGGGTGCCACGGATCTTTGTTTCCTATTGTACCAAGAAACTGCTCTAGATCCGATACTGAAAATCCCTCCTGATGTGCTCTTTTTGTCTATTGGATTGCCTACCCAATCTGCATCCATGAATCCATGCAACTTCACCTCATCCATCTGTCTGTACCATAAACCATACTCAGATGTGCCCCTGAGATACCTCAGGACATGCTTTCCTACCTTCCAAAAAAGCTTGGTAGGCTTAACCATCGCTTGTGAAAGCTGGTTCACCGCACAGCATATGTCCGGTCTTGTATTAACTAAATACATGAGCAAATCCACCAACTGTCTATAAACAGTGGCATCCACTACCTCTACCGATATAGCATCCTCTTTCCTCCAATTTCCTGGAAGAGGAGTACCAATAGGCTTGCAGCCTTGCATGTGAAATTTCTCAAGTATCTCCCGAGCATACTTGCCTTGAGACACAAACAGTTCACCTTCCCGCTGCAAGATTTCCAATCCAAGGAAATAATGAAGGAGGCCAAAATCCTTCATCTCTAACTCCTTTGCAATATCTTCCTTGCATGAGTGTATCAACTGCTCATCACCCGTTATTATTAAATCATCAACATAAAGAAAAATTATTAAAAGCTTACCCTCCACCATAATTTGGTACAGGTTTTCATCCGCCTCACTCTTGGTGAAGCCAAGTCCAGTGAAATAGTTGTCGATCTGTGTGTACCAAGCATGTGGTGCTTGCTTCTGCCCATACATCACTCTTTTGAGCCTGCACACATGCGACTCGCTGCTGAAGATCTAAAATCCTTCAGGTTGCTCAATGTATGATCCAGGTGGATATTGGTGGTCACCCGCCTATTCCACTTGGGGCTCCACCATTGTCTTTTTCAGCTTTTTCGCTGCACGCTACTATTTAGCGCTTTTCTGGTCCCCAATCTCCTGGGAGCCGTTTTGAGGCCCTAAACAATGTTTTTTGGGAAAACTGAGAGCAACATGGGTCCATGGATAGATGTTTCTCATTCAAAATTTGTATTCCTTGGATAGATCTTTCTAACAAGGTATGGTACGTGTCAAACGGAGATCGTATGCCAAAGTTATGCCCCTGGGAAGTTGAAACACCAATTTACCCAAACGAGGCCCATAGTTTTGGCGCTTCATCTCCTAGGGTTAGGGTTTTGGCTGTTTAGGATTTCCCATTGTTTCTAAATGATAAATAGGCCCTCGAGCCTCATTGTAACTCAGTTCAGAGGCCTGTAGCCTCCACATCTCTTCTCAGAGATAGCTACCAGTGCCCTAGCTAGTTTTATTTCCATTCTGTCTGTAAGCAAATTTCAGTTCTTTGATATTAATGAAATGAAGTGTTATTTCCACTGCATCTCTGTATTTATGTTTATATGTTTATTCTATTGCATTCCTGCATAAATCCGGATCAGTGGTATCAGAGGGGTCTGCTTTTTCTCGATCCTTCTTTGCATGTCCCCAACGAGGTCGGGGTATAAGGAGCTAGGGCTTGATCTGGTGGAACCTTTGCAAGATCAGCCTCGCAAACCTCGACTGACGCCCATGGGGGACGAAAAGAAAGATGAGGGAGCAGGAGATCCTATCAAAATATTGCTCGAGGAGGCCCTCGAAAAACAAAGGAACGCGATGATGGATAACTTTGCTTAGATCCTTCAACGGCTGCCCACCGGCGGCGCATCTGCATCCAGTAGCCACTCTGGAGTTGCGACTCCCTTTAAGGTACAAGTAAATTTTGACATTCCCATATTTGAGGGTCAAATAGACGCAGATGCCGTAGATAGATGGCTGAATCTATTAGAAGGATATTTCTCTGTTCATGACTTTTCAGACCGGGAGAAGATTATTTTTGCACTCCTCAAAGCTACCCCCCATGTTAAGGACTGGTGGGAAACCTACTGTGAGAACAAGGACCAAACAGAACCCTCTCTGTTCTTGGCCGTACCAACTTGGAATTCTTTCCGAGACGCCGTCAAGGAACAGTACTATCCTGTGGGGAGCTATGAGGACAAGTACATACAATGGACCACGCTGCGACAACAAAGGGATCAAGATGTGCATGAGCTGACGAATCTGTTCCATACCCCGCGCACAAAGTTGGGTATCAAAGATTCAGAGAAACATTTGGTGCTAAAGTATCGCAGCTGTCTGCACAGATACATTCAGGAGGAAATGGAGTTCCTCGACATCTCCTCGCTTGGTACGGCATACCGGTATGCGGCCAAGATTGAGCAGAAATTCAAACAGAAGAAGCGAGACTTTGGATCTGCGAATCAAAAGCAAGGAAAAGGTGCTTCCAAACCGCAGAACAAAGGACAGAGCCAAGGCATGACGGCTAAAGACAACTCGTCAAAGCCACAAGAAAAGAACAACACCGTAAAGCCAAAGAAGGAGACGGGAAAGTGGTGTGAGTTCCATAAGAGCTCCACTCACAACACAAGTGAGTGTCGGGCCAAGCAGTCGCTAGTGGCCGAGATGAGGGCTTCTGAGTCAGATGCATGCTCTGACTCCGAATCAGAACCTGAAAAGGCGAATGAAAAAGGGAAACAGATTATTGATGTGGAGCCCAACGCCATTGTTGCCACTACAAAGATCCAAAAGGAGGAACCGGAAGATCCAGAGGAGGAGGAACGTCTCTTCCACTCCCAGATGTGGGTAAAGGGCTCCCCGGTACAGTTCATCGTCGACAATGGGAGCCAAAAGAACCTCATTTCAGCAGACGCCGTGAAGCGGTTGGGCTTGCCGACCACAGCTCACCCACATCCATACACCATCGGGTGGCTTCACCAAGGACGAGATCTCCGCGTCAGCCGGCAGTGTCGCCTTCCCTATAGCATCAAGCCCTTCACGGATGAGGTATTATGTGACGTTGTTCCTATTGATGTTTCTGATGTATTATTAGGACAACCATACTTGTGGAAGCGTCATGCTGTGTATGAGTCTCGACCTCGTGCTGTTATTATTACTTTGGAAAATAAGTTGTACAGGATACCAGAGGTACCACCTCCTATGACTATCTCTTTGGTTACTGCAAAACAATGTAGTAAGCTCATTTCCCAAACCAGGAAATTCGTTTTCCTGATGATCCGCCCCCAGGGCAAGAAGAAGACTGTGGCCACGACCTCCAGACAGGGCTCCTCTGCACAACAACAACAAATGGATAAGGTTGTGGAGGATTACGGGGACATATTCACCTCACCCACAGGGGTTCCTCTGCACTGTCAGGTCAAGCACCCGATTGATCTGACCCCCGGTGCGCCGCTACCTAATGGACTGATCTATCGGCGCTCTGTTCCGGAGAATGATGAAATCAAGAGGCAGATTCAGGAGCTGTTGCAGAAAGGTCACTTCAGACCAAGTTCATCACCCTGTGGGAGCCCGATCGTGTTGGTACAGAAGAAGGATGGGACGTGGAGACTCTGTATTGACTATCGGGCGCTGAACAAGATCACTGTCCGGAATAGGTACCCAATCCCACGGATTGATGATCTTCTCGACCAACTCAAAGGTGCAAAATATTTCAGCAAGATCGACCTGAAGTCTGGGTATCACCAGGTACCAATTGAACCCTCCGATGTGTGGAAGACTGCCTTCAAAGCCAAGGAAGGCCTTTTCGAATGGCTGGTCATGCCTTTCGGGTTGACGAATGCTCCCGCCACCTTCATGAAGATGATGGACGACATCTTGCGGCCATTCACCAACTCATTTGTAGTGGTGTACTTGGATGACATTATGATCTTCAGCCAGACTTGGGAAGAGCACCTTCACCACATCCAACAAGTCCTCCAAACACTGCGGCAACACAAGTTGTGTGCCAATTTGGAGAAGTGCACTTTTGGCATGACCCAGGTTCAATATCTGGGATACATTATTGATGAAAGGGGGGTGCATGTGGATCCAACCAAGATCCAAGTCATTCGGGATTGGCCAGCCCCAACCACTATAATAGAGCTTCGCATCTTTCTGGGTCTTGCTAATTTCTACCGTAGATTCGTGTTGGGATTCTCTCATATCACTTGGCCCTTGAGTCAAGTCACCAAGGGAGGAGCGAGAGCAAAATTCTTTTGGTCGGAACCTCAACAGAAGGCGTTCACAGAATTGAAAAATCGCCTCTGTTTTTCCCCAGTGCTCACATTACCATACTTGCAACAACCATTTGAGATCGAGAAAGATGCCTCGACTATGCTATTGGGGCGCTTCTTACTCCGAACAGGGTCATCCAAAGGGGGCATTTCACGTTGAGACATTGTCCTAATACGGGGCCTATATATCCCACTTATGACAAAGAAATGTATTCCATTGTGCAAGCTCTGTTTGACAATGGGAAGCATTATGAGATTTAGGGGAAGGTGCAATCATCCACACACCACCTACCCCCAGCTTCATACAGACACAAGGGAAGTTGCAGAATGACCGCCATCAGAAGTGGTCCACATATCTGCAACAATTTCATTTAAACATCAAGTACAAGAAGGGTAGCACCAATAATGTTGCAGACTGCCTCAGCCGACCACCGATCGTGGCGCTCACCACCGTGCTCAACTCTTGTGGGCACGAGACGTCTGATTGGCCGCTTCTCTATGAGAGTGACCCAGAATTCGGCCACACTTACAAGGCACTCTTGGGGGGCACGCAAGTTCCAAATTTTCACCTCCAAGATGCACTTTTATGTCACCTGGGACACCTTTGTGTTCCTTCAAGCGAGCGTGCCAAGATGATATGGGAAGCACACTACTGTCGAGTCGCTGGGCATTTCGGGGTCGAGAAAACAGTAGCAATACTACAGAAGTATTTCTATTGGCCGAACCTTCGAAAGGATGTCGAGAAGCACATCAGATCCTGCACTGCTTGTGCCATTGCCAAACCGACCATCAAGAAGAAAGGCCTATATACTCCTCTACCTACCCCTAGTCGACCTTGGGAATCCATCTCCATGGATTACATGTCGGGCCTGCCTTCTACTAAGCAGGGAAATGACTTTGTTTTCGTGGTCGTCGACAGATTCTCGAAGATGGCCATTATGGCGGCCTGCAAGAAGAATATCACAGCAGAAGCCACTGCTAAACTCTTCTTTGAACGAGTGTGGGTGCACTTTGGGATCCCACAGTCTATCATATCAGATCAGGATAGCAGGTTCCTCAGCACATTTTGGTCCAGCCTTTGGTCAATGTTGGATACCAAGCTCACCAAGTCCACAGCTTTCCATCCCCAAACAGATGGCCAGACAGAGGTCGTCAACAGAATGATTGTACACATTCTGCGCATGTACAATTCAAAACATCCACGCACATGGGACGAGAGCCTCCCTTATGTACAACATAGTTATAATCGGGCTCTCCACAGTTCAATCGGCCATAGCCCCTTTCAGGTGGGCTTGGGATTCCAGCCACTATGTCCCATCGACGTAGCCATGCCATTTGCAGCTGCTCAGGCCAATTCAGCTCATGTCCAGTCTGAAGTTGACAAAGCAAGTAGCTTCATCAAGCGCATTCAACACATCCACCAACAGGTTCATGATATATTGGACAGAGCCAATGCCAAGTACAAGCAACGCCATGATCAACACCGGGTGCCACACAACTTCCAGGTGGGCGACAAAGTATGGCTACATTTGCAGAAGGAGCGCCTCACTGGACCCCACCGCAAGCTCCGCCCGCTCCGATACGGGCCATACACCATCACCAAGGCTGTAGGGAACAATGACTTCGAGCTCAGTATTCCACCATTCCTTGGTCTGCACCCAGTCTTCAATGTGGATCGCCTTCGTCCTTACTTCCCACCTCTACTGGACACCTCGGACATTGCAGAACAACTCACACCAACAGAGTTAAATCCAGACTGCATGGAACAAGCCACCACAAATTGTATCATGGACATGCAAATCAAGAACACTCGCCAGCAGAAGATCCAACTATATCGGGTTGTCAAAGCTGGCCAACTCCTGCACCAAGGAAAATGGTTCACCAGGGACCAAGTTCAGCAGAAATTTCCTCATCTCATGGAGGAACTTAACGCAATGGGGACCATTGCTTCCTAAGGGGGGAGGAATGATCCAGGTGGATATTGGTGGTCACCC